>PVIU01001907.1:0-190983 GCA_004026605.1 Ondatra zibethicus | reverse complement strand
TTTTGTTAATTTGGGATATTCTGTCTCTGCCTTTTGGTTAGTTTGGATAAAGGTTTGTCTATTTTGTTGATTTTCTCGAAGAACCAACTTCTTTGTCTAATTGATTCTTTGTATTGTTTTCTTTGTTTCAATTTTGTTGATTTCAGCTCTCAATTTGATTATTTCCTGCCATCTAGTTCTCTTAGGTGAGTTTGTTTCTTTTTGTTCTAATGTTTTCAAGTGTTCTGTTAATTCACTAGTGTGGGATTTTTCCAGCTTCTTTATGTAGGCATTTAGTGCTATGAACTTGCCTCTTAACATTGCTTTCATTGTGTCCCATAAATTTGGGTATGTTGTGTGGTCATTTTCATTGAATTTTAGGAAGTCTTTAATTTCCCCCTTTATTTCTTCCTTGATCCATTGATGATTCAGGTGAGCATTGTTTAATTTCCATGTGTTTGTGGGTTTTCTGGAATTGGTATTGCTGTTGACTTCTAGTTTTAAAGCATGGTGATCTGATAAGGTACATTGGGTTATTCCAATTTTTTGTATTTGTTGAGGTTTGTTTTGTTACTGAGTATGTGGTCAATTTTTGAGAAAGTTCCATTAGGTGCTAAGAAGAAGGTATATTCTTTTCTGTTTGGATGGAATATTCTATAGATGTCTGTTAAGTCCATTTGAGTCATAACATCTGTTAGTTCTCTTATTTCTCTGTTCATTATTTTGTCTGATTGACCTGTCCAGTTGTGAGAGGCGAGTGTTGCAGTCTCCCACTATTAGTGTGTGGGGTTTAATATATGATTTAAGCTTTCAAAGTGTTTCTTTGACATATGAGGGTGCCCTTGTATTTGGGGCATAGATGTTCAGTATTGAAATTTCCTTTGATGGATTTTTCCTGTGACTAATATGAAATGTCCTTCTTTGTCTCTTTTGACTGATTTTAGCTTGAAGTCTATTTTGTTAGATATTAGGATAGCTACACCGGCTTGTTTCTTAGGTCCATTTAATTGGCATATTTTTTTCCCAATCTTTTACTCTGAGACGCTGTCTGTCTTTGAGGTTGAGATGCATTTCTTGTATGCAGAAGAGGGATCGATTCTGTTTTCGTATCCAGTCTGTTAGCCTGTGCCTTTTTATGGGTGAGTTGAGTCCATTTACATTAAGGGATATTAATGACCAGTGGTTGCTATCTCCTGTTAATTTGGTTTTCATCATTGGTGATGTTATTTTGTGCATTTTTTTCTTCTTCGGGATTTGCTGTAATGAGATTATTAATTGTGTGTGTTTTTGTTGGTGTAGCCATCTTCCTTGGGTTGGAGTTTTCCTTCTAGTATTTTGTGTAGGGATGGGTTTGTGGCTAGGTATTGGTGAAATCTAGATTTGTCATGGAATATCTTGTTTTGTCCTTCTATGGTGATTGACAGTTTTGCTGGGTATAGTATCTGGGCTGGTATCCGTGGTCTCTTAATGTCTGCATAATGCTTGACCATGACCCTCTGGCTTTCATTGTCTCCACTGAGAAGTCAGGTGTAATTCTGATAGGTCTACCTTTATATGTTACTTGTCCTTTTTCCTTTGCAGCTCTTAATATTCTTTCTTTACTCTGTATGTTTAGTGTTTTGATTATTATGTGCCGAGAGGACTTTTTTTTTTTGATCCAGTCTATTTGGTGTTCTGTAAGCTTCTTGTATCTTCTTAGGCATATCTTTCTTTAGGTAGGGAAAGTTTTCTTCTATGATTTTGTTAAATTTTCTGTGCCTTTGAGTTGACTTTCTTCTCCTTCTTCTATACCTATTATTCTAAGATTTGGCCTTTTTATATTGTCCCATATTTCATAAGCTTTTGTTAGATTTAATGTTTTCTTTAACTGATGAGTCTATTTCCTCTATTTTATCTTCTGCACTTGAAATTCTCTCTTCCATTTCTTGTGTTCTGTTGTTCGTACTTGCATTTGTGGTTCCCGCTCTTTTCCTCGTGATTTCTGTTTCTATAATTCCTTCGGCTTGTGTTTTCTTTATTTTTCTATCTCAGTTTTCAAGTCCTGAATAGTTTCTGTTATATGTTTGACTTCTTTTTCTTGGTTTTTCTTTAAGTGATTTGCTGATATCTTCCAATTTTTTGCTTGTTTTTTCTTCCATTTCTTTAAGGTAATTTCTCATTTCATCTTTAAGAATTTCAAACAATCTCTTGAGGTTATTTTTTAGATCATTTTCTTCTGGTTCATCCATATTTGGTTGTTCAGGTCTTACTTTTGTAGGGTCTTTGGGTTTCACTGGTATTGTATTGCTCTTCGTGGTGTAGCTTGTGATCTTACCTTTTCTACTCATCTTTTCCTCTAATAGGTGTGGTTGGGGCTGTCTGAGATTCTGTTAAATAATCTTTTAGGTGCCAGTGAATCAAAAGCTAAGATGGTTTTCCTCGTGGTACAGTCAGTGTCACAGTTCTAGTTACCCCGTAGGTTATTCCTGTTCCTGGAGGTAGCTCAGTGCTCCTGTGTTTTGGTCTGCTCCCTTGGAGTTTGCTGTCTTTGATCTGTTTCTGTAAATCTTGGTCTGGATCTCCTCTTGCAGAAGTCCCTGGCTTGGAGTTAGACCTGTTCTGGTGGCAATTGCTGACTCTGGATCTGGTCACTGGTTCAATCCTGATCCACTCGTGTCTCGGGACGGGGTTTGCTCCTGGCTTCTGCTCCTGGTGGAACTTGTTCTCTCTTTGTCTTAGGTAACTGGTTCAATCCCACTCTGGTTCAGGTGGAGGTCGCGGACTCTGAGTCAGGTCGTTGGCTCAATCCTGGTCTGCCAGTGTCCCAGGACTGGGTTGCCTCCCAGGACTGGATTTGCTCCTGGCTTCTGCTCCCGGTGGAGCTTGTTTCCTCCGGCTCTCTCTGTCCTAGGAGTCTCCGACTGAGAATTCTTAACTGAGATTTGGTACCTCAGGACCTGGAGGGACTCGAAAAGGCCTTCTGTCAGCTGTCCACATTCTTCCTCCGTAGTCGGAGCTATGAGGATGCCAGCAACACATTGGAGCAGGGTGCTTTGTGGATATTTTTGTCTAAATTCCATCAGCTCTACACTCAGGGCCCTACCAAATGATGCTGGCGAGTCCCTGAACCCCTTCTTCTGGTCTGTTTCCCCCATTTCCTCTCTTGTTTGCTTCCCCAGGGGAACAATCACCTCAGAGTTTCTTTCCCTTTATGTCATCAGCTGAACTGTGGCTGTTGTAAACTTCCTGAGCAATTTCTAAAAGTTGAGACATATTTATCCCTTCAAATCCCTGTCATTTCTGGAGCTTTATCTTTATGTCTGGGACCAACTGCATGGGAAAGGTTATATTAGTGGCTCACTGGTTTTGTGGGGCATCTGGGTCTATGGGAATAAATACCTGACATATTTCACAGAGCTGTTCCAGAAACCTAGTGGGTGATTCTTCTGGTCCTTGAGTAACCTGACCTACCTACCTTGGATACATTTGCAGGTTTTATGACTGCTGCTTTAGCCTTTTTTGTTTTATTATCCCAATAATGATTGGTGCAAAAAAAAAAAAAAAGGCATCCAATTTCCTCTTACCTTGAAACAGTTTCCAATGGGCTGAAAGGGCCTGTGGCTTCTCTGAAAATGGAGGGTTTGGGGGTCTTCCAATTATCCAAGCCACTGGTAGAGAAGAAGCTATAAACCATGAAGGGTGGGAGAGGTTGAACTGCCACGCTCCTGCCCCCATGGCACTCCTGGGAGAATTTACTTTCCCTTTCTCTGGATGCAGCCAGCTGCTTAGAGAAGGAGGGGAAGGAACAGAGAGTGTTCTGACTGGGGACCTATTTCTCCTTTCTGCGCAAACTCAGAGACCTCCCTACCCCCGTACTACAAGTGGGAATCAAGCAACTAAACAAGCCGCAAGAGTCCGTTTTCTCCTGTGGAGCTGAGAGAACAGACAGAGGCTTGGATTTTCTGTGAGTGGCCAGGGCAGCCCAAAAGGATTCAGGTTCCCAACAAGAGGGCACAAACCTTAAGTCAAGGGGGTATGTGTGGCTGGGGAACCATCAACATCACCATAGCAACAAGAACAGCTGGCTGCCAAGGTGCCACCCAAAGGAGGTGTGCCACATCAAGGGTGGGCAACCCTGGACGGTCCATGAGCCAGTGGGAAAGCAGGAAACTAGGCAATTCTTCAAGGGCATTGGTAGCTGTGACCTAGATCATCTCACTTCCCTTCCGTTTTAGATCCGTTTCTCCAAACAATAGAACTGACAGAAACACACAGTGATTCATAGTCATACGTGACACATTCATACACCTAAACAGACCAGGCGAGTCCAGTGACACTTCACACCGATCCTGGACACAGGACCAACAAAACTGTCAGACCTCCCCTGTGTCCTACCCAGATGACACCTCTTTGAGACCAAACTCACCTCCCCAGTGTTCAGACCAGATGATGTTTGATTTCTCTTTTGGGGGTGTTGCAGCAGAGCGCCTCTGGAACACTCGGCAGGGATGGGTTGAAGAAGATTTTCCAAGTTCCCTGGAACCTCTCGGTGTGCTCACCCTCTAAAAGTCCTTGCCAGTTGGTGCACACTGCCTCGACCCTGGGGGTCCCAAGGCCCTCTGTGTTGGGAGTCCAGTCTCTGGGGGTTTTAGTGTGGAAAATATTACAAGGAGCGTGCACCGGAGATGACCTCTCAGACACAGTTTATAGCCAACCAAAAGTCTTTATTCTAGCCAGCTGGGACTATACTCAGGTATTCAAGAACCCAGTATAGCCCTGAACATTTAGACCAAGAAGCTTGTAAAGGCAAACCCCACATCCTGCTGTCTTACTCTGCAGCTGTGTTGTGTTTATTGGGTAGGTGGGGGGGGTGCACAAGGAATCAGTTTAACAAAGCTAACTTAGCTGGGGCATCTTAACCTTAGTTCCTAGGAAGAGTTGGGTAATTTCCCATGGCATTCTCTATCAAGGAGATCAAATTCTAGTTAAACTTGAAATGGCCTAATAAGAATACATAATGGAGGAACCTCTGCACTCTCTTCTTGTCCCGTCACAGTAGACAGTAGTTCAGAAAAATATAGTTCCCTCCTCCCACTTATTCTCTCTTTCTCTTTCTGTGTGTGTGTGTGTGTGTGTGTGCGTGTGCAAGTGTGTATTTACTTCTGGACATCAGCAGTTGGTTCTCTTCTTCCACCATGTAGGTTCATGATGGAACTCAGGTCATTAGGCTTGGTGGCAAGTGCCCTTCTCTGCTGGCCCCAAAGTTGACATTTTTTTGTTTTTTGTTTTGTTTTGTTTTGGAGACAGGGTTTCTCTGTAGTTTTGGAGCCTGTTCTGGAACTAGCTCTTGTAGACCAGGCTGGCCTTGAACTCACTGAGATCTGCCTGCCTCTGCCTCTTGAGTGCTAGGATTAAAGGTGCGTGTGACCACACCCACAGCAATAAACTGCTCTTGTGCCATAAAAGAAACCTATGTGTATGGGAACCATATGTGCACATGAGTCAGAGATGCCCTTAAAGGCTGGAAGTGTTAGATAGCCTGGAGTTGGAGCTACAAGAGATTGGGAGCCACCTGATGGGAGCAGCCGTTGACATGGGTGCTGGGAACCAAATTCAGGTCCTCTGTAAGAGCACTGTAGGCTCTTAGCTGCTATCCTGTGTCACTAGTCCTTGGTATTCTTTTGAGCATAATACTACAAGCGGAAACCACAGAGGAAAACGTGGAGAAGTGGATGATTTGATGGCTGACGTTCTCAGTCACATCACACTGAAGTATTTGCAGATGAAATGATGTTGAGAATGAGCTGCCAAGAAGAAGTCAGAGAGAGAAGATGATGGATGTGAGACAAGACTGATCATTTGTGAGCCGATAATCGTTGAGTCTGTGTACTGAGTTGATGAGGACGGGGCGGGGGGGGTTTACATATACTGTCCTAGGCTTGTAAATGTTCGAAGGTCGTTTTCATAAATACAAATTATGTTGTTTCACAAACTGGGCAAAACTTCTGTCACAACTCATTATTAAAAAGTCAGGGTGAGGAGGCCAGGCTCAGAGAGGAAATTGCTGGCTCTGCAAGCATGAGGGTCTGAGTTTGATTCCCAGCACCCATCAAAGAGAGCCAGGTGGGCTCTGTAACCTCAGCACGGGGTGGGCAGAGACGGGCACAGGAGCTTGGGCATTGCTAGTTCGTCAGTCCAGATGAAACAGCGAGCTCCAAGTTCAGTAAGGGAATTTGTTTATGAAAAGAAGGTTGGAGGGAGATAGAGAAAAGCCCTCCATATTATTTCGCACCCCTACACACCAATGAACACACACACACACAAACACCCTTATTCAGTGGAAAGAAAAACAGACTGATTACAGGCATTTTTAAAATTTTTTTATTTGTTTTTTTTGTGTACACTGGTGTTTTGTCCACTTGTCTGTCTGTGTAAGGGTGTCAGATCCCCTGGAACTGGAGTCACAGACAGTTGTGAGCTGTCATGTGGGTGCTGGGAATTGAACCCAGGTCCTCAGGAAACGCGGCCCGTGCTCCTAACCACTGATCCATCTCTCCAGTCTCCAGGCATTTTATTTTAAAAAGTACAAAAATCCTGGCACTAAGGAGACCAAGACAGAAGATTCAGAGAATCGCCTCAAGTTTAATGACAACCTGGGCTGCATATTGAATTTTGCTTCTGTAGTGAAGCCCTTTTGGTCTAGAGAAAGAGTTCCAGGATGGCCAGGGCTACACATAGAAACCTTGTCTCGAAAAACCAAAAAAAAAAAAAAAAAAAAAAAAAAAAAAAAAAAAAAAAAAAAAAAAAAAAAAAAAAAAAAAAAAAAAAAAAAAAAAAAAAGCAATCACCAATATACATATGGAAAATATTAAAATATTTAGTGTGATTAGTTTCAGTGAATCTGGGGCCTGGTGAGATGGTGAGATGGCTCAGTGGGGAAAGGGGCTCACCATACAGCCTAAAAACCAGAGTTCAACCTCCACGACCCACGAGGTAGAAAGAGAGGACCCACACGCGCATGCGCACAGTGGCATAGTCTGCCCTTCCCCTTTCCACACACAAAATAAATGTAATGAGGTTATTTTAATAAATGTACTTTCATTCGTGGATCAACTCAAACACTGTCGATAAAATGAAGAACACTACTGGGTGTGGTGAGGGGAGAGTGATCACCCTCATGGTTTTCTGCCGAAAGTGTTCATTGGAAATCCTTTCTGGACGGAAGCGATATATCCCAAGATGCTTAAAAATATACCAGATCTGTAATCCGGTCATTCAGGTTGGAATTGGGTCAAAAGAAATAACTCGCAGGGATTTTCAACCCTAGGATGCCTGTGGCAACATGCTTCCAAGAGAAAATGAAAGGAGGGCTTCACAATCAAAAGAAGCAAGAAATCAGCCATTCCTACAATGGGTTAATAAAGACCGCTAAAGCTGGAACTGTCATATCAAAACATAACCATCCAGGCTTGCGGCACAAACCTACAAGCCCAGCTTCTTGGGTGGCCAAGGCAAAGGGAGCTCAAATTCAAAGCCTGTAACACCTTGTCTCAAAAGAGTGAGCCAGAGGCTGGGAATGGCTGTACTTCAGTGATAGAGTGCTTACCAAACATGCAGGAGTCATGTCGTAGGTCCAGTCTGTAGTATTGAAGAAACGGAAAAATAAAATAAAATAAAAGTGCCAATGGAATTATGGGATGTTTGGTTTGGTTTGTGGCTGACTGGTCTGATAGATGTATGCATATGTTCTGTGTTTTAACATTTTCTTGGTTTTGTAATTAAGAAGACAATAAAGTTCATTTCATTCCAAACATACACAAATGAAAAAGATATTTCAAAAATAAAGATGTTTTTCAGTCATTAAGTATACTTTGAAAAATTGACAACCAGGTGTGAGGAGACTGATGCAGGAAGGTTGCAAGATCAAGGCCAGCGTGGGCTCTGTAGCTGGGCGCTGTCTTACAAACTAATCAGTAATGTTCACCTGCCAGGGAGATGGCGAGTTCAGGAAGACGGGGTTCTCAGGATTAGGCCCATCTACTACAGCCTGCTGTGCTGACCCCAAGATTTCCTCACACCCAGGAAACTCAACTGCACAATTTGTGGTAGTGGAGGACTCCATTGTGTGCTCCCCTGTAAAGAAAAAGAAAAGCAAGAACAAACAAAAATAGTCCACAGAAAAAGTCACTTTCTATTAGCACAAGAATAATGTAATATTGTTACTCTATGCAGTAATTGCTGCAGGAACTATATACAGGAAATTATCAAGATGACTCAGTAGGTAAAGGTTATGGCCAAGCCTGACAATATGCATTTGACCCCTGAGTTCCACGTCATGAAATGGAAGGGGTAAACCAACTCCCCAAAGTTGTTCTCTGACCTCCATGTGTGCACCATGGCGCATGCACTCCCACACCCACAAAATAAATGAACTGCAGTCTTTAAAGATCCTTTTAAAACATGAACAAGACAGCCTACAGCCCTCCGTCAAAGGTCTCTATTTCTCTGTCTCTATCTATTTCTGTTTCTGCTGTTTCTGTCTCTTTCTGTGTGTGTCTTCTCTATCAGTTACCATAGTAAAGAAGATACGAGCAGGATCATTCAGTCCTTTGAGGACCTGAAGAGAACAGAAAGGTAGAAGGGTGAAGTCCCTCCCATGGGTAATCTCTCCTCCCAAGCCTCTCCTAGCCCCAGACTGTGGCCTCAGACTGGGTTCAGACCTCTGAGCTGAATGACATCACTGGCTGTCAGCCAGCAGGTCATGGGATGTCTCAGCCAAGCCCCACAGTTCAACTCCACTCACCCATCTCCCATCATGTGATCCTGTCAGTCTGACTCTCTCTCTGAAGAACCCAAGTGTGGGCTTCGGGGTTCAGGGAGAGACAGCTTTGCAACTGGTGTGTCCCCTCCATCTCCTCCCTTCTCTGGTGACGACATCCTTAATTAAGGGCCTGAACTCTGTTGCCTTGCTTCTCCAGCGTTTCTACTTCTGGTCTCCTGAACTACCCATACATTTTCCCTTGTGCCCTGTGGCTATATGACACTGTGCTATCCTCAGGAGGGACGTGCCCTTCCCTGGCCGCATCATCTTCATTCTGCCACAGACATGCTTCCACAGGTCTTCGCTTAGTGTTTTCTTCCTGACCTTGGTCTTTGGCCAATAGTGTGCAGATGTTGTCATTGCCCCTTGGTATACAACCTGCTTCCTCCTCATCCTTGTGGTTTCTCTACTGTGTGCGTTCTGCTACCTTCTGGGACCTCATCATCTTTACGAGCTCTGTTCTCATGAATAAACTTCCCAGACAGGCTTGCTTTAGCAGAGGAACCCATCATGGAGAGTAGGGTAGACCTGGAATTGAATCCTCATTTTTTTAAAGCAGGAAAACCACTTCTCTGAAGCCAGGTTCCCCATCTCAAAAAGGTCTAGCAACACCTCCTGAAAGAAAGTACCTTGTAATCCAAGGATGATGCCAAGCTCTTCAGCACCATATGAGCAATTTCTAGTACACGCTAAAAAGTTCACAAAGAATACCTGTAAGGCTAGGGGTATAACTTAGTTGGAGCACTACATGCTTCACAGGGATAAAACCCTGAGCTCTATCCTTAAAACCACACAAACTGGTCGGACACTTGTCATCTAGCCTTCAGGAATCGGAGGCAGGAGAGTCAGAAGTTCAAGATCACCACTCATGGACACCTAGCAAGTCTGAGGAAACTTGAGCTCTGTGAGAGAGATCTGGTCTTAACAAGAAAAAGAGGATGACAGAGTAGGGTTGGGGGGGGAAGATCAAAGGAAAACAAACACCCCCTTTAACCTTTAGTAGGTCAATCGGTGATGAAGAACTTGGCCTCAAACCCTGGCTCTGCCAGTTCAAAACTGGGTGAAACCCCGCCTGCCCTAAGCGGGGTGGGTGGTCATAGAACATATATACCAGATCAAGCACATAACATTGAGATGGCTTGCTATGGATCCACTACTGTCCTCCTTGCAAACTTGTGAGGCCACACCAGACAGGTGCAGACCACAGAGCTCTTGTCTGTTTCCAGAAAATTCCTTTGCACACATGCTTTGTGCTCTGTTTGCAAGCCAGTGCCTTGTCTATAATGATTACGGTGGGGCTGGTGGTGATTCCGGAAATGAACACTTTGGAGTAACTATTGTTCTTGTGTATGATATATTGGTACGGGCACTTTACATGGATTGACTTAGCTTGTTTGCCAACCATCTTTATGAAGCATGTACTATGATTTTTCTTCAGTTGTAGATGAAGGAACTGTCATAGTGACATTAACTAATTTCTAAGGTTACGACCCTAGTAAGTAGAAACATCTAGATTCACCCTTGATCTAACCACCATATTCTACTGATTTTCACAGCGTATACTCAACGACTATCTGTCAACTGAAACCAAGTATTTATGAATGAATCATTGTCAAAGATGACGCTGAGAAAAGAGAAAAACAGGTTTGCAGAAGATGACCAGATAGCCTCTGGTTCCCTCTGTCCCTGAAAAGTTGTCCCCTCACTAGGTGCTTTATTCTGTTCCTCTACCCATTTGAAACAGGGTTCGGTTTCTATGTAGCCTCACTACTTAACCAAGTCTAGCTTCTGATCTACAATCCTCCTGCCTCTGTGTCCAGGATACTGGCATTATAACATGTTACCACACCCAACTAATTACCACCAAGAGCAGTGTGAGTGTTCTCATTCTTTTTCCAGTTTGCTTGTTTGTTTTCCATGGTTAAAGACTGAGCCCGGGGTTTTATGCACGCTGGGCAAGCTCTCTGCCATAGGCCCAAGTCTGCCTAGGGCTACTCTGATTGATAGAGCATGGTATAGCCATGCTTAGGTCTTAAGGTAACTTCCAAATTCCTCCTGACTCTTTTGCTATGTTTCCTATGGGAAAAGCCAGCTGCCACGATGTGAAGAGGCTCAGGCTATTCAAAAGCGGGGTGTATGCGCAGAGACATGGTGTGTTAATATCCACATCCGCCAACGGTCCCGGCGCAGACGTCACACTTCCAAGGCAAACACCTGACAACATTGCCATCTTTCCCAGCCTTATGAGGGACCCATGGAGAGACCTCTAACCAAACCCTCCCAGGGAACCACTGGGAACAGGAACACCTTGTTTTTACGGCCAAGTTTTGCTGCAGTTCCTTGACTAGCAGTAGAAAACCGGTTTTGTCCTGCCGTACAGAACCCTCTGAACCAGAAGCACTAGGGAGAAATTTCCACTTAACCTCGATTCCAAGAGAAGCTGGGTAATGAAAAGTATCCTCTCCCTGCTCGCCCAAACCCAGGCACGGACTGTGAATTGTGTGTTCCAGAAGAGACCCTCTCACTTTGGCTGGTCCAAGGCTTGCTGCCAAATGTCCTAAAGACAGGTGGGAGCCATCATTGGCAATCACAACTGACTTTTCCTTTTCTCTTTGTTGCTTCTCTATTTTCTTCCTTTTAATACATTTATTCTCCCCCCTCTGCCATTTCCTCCTCCTTCTCTCCCTCTCTCCCAACCTTCCTTCCTTACTTCCTCTGCCCTTCTCCTTTATTTGGAGACAGGCCTCTTGTTGCCCAGGCTGCTCACGGACCCACTATGTAGCTGAGGATGACCTTGAATCCCTGATCTTCCTGCCTCCACCTAAAAATGCTAGAATGACAGGCATGTATCACTATGACTAACTTCCTTGTACACTTTCTTAAATAATTTCTGCACATGATAGGATATAATTCATATATATATATTACTTTCCAGGGGGAAAAATGCACAAAGTTTAAAAAAAAAGTCACCAGGTGGAGCCAACCCATGATCTGGTCCTCCAGGAGAAAGATCATCAGCCTCCTGGTTATTGTTTCATTTGCACAGTGGCATTAAGAGTGGATGCACTTTGAAGGACAGAATGAGTCAATATTTTGGGGCCTTGGTACGTATTCTTTCAAGCTGTGTCTTAGGGGGATGCAGGGCCAGTTCTGAGGACAAACAAAAACTAGTGCAGAATCCAAAGGTGTATTGTACAGGCATGAGGGAGAGCCAGCAGGTGATGTATCTTGCATTGTGTTCAAGTCCACATGTTGGCTGGAGGTGAATGAAATTAAATCGAAGTCTGTAGCTAAATTATAAAGGCCTGGGGGGGGTGTCCATTTCCTCCCCTAAGGGGATCCGCTGTCAACACGGGAGTTCAGATTCCAACTCCACACTCCACGGGGAACCTGCCCTCTTCCCCTGGTGAAGTTCTATTGCTGGTTCCGATACCGCCTGGTTCCTAGGTGGCATAATCCCAGACTCACAGAGGGACAAATGGAACCACATGGGCCGCAGCAATGTTTGGTGCTAAGATCCTGGGGAATGTTGACTTTTCATTTGTCTTCCCTTCTGCTTTCCAGATTTCCTAACATGAGCATTGTTACTTGCAGAATGTTGGAAAATAAAAAATCAGCTTTATTTTTGTCATGCCTTCTGCGCCATACTAGAAGGACTTCAGCTTATTTTGTAGGCAGCAGAGAGACATCGGGACTATTTAGGAAAGAAATAATCCCATCTGGTCTGGGAGGAGTGCCCAGCGTGGTGTGGAGGTGTCTCTCTAGAGCGTTCACCAGTGCTATGCCCCAGAAGCACCAAGAACCGTGCAGGATGATTCTACAAACATTATGGATGGGTTCCAGTGTAAGGCCCACTCAACAACCTCTCCACTTCCGAGTTTGCTGTTGCTTGGCAACCCTCTCAGTGACACCCTTGCTTTTCTGCCAACAGCTCTTCCAAACCTGCCATTTCTTCCCCAGCTCTGCCTGCGCTCTCTCTACAGGTGACGGCAGAAGGAGCTTGTTATAGTTAGGATGCCATGGTGGGATTTCTCTTGCTTTCTTTCTGCTGCCTCTTAGGCTTGGTGACTCAGTAGCTAGGTCCCAACAAACATTTGCTATCTACTCTAATAAGAAGGAAAATAATGAACTTCCATGCTGGAGGTAATATTTTAATGTAACATATCTTAATGCACGATATTTGCCTTTGTTATAGGAATGGATCTGAGTCTGGAGGGCTCCTGACGAAATTTTCAGATTCTTGTGTTCCAGGACTGTGACTCACGCCAGGGACAGACAGTTAGAAACAGAAACAACAATAATTTATTAAGGGTAAGGTATTCCCAAGACTAGGACCAGGCTTCTGAGCTCATAGGTAGCAACTGCTTCCCACACAAAAACCTTCCAACTTTAAGAGCAGGGGTTCTTAAAATATAGGGTGTTCTAAAAGGAGCCAGAGTGTTCCCTCCTGCAAGGGACCCTGTGAAGCTCAAGAAGTAAGAAACTCAAAGCCTTCAGGAAGTCCCTAAAACTGATCAGAGCTACTGGGTCCCTCCTTCCCTAAGCATTTATAAATGGTAAGAACTGCTGAGGGGCATTGTCGGACAAACCAAGGTGTGGTCGGGCAGCAGGCTTAGAGCCGCGAGCTGCCTGGAAGAGGCAGAGACCCAGAAGAGATGCTCTTCAAGTTGTCAAGCAATGAGCTCCAGGTTTTGGGCTTTTGTGAGCCAGCACCACCATGGGGAGTGTCTGGGTTGGGGGGTATGTGTGCTTTGGTGATGCAGCTGTCTTTGGGTCATTTCTGCTTCTCTAAGTAACCTGTCCCCCATATTCTTATAAGTAACCTCAATAAAACTCACCAAGGAGGACTTTGGCAATTTCTTTATTTTTAGTCTTCCGTCAGTTCCCTATCTGGGGTGGGGAGAGGTTTTTCCACATCTTCCCAGGAATAGCTGAGAAAAACAAACATGTACACATACACAAACGCAGGCCCAGGAGGCTAGTGACCTTTTATAGGCACTGCTTTTCCTATGTTTGTATCTCAAGAGCTTTTCTTAGACACGCTGCCTCCAATCCCTAACCCCACCCATTTTTAATTAAAGGTGACCACAAGGCTAACATGTCCCGGTAGTCCCCCCGAAGCTGAAAGCAGCAAAGCATTTCCATCTTACAGAGTGTGACCTTTAACCTCCTAAACAAACCTTGCTGCTGGAGACAGTTATTCCTGTTACCAATTATTGTAGAAACTCTTCTCTCTCAGCTCCAGTCTCCCCCGGAACCTGCCCTCATCACGTAAGCCAATGATCAACCCTCACCTTCCCTCCATCCTCCTGCACAAGCTTTGCACCCTTGTTGCTCTGTGGCTACAAGAAGGGAAGGATGGTCCATGCTCATTAGCTCTACTGTCCCGGTATCCAAGAGTCCTTAACCCTGTGGCTCTGTGTATCAAATCTTCCGAAGCCAGTCTCTGGAGGAGGAACGTAAGGCTTTATTTAGTAATGTGAGTTTCCTAAGAACCTCGCTGCCATAGGCCCTTGTAGGCTGCTCCATGGGCGTCACCAAGTGCTTCCTATCAACTCTTATCCATTTTCAACTCCGTGGTCCACAGGAATAACTGCTTATCCCCAGCTGTGAGAAATAGTAGCCTCAAGTTCAAATGCTCACTGTTCACAGCCCTTGGTAAAAAGTCTGACAAATCCAAGAAGCTGTGCTTCCTCAAATGAGCTCCATGGGCTATCATAAGCACAACGGGGTCCGGAATCTGGAAACAACGGTATTCTGACTCTGGATGAGCAAGTGGCCCAGCAACCATTCATGCCTACTCTGGACCAGTGCAGAGACGTCACTGCTAAGGGGGGCTCATGGAGAATGTGCCACACAGTGCCAAGAAGCTTTTGCCCCACATCTTGGAAAGACAGGCATCAGCAGAGGCACCCGAGGGCAGAGCAAAGCATCTAGAGTGCCTAACAAGAGGTACGAAGCAACTCCCCGTCACGGGGCGTGCCTCTGTGCTAGGCAGGGCAGAGTGCTGCTGGAACTTGCTCCTTAGGAGGCTGCCACGCAGGAAGTTCTGGGAGTACCGTTGGCAGCCACATCTGCGACACAGAAGGAAGAGAAACACCCTGTCAGAAGGAGAGGTGGATGGTGAAGGGTTTCAATAAAGGCCTCGGAGTCCCAAACAGGGAGCTCTGGAGACTGGGGAGGTTGACTAATTCTCCATGGTCAAACAGGTGGGGGTGGCATGGCTTCTCATTGTATTACAACTGACTTGGGAGAAGCAAGAGAAACTTAGGAGCTGCAGGGTTGATGGTTTCCCCCAAAGTACTATAGAGTGTTAAGTACAGGTCCAGCCTCTCTGGGCCATTGCAAGTACGCAGGGAGGACCAACTAAGGGAAAAAACATCTGGAAAGGCTGGAGGGAGGAAGAGTTACGTAAGAGAACCTATTCTAGAGACCGCTTAGGGGAAGGTACTGTGTAACCCCAGGCAGGGCCGCAGGGAGTTACAGAGGCATGAGGAAACGCCAGGTGGGCTCCTCCAGGCCAAGTTGAGCCACCTGAGTGTCTCCTTGAGGAAGACGCACCCCTTTCAGAGACTAGGCTGTAGCAGTAATGTGAAGGGTGAGTTACAAACAAATGAGAGAGCAAGGTAGCAAACCAAGAGAAGCAAGAGTGAGAGTCGGACTGACAGTGGATAACAGGAAGGACAGACTGAGGGAGATTTACCAGAGATGAAGTCAAACGGATTGGTAAGGTTCAGAGCTGATTTGGGAGAAGGGGGAAGGGAGTCAAATACAACCTTGAGCGATGGTGCTGCCGGTTTCTGGGAAGAGATGGTCCCATGGGTAGGGCAAACCTAGAATACGTTTTAGAGTCAGTGCTGTGTGTGAGGCCTCAGCAGGACCTTGATGAACAGGCTGGTAGGAAGCCCACATACAACATGTGTAAGGTATAGGCAAATTATGGAAGAAGCGATGATTGAAATCATGGGGGTAAAGGAAGGCTCTGAGGACCACAGCAGAGGTGAAGAAAGGGGAAGTTGAGGGAACCGAGATGAAAAGAGGAAAAGAAGCAGAAGAGGAGGGACACATCCCAGTGTGGTGGCTCACGTTGGTTTCCCCGGCACTCCCGAGGCTGAGGCAGGGAGACCGAAGGTTCAAGGCAAGCCCAAGCTACACTGTGAAAGCCTGCCTTAAAGCCAAAAAATGATTTACGAGTTAGAGAGGGTCAATATATGAGTTGTAAAAAGTTGGAATATAAAGACACTATGCTTTTGAGACAATGTGTCATATGACCCAGGGTGTCCTTCAACCTTGAAGTTCTAGTCCTCTTATTTCTACCTCCTAAATTTTGGGATCACAAGTATAGGCCGCCATTCATGCTTCATGCAGTGCAAACACTCTATTGCCCGAGCCACCTACATAGCTCAATACACTTGCTTTAAGTGTTAGAAGATATACCACCATCTTAGAAAGAACATGTTCAACAGACTGAGCGCCACACCACCAAGGACTGGAGATCCCAGCAAACAGTTGGACTCAGGAATGTGGTAGGCCCACCCGGCCCCCATGACTTTTCCAGTATGCATTCTGTTTCATTAACTCATCTGTACACATTTGGATGGTGAGTCAACTTTAATGAGACGAGGGATCAAGTAGGGTATATGTTTGTAAAGCAATACATGTGTTAATAGCTTAATGAGGATCTGGTGACGTGTGTGTTTGCTAAGGATCACACCCACGGCTAGTACATACTTGGCAAGCATTATCCACTGAGTGCTACCCCCAACCCTTGGTTAATGTATTTATTTGAGCTTTTGGTGAGGAAGAGGGTCAAGGGGATTGCATTCATTTCTTTGCTGCACAGTAAGAAGTTACCACAAACTGGGTGGCCTGATGGGTGATAAGCCGACTCTGTCACAAGCCTAGAAGCTAGAAGCCTGAAGCTGAAGAATTATCAGGGCCACACTTCCTTATAAGGCTCTAAGAAAGATTGTTCTCTTGCCTGATTCTGGCTTTTGGGATCTGAGACGTTTGGAAGTGCGTGGAAGCAGCGTTCCCCTCTGCGGCTATCTTCCCATTGTAGTGGCATTCAATTGTATTTTAATAAAGACTGCCTGAAGATCAGAGACTAAAACAGTCCCACTGGGCAGCCTTACAGACCAGGTTATGGTAACACGCACCTTTAATCCCAGTAGCCATAATGACACGCACCTTTAGTCCCAGTAGCCATAATGACATGCACCTTTAATCTCAGTAGCCATAATGACATGCACCTTTAATCTCAGTAGCCATAATGACACGCACCTTTAGTCCTAGTAACCACACTAGTTGCCATTGAAACCGGGTTGTGCAGGCCTTTAATGCCGGTGGTGCACACCTTTAATCCCAGCCCTAGGGAAGATTATAAAATGGGAGGAAACAGCTCTCAACAGACAGTCTCATTCTGAGATTCCTGGAGGCAGGATCGCCAATTTCAGACTGAGGTCGAGGTAAGAGATAGTGACTGGCTGTTTTGCTTTTCAGATCTTCAGGTTGAACCCCAGTTTCTGACCCTGAGTTTTTGTTAATCATGACCTTTATTCTTGTAACATACTGATCAGAACAAAACTGATTTCACCAAACTGAAATGTCCCTGCTTCACCAAACTGATTTCACCAAACTGAAATGTCCCTGCCTCTCTCTGGAGGCAGGCCCAGTGGCTGTAGCATGCTGTGCACACTGTAAGGCTCTGCTTACAGTTTGCTGAGAAACTGTGAGAAAACCAACTAGGGTTTGTCTGGGGGCTGTTATGGTGGTAAGATGGCTGTAGTCTTGTCAAGCTGGATTTGTACGCAACAGTCATGCACAGGCCACGAACCTTCAGTGATTTTGCCCAACTGTTCTGAATTAAGCCTTCAGAGACTGCTTCCAAATGATGACATGTTCCGAGTCTGGGTCAAACACGCTTCCATTACATGAGAACAAGGCCTAGTTTAGAGACGTCGATGGTGTTTATGTCCGAGGAGGGGAGAAACATGGCTGTGTTTTATTGCTTTGGAAAGGGCAATTCTTTTCTGTGATGGAAGACAGAAATTCTGGTGGGAAGAGGGGTCCAGTGAGGGGCGGTTGAGGATTTGAGAAGCACTGCCCTTGAGAACGGGAAGAGGAGGAGATCCATAGAAGTGCAAGTGTGTAAGCACAGGGAAGGGGAGGGGCAGCTTAGCCAAGGGCAGCATCATGCCTGCATAGTCCAGTGTAAGCCAGAAAAGAAAGGGAAAGACAGTATGAAAATTGGCTTCATGTCACTATAACAAACACCCAAGACCATCAGTTTTGAGAGAGGAAAGGTCTATTCTGGCCCATAGTTTCGGAGGTTTTGTCCATTGGCCTCTGAGATAAGGCAGCAGATCGTGGCCGGAGTGATGGGAAGCAAACTGCTCAATTCATAGCCAAGGATGTGGGGGTTCCTTTTGTCGGTAAGCCCCCAGTGACCCGAAGGACTCTCGCTAGGGCTCACCTCTTAAACGATCTACCACTTCCTAAGAGCGCCCCCTCTGGGGACCAAGCCTGTAACACATGCTCTTTGGGGACACTCAAGATCCAAACACTGACAGAGCATATGGTGAGGGACCTGGGCTTTATCACCTGACTAGTCAGTTATATGAGCAATTATTTACTGAAAATTGTGGAGGGAGAAATGATTGAATGGGCTAACAAGGAAAACTTCAAATACTGCCTTAGTGACTGCTACCCTGTGTGTGGCCATATTTCAAGCGGTAGTGAGGGTTCAGGTGAGCTATTGGAGGCTACTCATTTAAAACGGACTTTGCAGGGTTAGAGAAATATTCAGCTGGTAACATGCTTGCCTTGGAAAATGCTAGGCCTATGTAAAATGCTAGGCACGGTGTTGCGTGATGTTAGTGCCAGCCCCGGGGAGGTGGAGACAGGTAGAACGCTGGGTCTTTCTGTCCAGTGGCTTAGTTGAATCAATAAGCATTGGGTCCCAGTGATGGTCCCTGTCTCAGAGAACACAGTGGAAAACGGTTTGAATGACACCTGAAGGTGGACCTCTGGTTTGAGTGATACCTGAAGGCAGACCTCTGGTTTGAGTGATACCTGAAGGTGGACCTCTGTCCTTCACATGCATGCACACATATGCAAACATACAAAGGACTTTGCTGAGGAATGGCATGTACAAAACCATGCCTGGCTACATGAGGGAACTGCAGGACAGGTTGTCTTCCTTTAAGATTGTTTATCTAACCAGGCTGGGGTGGCGCACGCCTTTAATCCCAGCACTAGGGAGGCAGAGTTCAAGGCCAACCTGGTTTACAAGAGCTGGTTCCAGGACAGCCACCAAAGCTATACAGAGAAACCCTGTCCCGAAAAAACCAAAAGAGAGAGAGAGAGAGAGAGAGAGAGAGAGAGAGAGAGAGAGAGAGATTGTTTATCTAAACCTTCTGGAATTCTGGAAGGCAAAATACACAATAGGACAAAACAGAAGACCAGAGAATGGGAAAACTTCACCTGACGAGAGCTGATACCCAAAACATATAAAGAATTCAAAGGAACTAGATTTCAACAAACCAAATAATTAAATTAGAATATGGGGTGCTGACTTAAACAGAGATTCTCAACTGGAGTCTCAGATGGACGAGGATCACTTAAAGAAATGTTTAACATCCTTAGCCATTAGGCAAATCAAAAAGCAACTGTGAGATTCCATCTTACACTTGTCAGAATGGCTAAGATCAAAAACACAAGTGACAGCTCATGCTGGAGAGGATGTGGAGCAAGGGGAAGACTCCTCCATTGCTGGTGGGGGTGAAATTGTATACAACCACTTTGGAAATCAATATGGCGGTTTCTCAGAAAACTGGGAATCAGTCTACCTCAATACCCAGCTATAACACTCCTGGGCATTTACCCAAAGGATGTTCCACCCTGACACAAAGATACTTGCTCAACTATGCCCACTGCAGTTTTATTCCTAATAGCCAGAAACTGGAAACAACCTACATGTCCCTCAACTGATGAATGGATAAAGAAAATGTATATTTACACAGTGAGCATTACTCAGCTGTTAAATACAATGACATCATGAAATTTACTGGCAAATGGATGGAACTAGAAAAGATCATTCTGAGTAAGGTAACCAACCCAGACCCAGAAAGTCAAACATGGTGTCTACTCACTTATAAGTGGGTATTAGTTGTAAAGGAGAACCAGGCTACAATCCACAGATCCAGAGAAGCTAAGTAACAAGGAAGGCCCATGGGGTGGGGCTGCATGAATCTCACTGTGAAAGGGAAAGAGAATAGATGTCATCAGTGGAGGGGGATCTGGATCAGGCAAGGGGTGGGAGCAAGAAGGATCAGGTGGGGTAGGATGGAGGAAGAAAGTACTGGGAGAGATAAATGGAATTGGGGACATTTCTGGGACGAGCAAGAATCCTAGCACAATGGAAACTCTCAGGAATCTATGGGGGATACAGAGCGTAAATCAGACATCTCTATAACCAGGCAATACTTCCAGTGGAGTGATCGGGACAACAACCCAGCCACAAAACCTTTGGCCAACAATTTGTCCAGCCTGCAGGAAGTGCTGGGGTAAAGGTGATGCAGAAATTGTGAGTATAGCCAACCAATGACTGATCTAGTTTCAGCCCCGTACCATGAGAGGAAGCTCACCTCCGACACTAGCTGGAGAGCCAGGATCTAGAGACAGGATGGCCCAGAGACCTGGGAGAGAACCAAACACAACTGGGGAAAAAAAAAGTCAACGAAATGATTCCTAATGACATTCTGTTATACTCAGATTGGCGCCTAGCCCAGTGCTCATCCGAGAGGCTTCACCCAGCAACTGATGGAAACCAATGCCAAACGTTAGGCAGAGCTTGTGTAGCTTGCTCTTCTTGTGGGACTCCTAACAGTGGGAGCAGGGGTTGTCTCTGACTCTGTTGCCTGCTTCTGGGACCCTTTCCTCCTACTGGGTTGCCTTGCCCAGTCTTAATAAAAGATGTCTAGTCTCACTGAAACGATATGCCATGGCTGGTTGGTATCCATGGGAGGCCTGCCCTTTTCTGAAGAGAAACTGAGAAGAGGGGAGGTGGGGGGAGGGGCTGAGAGGAGGAAGGGGAAACTGCCCCGGGGATGTAAAAGCAACAATACAAAATAATAGTTACAGAAAAGATAACTTAGCTAATTACAGAGCATAAGACTTAAGTCTGGCATCGCAATAGAAGGAAGCACCACATGGTTAGTGTGTATCTGGAAATCCAGAAATCATTTAAAATAAATCTAGCACCCATGTTCACATAATTTCCAAATCTGCAACAAACATTAGGTGTGCATCTTATGATTTACAAACAAAGAAAGAATTAGTGGAAGGGGGAGGAGCCCCTGTGTTCTCTGGGATTGGACAGGGAACGGCAGAGAGATGTCATTTCTGCATGGACTCTTTCTCAGGTGTGAGGGATGGCTATGCGAGGAAAATCGTACATTATAGCTGCAGGCAGAGCCGTGTCAAGTTGGCCGTGACAGGAAATGCCGGCTGGTGTGTCTAGTGTCAGGACGTCTTGGGGCCTGCTGAGGAATCAACACGGAACATTGTGCATGCATTCCCACACAGGAGCTAAAACCATCAGGATCTGTGTGGCTTCTCACTGGAGCCTTTGTGGGCCAGATTCAGACAAGGCTCCCCCTTCCCCTCTCCCTTTTCAGTCAAGAGACCAGGAGAGGGCTGGGGATGTCTAGTTGGTGTGGTGCTTGAGTAGCATTTAGGAAGCCCTGTGTTCGATCCCTAGCACCCCACGGACTGGGTGTGGTGGCACGCATGTACTCCCAGCACTTGGGAATTGGAGGTAGGAGGATCAGTTAAAACTCAGTGGGTCATTTTCAACAGCACAGCAAGTTTGAGGTCAGCCTGGCCTACATAAGTCCTCACCTCCAAAACCAACCAACCAGACAAACACAAAATAAAATCAGAAGCAAAGAAACCAGAGGTGGCTCGGCTTAGTGGATAAGAGAAGGTCAATGGTAGCTCTTGCCTTGATAGCCTGACGGTGCATGTGTAACCTCAGGTCTTTGAACTTAAGACAAGGCTATGCCTCTAGTTCAGTGCTGTAGCATCCTCGTCTCCCATCACTTTTGCTTCAGGGAGAATGCTCGTCAGCCACTGCTTCAGGGCCACATAGTTCTCATTCGCTGTCATTACACAACTGGTCCATGCCTTCCTTAGCCATCTGGGAGGTTCAGTGAACAGGAGCATCTGATGTCCCTCGTACATTGAGAGACTTAGATTGTGAGCCCACACACGATTCGATTAAAGAGCACCGAGAGAATGCCAAAGGATGTAAATACGGGGACTACAATAATAAGCTTGGTTAATTGATGCTACTTGACAGATCCAGGCAGTAATTAGGGAATGATCCAGTCTGGTATGCCCCAAAGAGTGGCAAACGACCTTTAACGCAGAGAGACAGGTCAGAAAATTTGCATCCCACTCGCTTTTGAGACCACAGGTAATGATATTAAGCCTCGAGTTTTGATAAGGGGAGAAAATTCTTTGCTTGGCATTGTCTCCCTACTTGTCTGTGTGCCTCTCTATCTGTCTGTCTACCTGTCTGTCTATCTTTAGAGTCAACTTTCCAGTCAATTGGCTGTTCCAAAAGACACTGGGTCCCCATCCCCTATCATATCTCAGGTCCTACAAATCTATCGGAATATGACGTGCCTGGGAAGTTTTTCCCTGATGAAAATATAGTGAGAAGAGGGTAACTCAGGGATACAGATTTTAGGGGCTGCAGGGCTTATGACAATGACGTCACTGCTGCTGCAGAGTTGCCGACTATCCCTGTTCTCCATGCAGAGCCTGACGCTTTCCACTTGCCTGTTCAATTGCACATTCAAGCCCCCAGAAGCCTGAACGTGTATAGATTTATTTCAAAAAAGCCGTTGTAAAACGGCTGTAAAAGGGAACCGTGTGAACGTGTATCCGTTTCTCTGCAGTCTGCTTTCACAGCTCATTTCACAGACGGCATGCAGATGTGTGCCCCCATCCTGGATCTCTCCCTAGGCAACCTCAGCATGTAAATCCTGAACACCAGCCTGCTTCTTTCCCTGCATCTTTCAACTCCTACTCCACCTGCTTTGGAGACATTGCTTCTGGAATGGTCTGAAGCCCCTCCAAGATTCCACACACCCACCCTGAGCTTCCTGTCTTCCCAGCTGACCAGGCCATGTTCTCAACTCAGTGGTTAGCACGGCCTAAAATCGGAGGCAGAAAGGCTGGCATTGTCTTTGCAGGCTAAGAGGTATATCACAGAGGGTTTCAAAAGTCCATGCCTTGCACATTCAGCTCTCCCTGTCTCCTACTTGTGAATATGATGTAAGCGCTCAGCTGTTCCTTCTGCTATGCCTTCGCTCTGTCATCACAGACTATAACTCTGAAACTCTGAAATCTGAAAACTGAAGAACAAATCAAATGCTCCCTTCTATCGGTTGCCTTGGCCGTGGTGTGAAGCAGCAGGAGTCTTACTCAGACAGCTACTGTTTCCAATAGGCTCAATCACAAACTCCCAATATTTGGAGATGCTGATATGATTTTAATAAATCATTAATAAGCCCCCTTTAATTTCTCAACCCCCTCTTCTCTCTCTCTTTCTTTTTGATTTTTTTTGAGACAGGGTTTCTCTGGGTAACAGTCCTAGCTGTCCTGGAACTCTCTTTGTAGACCTCTTGAACTCACAGAGATCTGCCTGTCTCTGCCTCCCCAAGTGCTGGGATTAAAGGTATGTGCCATCACCGTCTGACCAGTCTTTTCTTTTGGAAGGAGCAACCCAGGAAAGCTTTGCACATGACCCCCCCATTCCCAACTCAGCCCCCAAACTCTTCTAAGCAGAAAAATGGATCTCTGACTATTCCCATCTTTCATGACACCCGAAAGAGCATCGGTGGTACTTAATGGAGAACTTATGTGTGAAAATCTGCTGAGGTAAGCTTTGTTTAATTTCCTCGTGTAACCTCTATTAAATTCTCTACTATCAAATGTTAAGCAGCATATTATCAGGGGAATAATGTGACCAGTGTCTGGGACTTTTGTCTGTGACTTTCACAATGCTTTGTGAAGAGAAATGACAGACAGGGAAAACCAATACATTCTGAGGGTGGCCAGGAAGACGTAGGGACAAACTCACATTAAATGTCTTCAAAGAGTGAAGGGACTCTTCTGAAGATGATGTGAAGGTGGTAAGACTGAGGAGAAGGAGCTTCAAAAGGGTTCTCTCTCTCTCTCATCCACCCTTCCTTTGCCAGTCCCTGGATATAAACACCCTTTGTTCTTCGGCATGGGCGGTGAGCTTGGCTAAGGGAAACTGCTGTTAGGTAACACCAGCTGCGCCCTCGGTTCTGTTCCTGTCTCCTTACTCATCCTTGCTGGTACCTTGCTTCAATTCAGGCCACACCTCAGACTGGGTAAAACCCTAGCACCATGGATCCGTAGAGACTGGGGCAGGACAGAGCATGCCCAGAGGCTTGGCCACTGAAAGCCATGCCCAGTGAGGAATTCTCAGAAGAATTCTAGGCGTGTCACTGAACATACAAGAGCTGGCTTCGGAAGATGGAGAGTTCTCTGAGAGATTCAAAGGACTTGAGCTCAAGTGGCAAGAACCTCAGGAGAAAATGGTTCAAAAATCAGGATAAGGACGACCCTCTAGGGAGCTGCTCAAGAGAGAGTTCCCTTTCTCTGGATGCATGATCTTCCATTGCTGATGGAACTAGAATTCGGGGGTCCCTAATAGTCAAAGAGACCATTATTCTTTTACAGCTTCAGATTTATTTTTAAAACTATCTCCACGTTGCTTTGTGTGCAGGAGATCTCTCCTTTGTGATTAAAACAGCTTCTGCCAGGAAGGCAAGCAGGGATGTGAAGAGATAATTGCTGCATGGTTATGAGAAGTGCCACCCTAAGTGATGCCTCCGACAGCATAAAAGAGAGAGTGACGACCGCTGCCGAAGCGGGAGAAGGTTTTCTATGAAGGAGGTGGGTTTTCAGATCCATCTTATACAATTAGACCAATACGTTCACATGGGAGAGCTAGCGTTTGCAGAACACTGTGTTTGTGTTCGCAAGGCAGGAAGCATTTAAGCTCAGGGTTGGTATAATTACAGGAGAAACTGCTGAAGATGGGTAGCGGACAAATGAGAAGAAAACTCGGTCTAAACAGTTGTGACAATGTCTATGAGGTGGTTGGACATTGAGGCCACTGAGGGAGACTCTTGCTATAGGAAGTTGGCCACAGGGAGCAGGGGTGGAACAGGCAATCATTTCGGTGGGAAAACTGATATTGGGATCATGAAGATCCCATACAGGATCAAGTGAGAACGGCTTAGAGATATCAGCTGGCATGGCTGAGTAGGTGATGAGTAGGTGGCAGGAACAGGAGAGAGTGGAGAGCTGGATTTCAGTCATTACACTCATGAAGCATCAAGTTGGAATGGTCTGAGGAGCTGGAGCCCAGTAGAGTGGGGTGGCTATGTAATATCATGAGAAATTGTCACGATTCTTTCTCAGGAATTTCCCAATTAAGCTGGGTCTGACAGTACAGGTTTGTAGTCCCAATGCCTGGGAGGGAGAGGCAGGCAGATCTCTGTGCGGTCTAGGCCAGTGTGTATAGTGAGATGCTGTCTCAAAACAATTACAACAAAATTTCTAAAACATATATAAAGCATAGGGAACAACCGTGATGTTATTATTAAGCTTCAATAACGATTACCAACTATGACTCAACTGTCCCTCTGTTTCTTATGTAGTTTATCATCTTAAATATATTATTTTAATTTCTTTGAGATTTTTATATATGTGTACAGTGTATTTTGACCGTATTCATCCCACACTCCTCCCCCACCCCTTTGTGAGTCTCCCTCACCGCCCCTTCACTCCCCTCCTGATTTTATGTTTGCCTTAGTTAATGTCTATACTGTGCTAAAACACCATGACCAAAAGCAGCTTGGGTAGGAGAAGGTTAATTTCATTTTTCAATTCTCAGGTCACACTCCTTCACCAAAGGAAGTCAGGGAAGGAACTCAAACGAAGAACCTGGACGTGGCAACTGTAGCAGAAGTAACGGAGGAATGCTGCTTACTGACTTGCTCCCCTGGCTTCCTCAGTTTGACTTTTTATTCAACTCATGACTGCTTGCCCAGGGTGGCACTGCCCACAGTGAGCTAGTTCCTCCCATACCAATCATCAACAGAGAACATGTTTGCCAAACATGTCTACAGCCTATAGCCCAGTGTTATGGATGAATTTCTAAATTCCTTCTAAGAAGAAGCTAGAGTCCTTCTTCCCAAATGACGTTGACGGAAAACTACCCAACAAAATGTCTCTCTCTTCCATTTTTTTTTTTTTTTAGTGAGCTACTGAGTCCAATTTGTGATGCCCCTATATAAGTGGGTGTGGTGTTTGCTAATCACTTTGATTCAAATAGCCTGTGTCTGGGATTTCCCTCTCAAGTGTAGCCCTTCATGTTTAGAAGCAACATTTCTATCATGTCAAGAAAGCCAGTTAACATAAGAGAATGAAACAGGCATAAGGAAAACACAGAGTGAAAGAGAGTCTTCATACTTAGAGTCTGGGACTCCCAGGGTTCTGAAGGCTTCCCTGCAGTGTGGTTGTTTGGCCTTTGAGCCAAAATTTTCTTTACCATTAGACATTCTGACCCAGTCCTCCCTAGTGATGTGAGCCGCCCTGGGGAACACATTGTCTCCTGAGAACAGCTTTCCTCCACTGACCTTTGACACAGAGCACATTTCCTGATGACAATGTCCTTAATCCCAGCAGCAGGGAGGGATGACCACTTCCATCCCTGAATCGCCAGGCCTTCTTACGGTGCCCCCACATTCTCTGTTGTTCTAGAGCTATTTGGGGCCACACAGAGGCTTCTCACACAGTTGAAATCTTTTGAAAGTCAGCAGTGTAGGTTCCCTGTCTCAGCACCAACATCAAAAACACAGTCCAAGGTTTCCACCGAGGACTGACAATTGTATAAAGAAATAAAGGGAGCTTCGCTTTGGTTAAAGGCAAAGCAGAGGGTCAGGCAAAAGCTGAGAAGATAGTTGCAAAGACTAGAGCAGTATCTCAGAGTTTCTAAGTCATGAATATATAATAGAAAGTAAGCATGAAAATTTTTTTTCAGAAATATAGTCACAATGAACACAAGAAAGCAGCATTATTGTTATATTATTCTTTTTGAGACTATGTAGCCCAAACTGTATTAGAACTCATTCTATAGACCCGGTTGTCCTCAAATTAGTGGCCTTCCTCATGTCTCAGCCTTCCCAAGGGCTAGTGTTACAGGTATGACCCAATAGGTCCAGCTACTTATGCACTAATTTAACAAAAATATTAAGGTCACCCACATGAAGCCAAAGTCATTGTTCTTTCTAGCACTCCCCCTAATCCCCCAATGAAAATGACCAAGACTGAAAACAGAGCTTGCCTTATACCAGAGCTTCTCAGACTATACTGCCCTGGAAACATCTGGGGGCCCTGTTTCAAGACAGATGTTCACTTCATAGATCTGCAGTGACCTGAAATGACTTCTTACAGGGCAAGCTCCCGGCAATACTGACATCTGACGGGGGGGGGGGGTGATATACTCTAGAGTGCAAGCATGGTTAGCAGCGGTCTCCAAAGGAAACAGCCGGGGAGATTCAAGAGTACACAGCATCCCACTCCTAGAGGTTATGACTTGATTCCTCTGGGCTGAAGCTGGGCTAGAGGAGTTTTTAAAGATCTCCAAGCTATTTACATATGCAAACAAATTAGGGATATTTTTATACATAAAAATTTGAGATATCTGTGGCACTGATGCTTCTACAGAAGCATTGTATGTCTTAATATGTAAATATAGACCAGTAAAGAACACAGAGAAAGCGTGTGATTCTGCTCTGAGATTAATAATTACCAAACATTAGCATGCTAAGTCGTTTGGGTCATACATATGTATACATGCATATATATGTTCAGAAAGTTTTATTTCTGCTGAAGGAGATCAAATCCATAGAACTGGTGAGTACATCTGGCTTGGGCTGTGAGTTGTGTTGCATTCCAGGTCCACACCTGAGTTGATGGCATTATTCACCAAGCAGCCCACAGAACATTTTCCCGGGCTATGAGGGCTGGGCAACGGGAGGAAGCTTCCAGCCAGGTTCCTGCTTGATTTCTGTGTTCCCTCCATCGTGCTTTTAGTAATTACAGTCTCCTCACTGTTTCTCATGACTTTTCATGAGCTGATGTCATTTCTGTGCTCATGGTCCTGAATTTGCAGCTTAATTTTAGGCTCAGGCCAAGTGTCTTTGCTTCAGAGATGAATGGCTTCCCCAGCAACCCAATATTTTCCTAGACTTGAGATAAGGGTAATGAAACCTTTTCCAGGTTCAGGTAGAGCCTTGCATCTTACTTTGGATTGGAGATGGCTCATAAAGAGTTATTCGGTGGTTTGGGGATGTTCAAACTCCATCCCCTCTCCCTCAGTATTCCAAAGCACACGTTGACCCTGAACTTGCTCCTAGAGTATGGCCTCTGATGATCTGTGTTTCTGTATCAAGCTTTGGAACACACCAGAAGGCTGAAACTAACGCTGAGCTGATTTGGGAGGAAGACCTGCTACATTGTATCAGTTTGATCTCTGACGCAGCTAGAAGCAAAGAACAAAGCCTTGGCCACCATTGCTGTGGTTTGAGTGTTTTAACTCCAAAGGTTTCCTAAGATGGAATCTTAACTCCCCTAAGTAGAGGTGTTGGGACCTTTAAGCTGAGGGGGGACCCAGAGGGAAGTAATTAAGTCAGCAGGAGAATCATGCTCAGAAGAGATAAAAGTAGTTCTCACAGGAATTGTGTAGATTCTGTAAGTGCGAGCTGTTGTCGAAGGAGAAGCAAAATGAACCAAACTCAGAAAGACAAACGCTGTGTTTTCACTTGTATAGAAACTATATAGTTATAATTAAAAATTATCAGAAAGGATGACTATTTCATCTTTTAGGTCCTTACAGTGTTTGCATCCTACCTGTTTGAATTTCTAAGACGCTCAAAGTAGTAACAAATGCCATTTGTTCCATGAGCCTCTCCTCTCAAAGGAAGTTGAAGACTCCACACCGATGATTCTGCATGGGAATCCATGTTCCTCCTAGAATTTTCAGACTCCTGTGTTTACAACAGAAGGAAAACAACTCTCCTGAGCTCAGAGTGTTGAGGAGGGTTCGCTCTGAACTATGGTGGGCAAACAACTCAGGTTCCTGCCAACTTGCGTCCTATGAGCATTTCTAAGTGCCAAGCAGAGCCATAACCAGGGAAACCTTCAGAGAGGCACAGTGTGTGTGTGTGTGTGTGTGTGTGTGTACACTCATGGGGATGCCTTCTAGGATAGAAGGATCAGGATTGCCTTCGTAGAGAATGTGGCCTTGAAGGTTGATTCTTTTCACTCATAGATATTTGCTTTTATTTGATATGTGTTTACAGAGCCTGCACCACACTAAGGCCCTGGGAAACCAGGGAGGTTAAGACAGAATGTCAGATTGCTTGTCTGAGCACGTTCCTAAGCACAGAAGGATGCTACACAGTACAACAGAGGAAGCCTATCTAAGGATGTTCACCTGTCTGAGGGAGGGGCTTATGCAGGTTTTCAGGAGAAAAGGGGTTAGACTGAGAGGAGCTGGGGAGGATGCAGAGTGTTGAAGTGATGAGAGCAAAGGTCTTCTTGAAGCCAACATTGTGCTAAAGGCATGGGGAAGGGTGCCTGGAAGGCCAGAGACACTCTACTACATCTGAACAAATGTTTGTATACAGGGGAAGCATCCAAATGAACAGTGATGCCCACTTGCAAAGAACACAGCCATCAGTGAACAGCCATGCCTACCCATTGGCTTGTAGTCATTCAATGGCATAGGGTTGTGGGAGGCAGCTAGCTAGCAATACGCTTAAATGATTGGCCAAGCAGTGATTTAAATAATATAGTTTCTGTGTGATTATTTCAGGGCTGAGCAGCTGGGAACCAACAGCATAGAAGATTGATATCATCAAGATGGAAAGCAAAAACATGCAAGCATCCCTTGATGCTCGCGAGGCATGGATTTGAAAAGTCTGGAGTTTCAAGCATGACGATCGCTCCTTGCAGGTGACTGAAAAGCTCATTTTGAAAACAGCCTCCTTTGAAAAGAGAAAGAGGAAATGGGCTTTGCCATCTATTGAACAACTGGGTTTACCATTTTCTGCTAAAGCAGAATTGACTCTCTCCCGGAAAACCACAATCCACAGAGGAGGAGAATAAGCAAGACACAAACATCGACGAGGGGCCGGCAGAGTGAGGTCAGATACGATGACTGGTTAAGCAGGGAAAACCCAGGAGGTCACAGATGCCAAACTGGTTGTAAATTACTCTGGTTAAAGTCACCGTGCCAGGCACTTCTTGTGTGTGCTATGGTGATAAACAGGAAATTCTCTTCTGGAAGCTTCTTGTCCTTTATCCCTCCTCTGAGTCCCTCTGGGTAATGGTGTGTTCTGACTGCGTAGCATCCTCACCCAGAATCGCAGACACACTGCAGGGATTTAGTCCAGCTTGCTAGCCACTGCTTTCCCCAGAGCAGAAACTGCAGGTGTATTTCTTGCTCCTGTGGCCCAGCTGCTGCCATCACCGCTTCTCTGTGATGGGGTTCTCTGTACCCACCTTTCAGGGTCCTGCACCTAACCTTTCCAACTCCATCTTCTATAGGCCAGCCCTTCCTCTTGCTCTTTCTGACCTCACCCCTCTCCTGTGAATTCGCTCCAGCTTTTCAATGATCAAAGAGAGGAAATGCGACTCTAGTTTGCATTAGCAGACATACAGGACCCCCACAAGGAGACAGAACCAGTATCTGACACCCAGGGCTGTGGGGGAAATTCGATGCACAGAGTTCAGCTCAACATTAGGTACGAAGCGCTATGTAACATATAACTCTCAATAGTTATTTCCTCTATGTTCCTGTGCTGATGATTGCACAGTATCAAGCTGCTAAGCCATATGCTCTTCACTGAGGCTTACATGGTCATGAACAGGCACAGAGAGGCAGTGTTTCTACTCTCTGGGCATGTGCAATCTACAAAGGACCTGAGACCAGACCTAGCGGTCAGGGGGAGGCGAGGGATGGGGTCAGAATCTGAGAAGAGCTGAAAGAGGAGACCTGTTGTATGGGTCTGGTGTTTAGAATTCTGTCTGAACTGGAAATAAACAATCATGAGTCCACTTGGCTTCAGTTGTAAATGGTTACAGAGGGAGTGTTTCCCAGAGCCAGGCCCCATGGGGTCCTGGGCAGTGGTGTCTGCCTAGCTACATTTCGGGTTCATTTCTCTTTCATTCTTAATCACAACATTGACTTCTTCGCCATGACCTTGGCTTGCTGGTGCTTTGTGGGGCTCAGTGGACAAATTTAGAAGCAGGGAGGAGCGGTGATGTGTGTGTGGCTGGAGCTACTCACTCCTTACTGACTCTTGTGTCATCACAGGCCAATGACGTCCTCAGGTTGTGAAAAGAACTCAGGAAACGGATGGTGGTGGTTGCACAATATTGTGAATGGACTTACAGCTACTGAAATGTACCCTCAAAAGCAGCCAAAATGGTAAGTTTTGTAACAATTAAAAACAATGATGGTATCAAGTGACCATGAGTCAGCCTCCAGGAGGAATCCAGGAGTTCCTTCGGAAAGTACAGCTTCAGTGCTGGGTCATCTGGCCTTGCCTCTCACCTCTGGTGTTACCTGGCACATTTCTTAATTGATTGACATTCCCCATGCTTGTTTGTGTAAAGCAAAGAGGTGGTGGGATGATTCAACAAGATCAGCTAAAACTCTAACTATACTTGGATGTCCAACCGTTCTAATGTGCCTAGGACTGAGGGATGGTTGATACTATCATCTCAATGAGACCTAGCTAGAATCACCAAGGAGACAAGCCTCTGGCCATGCCTGGGAGGGATTGTCTAGACTAGGTTCATTGCAGTGAGAAGATCCACCTTAATTGTAAGTGGTACCATTCCTTAGGATGGAGTCCTAGACAGACTGGGAAGGAGAAAGCGCGCTGAGTGCTCGTACTCTCCAATTCTGCTTCCTGATATGGAGGATATGTGAACAGCAGCCCTCAGCTCCTGCTGCAACGACCTTCCTGCCGTAATGGGCTGCCCTCTGGAAGTGCAAGCCAAAGAGCAAACTCTTCCTCGCTTGACTTGCTTTGGCCAGGTCCTTTGTGTCATCGATACGTCACTGACTCACTACGATAGAATAGATGCCCAGTGTCAGAGGATGTTGGTAGAGAATACTGCTGCCCCCACTACCTCCAGGAGAAGCTAGTACTTCACAGCTATAGATCAAGCCCTAATTCTATGAGTCTTATGTTGATGACACCTCATTTCAGCCTCACAGCCACAGCAGGGCAGAGAGCGGTTATCTCAGCATTTCAGAGGGGGAAACTAAGCTGCTACGATCTGAGTCCAGGCAACATCAGGTAAAGATTGGATACCATGAAGTCTTAACCAATAGGCTACTCTCTGGGATAATGGGACTCTGGTAAAGAGCTTGTCTGGCACACGCAAAGTCCTGGACCACATTCCCGACCAAAGAAAAACAATATGGGCTTCTCCTTTTCTCAAATGCATGCACTCAGCCCCATGCAGGGTTTAAGTGCTTAAGCTGTGACATCATTTAAAATGATCTTGTTGTCACTATACAGGAGAAAAGGGAAAGAAGGCCCACCCGAAGAGTGGGGAGGATTTTTAGTAATAGACAGAAAAATCTATTCCAGCGCAGTGTGTTAATTATCTCATCAATGAGACAAAATACCAGACAAAAGCAACTTAAGAGAGGAAAAGTTTAATTTTTGGCTCATAATTCCAGAGTACAGTCCATGGTGACAGGAAATTCATGACAGCTGGAGGGTAAGATTGGCAATCACAATTGCACCAAGCCCAGCGTGTGCAGCTGCCAAACCCTGCAGAAGACAAGGCGACCAACTTGCCTTGGAGTTAAGACTCCAAACTTATTCCTTAGTCTTGAGCAAACCCAGATTCACCTACGCGAAGAGTACGCAGGTCCAGGAAAGCCAGAGAACGCAGAGAGATAAACACAGGCAGGAGGAGCCAGGACTGGTAAACAAAAGAATTGACGCAAGGTTGTCCCTCCTACTTAACGAGGAAATGCAAAGCCTATCACCAGCGTCAATGTTTAACAGATGCGTAAACAATTCAGATACTAATGATGACCCAAAGCACGCAAGTTACTGGAAACTGGTACACTCACCCACTGTTGGTGGCATGGGTGACAACACCCAGTGAGATGCTGTGCAGTTATTAAGCTGATGAAGAGTGTATAACAACATGCGAACGTGTTCTGTCCGTGAGCCTAAGGGAGAACAGCTGAATTTGGAACTTTGGAAGTGGGCCCGAGCTGTGTTTACCACACAGCGTAACATTTTTGCATAAATGTCACCGAGGCCTGGAAAAATGACTTGGAAAAAATAAAAGCATCTGATGTGTTTAGTGGGGAGGACTGTGGCGGTTCGCCCCTCCCCGCCCTCATTTCCATTGCTGTTATATTATGTTTGTGTAAGAGCCGTGCGAGAGAGCAACACTGCACTTGGCCCACTTTCCCACCCCAGCTCTATTCTGGCCCTTGGCCCTTCTGACTCGCTGGGTAATTCCAGACTAAGCAACTGTCCTGCTTCTGGCCTCAGCTCTTGCCTGAATCCTCTCCTTCGACTTCATTTGGCTCTGCCTCCATCTGGCTCTACCTGCAGCTCCAGGAGTAACGACCACAACACACACTCCTGGTTTACATGTGTTCTTCAGCCTGTGGATAGAGATGGGTGGTGCTGAGCACTGTGAGGAGCTCCCAGGGGGAGTCACGGCTCACTCAAGCCCATATCCCTCACTCTCCTCTATGGGCCAGCTTTCTCAGGAGCAGTGCAGATCCTCTGCTCTGCCAAGATTCTAGAACTTCACATCACCCTTTGAGATTGTATCCTATGCTAAATATCTGTTTTGTTTCCTGGAAGTGGGAGCTGGGGAACCCATTTGAAGCCATTGTCATCTCAACCTGGATCACTTGGTCTCAGACATGGCTTTGCAAAAACTTCCTTTTCCATATTTACCATGTGCTTACATATATGTTCATGGGTTTTATGTGTGTTTCTAAGGTGGGCATTGATGTGGCGAAGGATTGGAATTTCATCTGTAATTATCAGTAAAGTCCAGATGTTTGACTCAGATATCTGTTCAGAAACCAGTTGTTGAAACACCTTTTTGTCTCTAAATTGAAACACTTCTTTGTTATATATTATATTCTTTAACAATATAGTTGATATTTTAATGAAGAATTCATTGTTTAAAATAACAGCAAATACATAGCTTTCAACTAGGCCCCTGAGGAGGCAGGAGAAATGATACTTTTGTAGAAAATAAAGAGCTGGGGAACAAGCCCAAAATGAATATCAAGGATGTTGAAGGGAAAATAAGGATGGTAGAGCTGGATCACCATGGTGATGATGCAGGACAATGGGCATTCCCCATGGAATGTGAGGCTCAATCCCTCCCATCACAGGCACAGGATGTAGTGCAGAGAGTGTAGGGCCAAGGGGAAGGAAACTAAGCTCCAGATGATAGCAGGGACTGCCTCCCAGTCCATGAGAATAACCGTCACTGACTGAGAGGGCTGGCCTTGTCCAAAATGCAGTGAGAAGATAAAAATTTCTTTTGAGACTCTGGAGGGTGCTGGGGGGTTCCTTGTTACCAATATGAAAGCTGAGGCACAGAGAGGTTAAGTAATTCTACAGCTGATACATAGTTGACCCATGATTAAGCCTTTGTCATGCTGGTGACACTCAGGGAAAGTGCCAACACAGTGCTTACTGCCCACACAGGACAGTCTTACAGTTAAACAAGATAACAAAATTTGGCTCTGTTTGCAGGTGAGTTGGGATCCCAACAGAGGTACTTACGCGTCCCAGCATTCCCTGTAAAACAGAGGAGGAGCTGCTCTGGGTGAAGTGTAAGATACTCCTCAGCTCCAGTGGGAGGCATTTCCCTGTTCAATCCTGGGCTCTCCCCACATCATGTGGTGACTCTTTAGATCAATAGACAACCATCTAGAGGAGGTTTGGGACTTCCAAATCAGATAAGTGCTGGTTGGCAATGTAGTCCCGAAGATGAAGCGAGCTTGTCAGAAATAACTGAGGCATCTTCTTTACTTTCCTAAGGAAATAATTCACTCTATCCAAAGGTCACTAGCAAAAGAGACGGGTTCAATCATGTTATACACACTGAAGTTTCGGCAACTCATCCCAGCTGGCTGGGGAGTCAACACGGGCTCTGTCATGTGTGTCTGTGCGCACGGGGTGTCATGTACATATGGTGTGTGTAGACTGTGTGGTGTGTGTAGTATATAATGAGTGTAGTGTGTGACGCTTGTACATGGTGTGTGTGTTCTGCATCTGTTAAGCTATCACTTGAAGTCTCCTGTCTTTTCAAAGTGTGGCTCTCAAATCCAGTTAGCACCCTCTCTGAGACCTTGAGAAAAATCCCATGACTGGGCTTCCCTAGGGGACTCTGAATTTGAGTTACCCTGTAAGGCTTTTCACACAACTCCCCAGATGGCTTTAAAGGCTCGAGATGGAGACACGGGGCTCTAAAACCATGGTTTAGAACTCTGGCACTCACAGAACTAGCTGGAGGGCATCTCCTGGCATCTCCAGCTCTGCAGGCAGGTCAAGGTTGAAGAATATTTACAACCCATTTCTCTCGGGGATGCTGATGTTGACTGGTGCCACCCTGTCCATCCAGTGCATTGGGACCACTCCCATGCTGTCCTCTGGGGTTCTCCAGAAGACCCAGGCCTCCTTGATATTCCAGGTATACCTCCAGACACTCCAGTCACCTTCTCTTGGCATAGGACAAGTATTTGCTGCCAACCATGTTTCATGATGTGTATACTGGTAGAGATCCACACGTGGCCACTAGGAAGTCTGAGAAACTCCCATTACTGTTTCATGGTAGAAATGTGAAGGCTGAAGACAGAGCCAGATGCCTGACTCCTTTTCTCCCACATGTCTGCCTTTTGGAGTGGGTGAAGACCCAAGAATAGACAGGGCACAGGGCAGTCCCCATGGAGTCGTAACACTGATGTCAGAACAGAGAGCCTCAGCCTTTTTCAGGAACCATATCCGGTAACAGGCAGAAATCTCAGACATACCCTGGATGCACAGAGAGAGAGAGAGAGAGAGAGAGAGAGAGAGAGAGAGAGAGAGAGAGGAAGGGAGAGAGAGAGAGAGAAGAAGGGAGAGAGAGAGAGAGAGAGTCTCATCTCATTTGGACCCAAATTGGTTGAGGCCAGAAAGGTCTGGAATCCAGGCAGTTTGACACTTATTAAACTTTTTGCCCATTGTTTTCCCAACAGCAAGGTCATTAAGGTACCTGATATCATTTTGATGCTTGAAAACGTCTGCGGCCATACCACCTATGTGGAACCAGATGGATGGCTCCCTTGTATGTTGTGAACCATCTATGAAGGGTAATTCTCCATGTCAACTTGAACTAAGGGGTGCCCAGGTGTCTCATTAGCCATTATTTTGGGGTGCGTTGGTGAGGGAATTTCTGAAAGAGGTTATTTGTCAGAGAGCAGCTTCAACAAAAATGCCATTTACCAGGGTAGGGGCGTGGGGATTAGAAAGATAAAGAGAACGAAGACGCAAGTGAAAACAATACAACAGAAGCATGGGATAGTACGGGGGGGGGGGAGTTCCAGTGAATGCTGAAATCCTTCTAAGTTTAATTTTTCATACATTTTTATACCTCAGTACAACGGGAGATGGGGGAGAAAATAGAAGATGGCTTTAACATGATACACAGGACAACTAGAACAGTTACTTGCTCCAATACTTTGAGACATCAAATCATTAATTCATGAGAAAAGCATTCTGTTGTTTAGGCAGTGAACCCACCCTAGACCAAGTATCCTGAAGGCAGCCACTCCCAAGGTCAAGCCTCCTATCTCAAAAGAAGGAGCAGAGTATGCTTGAATATCCTGACCATTGGTCAGGGTGGAGTGGCATCTTAATGTCCCAAATACCAAGTGACCACACCCTAGGTCAGGGTGTGTAGCCACGCTTGTTGTCCACAGCTTTGAACAAGCTAGAACTCTCTGCCCTTCAGACAAGGAGGAACTAGGCTCACAGTTTTGGGCCTCCGCAGTTATTATCTAATCAGTAAATTTGGCGAAGTCAGCCCTCCCAGTTCAGTTGGGCATCACGTAATCAGTCAAGGATTTGGGCAGAACTGAAGCGGGAGGAAGGGATTCTTCTGTCCCTGGAAATGGCTACAGTAGTCATTTTCTTCTGTCCCTGGAAATGGCTACAGTAGTCATTTTCTTCTGTCCCTGGAAATGGCTACAGTAGTCATTTTCTTCTGTCCCTGGATGTCAGTGCTTCTGGCTCTCATGCCTGTGCCTTGGACTTCGACTCACTTCATTGGCTCTCCTGTTCTCAGGCCTTAGGCTTGGACAGGAGCCACAGCCTTGCAGATGACAAATGATAGACGTTTTCAGTGTCCAGTCACTAAGAGTACACGTCCCCATGCTTCTCTATATGCCCTCGTGGTCCTTCTTCCCTGGGGACCATCTGCTTTTCTATGACTCCTTCTTAGAAAGCATGACGTGATAAATCGAGGTAGATTCTTGTTTTTTAAAAATTCCACCTGATATGTGTGGGTGGCCCCCTCAAGTAGAATCAGGCCGGCTTCAGAATTCACGGACACCCTAGGTCTGGAAACATGCACTGTGCTTCCTTACGGCAAGTAAACACTGGAGTGCTCCATTTTGTTTCTGAGGTCCAAACGGTCATCAAAAGAAATCAATTGGCAGGCACAAAATGAGCTCTGCAGTTTTGTTACACAGAATAAGGGGGGCGTGCTTAGAATGTTGACCGCAACTCTGCTCTCCATTGTAATCCACTGGGGCGCTTTAAGCACTGATGTGTCCACCCATCCATTATTATGATTAAATTGGTTTGGGGTGTGGCTTAGTTATTAACACTTTAAATATCTTTTTACAATATCTCATTCCTAAGTAGGCATATATGGGTATATTTAATATACATGTTTAGTAGGAACAAGATTGGATTCAATGCATACAGTTTTACCATTTCTTTTTACACTTTATTAGGAGACATTCTACAAATATTTTTATGATTCAGATATTCTTTTCGAGGATCATTAAAATAGCTAAGCAGTATTCTATAGTGTGAATTTATAAGTGACATAATTTATTTAACATCATTCTGCTGTAAGGTGTATATGTTACTTTTTCCAGCACTATAAATAATGCTGTAATAATAATATATTACACCATCCACTTTGTACCCATCAATAATTATTTCCTGAGAATATTCACGTCTTCAAACTTTGTTGACATGAAAGGTAGAAAATTGTATTACAATATTCTTTTTTAAAATAAAAATTTAAGGATGGCATTGAACATTTGCATATGTATGATGGATTGTTTTGTTTCTTTCTTTTTTTAAAAAATAGTTTGCTGGATTTTTTTTCCCTCTGAAGCACCTCTTGGAGTCCTTCATCCCCCATCTTTGGAAAGACATGAAGTAACTGATTCTCTGGACATGTCTTATTCCCGGGTTATTCATCCTCATGGTACCCAGCTCTTCCTTTAGAACTCAGGAGTACATCTTCAGTGGAACCTACCCTGCAGCACCTGGATGTTGTCCTTGGACTTGGAATTCATAGCAACTCTGTAACTGAGAAGCCAGGAGCTGATAGATCCTGCTACAAGACTGACTGAGGAATTAGAAAAGGCGGGGGGAGGTGTACCTCCACCCCTCCCTTCTCCTTTCAGACTCTCTACTGTCTTCTTTCGACCTGGGTAAGGCATTCTACAGACTCCCTAATCCTCTAAGCAGCTCATAAAAGGGTGGGTCCCAAGGGTGCAGCCCTCCTGGGCAGTGATCTGCCTAGATGTGGTTTCTCTGTGTCTCCCCAGTTCATGCTGCTGGTGACTTTGCAGTAGCTCCCAGCCAAATGGTTCATTCCCATCCGCAGTTTACTTCATGCCTTTGGGAGAGCCTTCTTCCCTGCTGACCATTCCTCTCATGTGCTCTCAGAAAGCTGTTTAACTTCTGGTTTTGGAAGAAGACGCCATCAAGGTCTTCCAGGTTGGTGGTAACTCCAGATGGCAAAATAACACTTGACAACCATGATTATGAAGTGTTTTAGTTGGCTTATCTATGACATACGTGAGACAATCAACTTGACCTTTGGTGAATTCTGACATCGTAACTTACCAAGATCTCATGCTGTCCTCAACTATGACTCCCTGACCTTGATGAGTCTTCATCATAGCTACACTGGCCACAACACAGGTCATCAGAGGGTTGGTGACCAGCCTTTGGCTCTTCAGGCTGGGAAATGCCCGTGAAGATGCGTGGCGTCTAGGATAAAACAAGTCAGAGACATTCTCCCACTGGTTTCCCAGTTCCCCTTGCTTCTCATATATGTGAATTGCTTCTCTTCTGCTTCTGGTCCTGTCCCCCTTTTGAGTTCTAGTCAGTCATTCACACATCAGAAGCATGATGAGCTGCTCCTGCCTACGACACATTAGTCAACCCAACACTAACCCGGATAACTACTTGTGGGAATCTGTCCCCACAAAGCTACTCTCATCCCCAGCTAACCAAGCATACCCATGAGGAACTCCAGAGGAAAGGCTAGTGTGGGAACCAACTCAGAGAAGTATCCCAAGATTGAAAATGGTTATCATCAGCTTCGTCGGCTTGTGAGGCACCTAAGAGATCCATGAACTGCACTCTCTGCATGTCTGAGGGTGTTTCCAGAGAGGATTAACTACAGGGTTGGAAAACCTACTCTGAATATGGGGAACATCCCCCCAAAGTCTAGATGACTGGATGGAACAAAAGGTAGGAAAAGAGAGCGTCAGCATTTTCTCTCCCCAGTTCCTGGACACCATTATGTGAGGCACATGCCTTCACACCCTCCATGCCAAGGTTGTCTGCTCAGATGCTTCCGTCCGGGTCAAGAGACGAAGACATCGGCCTCTCTGCCTTCGTACACGCTTTCTTCCCACTGGTCTGAACCTCCTCTTCCAGCTTTCTGGCTGCCTCATTACTGCTTGCATGTCACCGGTGCCTTTCACTTCAGATCACATCTTTTGCTTTCCCTTTGGGACCCAACCTTAGCCTTTTCCTTGTTCCCATTGCCTACCCTGCCCAGGGAGAGCTCAGTAGGATGCACTCTGGTTCAATGGAAGTCTTCTTTCTGGAAGTCACACCTCTGATTCCTGTAATGCGCCACTGATAGGGGTGACTCTGGCCGGCAGAGCTAGCTCTCCAAGCACCTTTACTTTCCGTAGCATCACCCTATTCGACTCTCACGTGGGTTTCCCTCGAAGCCCAAGGCCTTTGCCAGAAAAGCAGGATGAGTGCTTTTGAAGGACAAAGTTTTGCTCGTGCCGGGGGGGGGGGAGCCCCTTACCCATGACCGTTGGCCTTTCTTCATCCCACCGGGAACAGAGCTATTGCCTTCTCTAGCCCTCCTTCCTTCCTCCCATCTTGGCAGGTCCTTCCAGGTGATTTCACGGAGTGGAGGCTTGTGGGTGCTAAGATCTGCTTGCCAAAGCACACCTTCTACATACCCAATTCTTGACCTAACCAGGGGCCGTGGCAGTCACCACACATAATCTCACTGGCTGTTTGGCTTTTCTCTGCCACCTCTGCCGGAAGTGGGCGCGCTGACTGCTCTGAGTTTGAAGGGAAGATGTAGGGGATGCTTCTGCGATGTCATAGAAACAAGAAAAGCTCCATATGACAAAACCCTTTTAGAATTTCGTGTCAGGGAAAAAGCTCATTTCCTCAAATTAAAGGTATGCTTCTGCCTTTTAAGAAAAAAAAAAAAAAAAAACAACGTGAACTCAGTTTTTGTCCTCCCCCCTGGGGACAGTGAGCCAGGAGTAATGGCAAAATTGGAGGGGTTCCAGCAGCAGGCTGGTGGTCTCTGATAGTGTCTCCGGGGAGCATCTTTTTGCCTGCTTGGACCAGAGCGTCCTCACTCCCCCCCCCATCCCTCGCCTTCATGTTGGCTTCAATCTCTGCTGGAAAAAATGACTCTAGGGGTTCTAGAAGCCCAGGAAGACCCTGGAGATCAGTAAAGAGAGAAGTGGCACAAGCATTAGTGACATTCACTAGTCCCTGCCTTGGCGGATAACCCAGCGAAGAAGGATGAACAGTGAGTGAGTACGAAAGACAAGAAAATCTGTCTGTATTAGAGAAGGCCAATTTTTCACAAGCTCTGTCTAGGATGGAAATTAGTTAACTTTCTTCCCCTCTTTAGCTACTGCAGCCACAAAGGCTCCTTTGCCTTCGCCATCCTAGTCATTTGTCTCTTGATGTCCCCCTTCCTGCCCCTCTGCTCCATTCCATATGGAAGGAGGCTGGGGCCCTGCCCTCTGCTTAGATTTTGCGTGCTGATTAGAGTGTGTAGATCCTGCCCCTGGGGATGCGGTCAGGGGATGGGAAGGCAGGGAGGGACAAAGGAAGCCTTCCTCAGCTTTATAACAGCATCGCAGGGGGTGGGCTTCAGCTCCAGCAGCAGAGACAATCGCAGTGGAGACAACGGCTGTTTGAATAGCACCGTGCTTGGTGAGCGTTGGCTTAGATGGTGCCGGGGTGACAGAGGTCGTCTGGCATCCTGGCCCCCACAACATCAGGAAGGGGATTAAGATGCAGCTTCCCCAGCGCCACAGTGTGAGCAGAGGGCTCCTGAGCTACTTCCTCCTAATGAGGGAGTCCCTGACTATAGTCATTTCCCTTGTAAGTGCTTTCTCTGGGGGCACAAGTTCCCAGAGCTCCAGTCTCTTACAAATATCACGGCTCCCCTTCTCCTGCTTTAGCCTTCAGAATGCTTTAGTAACCAATGGCCCGCATTCGCTTCTGGTAGCTGTAGCCCACAGAGCAACTTCCGTAGTCTGGACCGCATACTGACTGACGAGTCTTCCTTCTGTGGGTCAGGGGAGCACCCAGCCCCTGCCTACACATGTTGAAGAGATTTCTTCAACTAAAAGAGCTTCTTTTCAGGGTCTTGGGGACATCCATTTTCCCACCCCTGCCCTTCTGTTGCGAATTGCGGAAAAAATGCCAGCGGCTGGGCTAGTATTTTTTTTTTCTCCCATACTGCTACCAACTTCCTCTCCATGGGACCATCTCCATAAACTAAAAATAAGTTTCTTCATGACTTGGAGAAATTAAATGTGTTGATTTTTGGACATGGTGGTTGAGGCTTGCATTAGGGTTCAGAAGCATAGGATTCTTGGCTATGTAAGAACAAAGTGGGAACCTCTCCGCTGGGGAGAGACTGGGAAGATTTGCCCCCCCCCCAGTTTCCCAACATGGCTGTGCCAGCTACTAAATATGTAGACCTATTCCGGCCCCCCCTCTATTTTCATATCCTCTATTCACATGGCACTTTGATTCCAGCCAGAGCATCTCAGGCCATTCTTTTCCTTGGCTGTGAGAAAGTAAATATTAGTAAAAGTCTGGACCTGGCTTCTGCAATGCCAATTGTCATCATTGGGACTGTCATCGCACAGCTTCCTGTCCTGATTCATTCCACAATGAGATACAGAGGATGTTTACATATTTCTTGCCAAGGAACAAGCTGTCTCCTTAGATATATGAGTATAACTTTTTAAATAATTTACTTTTAGCTTAAAGCATAAGTCAAGGAGTATGGTGGTTTGAATGAAAATGGCCCTCACATGCTAACATATTTGAATACTTAGTTCCCATGTTGGTGGAACTATTTGGAAAGGATTAGGAGGCATGGCCTTGTTGGAGGTAAGATACTGGGGGTGGGCTTTGAGATTTCAAAAGATTTACACCATTCTCAGTGTTGCTCCCTTTGCCTTCTGTTTTGTTTGTTTTCATTTTTATTTTTTGTTTTGTTTTTCAAGACAGGGTTTCTCTGTAGCTTTTGAACCTGCCCTGAAACTCACTCTGTAGACCAGGCTGGTCTCAAACTCACAGAGATCTGCCTGACTCTGCCTCCCAAGTGCTAGGATTAACAGTGTGCGACACCACCACCCGGCGTCTCTTTGCCATCTACTTAGGGATTGGGAGGTAAATTTTCTGCTGTCCCTGTTTCCATGTCCTTGCTCTGACATTGTGGACTCTAAGCCTCTGATAGCAAGAGCCTAAATTACACACTTTGCTTTGTGCATTGTCTTGGTCACGTGTTTTATCATAGCAATAGAAATGTAACTAAGACAAGGATAGCTGTACATCACCACTGTTATAAAATTCCAGTTATTTTTTTTTAATGTTCAAAGAACTCCTGACCCATTTGTTAGCAGGCACTCCTTCTTCATTTCCTCCCAGATCCTGGTGACCACTCATCTAGTTTATATTTCTGTGGATTTTTCTGTTATGAATCTTCCTATAAATGGAATCTTACCATGCAAGAAAAGTTACCACTTCCTATCTGGCTTCTTTCACTTACTGCAGTGTTTTTCAGGTACCTTTATGGTGGATGGGGAGGGGGGGAGTGTTGATAACTCCTTCTTAATAACTTCATAACATTCCATTGTATGGATATGAAATGGAATGAAATGTATGTCCTGGCAATGTTGAAGCATGCATGGGCAGCCCGTATATTGCAGTTCTGTTGAACTTGTCCATATGGGGTTTCATGGTCTAAGTTGATGAGGACGACTGACCAGGCGTCTTATACTACATTTTAGTTTCCATTCATTAGTTGATGGTCATCTGATGTGATGGTTATTCTCATGAACAGCAGGGTCTAGAATCACTAGGAGATTAAGGTTCTAGGCACACTTGTAAAAGACAACAAAAAATACAGAAAATTGGTACCAAGAAGCAGGGGCTGTTACTGGAATAAATCTTACCTTGTGATTCTTAGGTTTTGGGAACTGGTGAAGAGAAGAAATGCAGAAGAGTTGGAGACTTTGGGCTGGAAAAGTTCCTGAACGCTTCCAGGAGAGCTTATTGGGCAATTCTGATAGGAACTTAGAAGACAAGAATTCTAAAAGACATGCTGACAGTGAGACTTGTGAGGTTTGGTGGGGAGCTAGGACTCTGTGTGGAACTAGGCAAGGAGCCACTTGTGTAACAGATATCCTGGCAAAGACTCTGGCTGCACTCTGTCTGTGTCCTAAGAGCTGGAGTAAGGCTGAATTTGGAGGCAATGAACTAACTCACTTGGAGGAGGAAGTTTCAAGACAGGAACATATCCAAGCTGTGGCATGGCTGCTGCCCACTGCCCACACACAGGTTTACAGTGAGAGACAGTAAAAACCGGAGCAGAAAGGACAGGAAGGGAAGGAAGGTGTGTGCAATTTAAAGTTTCAGACAAGGAGGGTGCAGGTGATAACACATCTTTAATTGTTAAAAATATTAGAAACATTAAAGAGAAATGTAGTGTTTGGGACAGCAGGAAAGATACTGTGAGGGTAAGACCGTACCCATCAAGGCTTTGCCTTGTGAAAATGCTAAACTCAGATTGTTGCTTAATGCGTTCCCTGACCTTCAAAACACCTGTCCCTGGAAATGTGCTCTAGATCAGCACAGAGGCTGATGCAACTATGTTTCAAGCAGGCCAGGCTCCACCCTGAGCTGGCAGCAGAACTTGGCATCTTCATTGTCTTGCTTTGCCAGATTCCCTTTGCCCTGGTTCTGTAGGCGTGAATGATTAAGGGGATTGTGGAATCTTACTTCATAGTTTTAGAGAGCCACTGAGCATTGGTGATAGCAGGACCATGGGACATACACAAAGGGAAGCTTTAAAATGGGAGTGGTGTTGGCCCCAAGGAAAGATCGTGTGTGCTACAGGCAGAAGAGCTGAATGAGAAAGGAACCCAGATGATTGGATCATGAGCTCCAAATGCCTGACATGGAACCACAGGATGTGTGCCCTTCTGGGTTTAATGCGGATCTGATCATTCTTTCTGGAACCCTTTTCTTCCCTTGTAGATGGGAATGTTTATTCAATGCCATTATATGTTAAAAGTTACGTATGTGTATGTTGTGTGAATAAATATGTGCAGGTGTGTGCATGTGTGCACATGGATGCAGAAGCCATATGAGAGCAGGCATCTTATATAGAAATGTTTTTACCTGATAAACCGTCTTTCCAGTCCATGTAATTTGTTCTTTGTTTATATAGTGGCTCACAGAGATTTCCTGAATCTCAGAAGAAGCTCAGCACTTATACTCTTAAATAGTTTTCAATCTGTTACAGACTATGGAGTCTTTTTGTCTTGGACTTGAAATGCAATTTTTTTTTGCATTATAAAATGGCCCTAAGCCTATAGTGACAAAGAGAGGAAGGTATGGCTTAAAGTGTGTTTGCATGTCATTTGACAAGGGGTAGAAGTGCCATGGTTAATATTGTCAACCGGACAGGATCTAGAGTCATCAGGAAACAAGTCTCTGGGCATGCCTGTGAGAGATTATCTAGATTATGTTGATTGGGGCAGAATGGCCTCCTTTAACTCCGGGTGGTGTCATTCCATTGGCTGGGATCCTGGACTGAATGTGGAGAAACATGAACGAGGGCTAGCATTGTCACTTTGCTTCTCGATGGCAGACACAATGTAGCCAGCAGCCCCAGGCTTCTCACGTTTCTTCGGCACCATGATGGACTACCCTTCAAATCAGAAGCCGGAATAAACCCTTTCCCTTTTGTTTCTTCGATCAGGATATTTTATCACAGAGACAGGGACAAATAGGGAATACACCTGGGTTGTTTTTCCTCTCGGACGAAGATGAACAGCGCTGTTGGGAACGCTCATCTAGACAAAAGCTCCTGTGTGGAGAAACTCTCAGTTTTACTGGGCTGGGGTTGCTGAGAGGAACTAGACCATATGGGAACCTGAGCATTGAAAACTCAAGACTAGGATTGGTGACATGTCAGAGGTCTTATCTGGTGGTTGCGATGCCTGGCCAGCCTGTTCCTCTGACCTCAGACATGGGTGCGGGTGTGCAGGACCATCTATTTCTACACACAGTGTTCAGTTACTTGTCATCACATGGTAAGCTAGGGAGGTGACTGAGAGGGTAAAAGCGTTTGCTTTGCAAGCAAGAGGACCAGAGTTTGAATCTCCAGAAAACACAGGAAAGCCAGACATAATCATATGTGTGCCCAAGCATTGTGAGGTGGAGACAGGAGATCCCAGGAGCCTTCTGGCCAGTGAGCCTAGATGAAACAGGAAGGAGCAGGTTCAATGAGGGGCCTTATTTCAAAATTTAAAGTAGAAAGAGATAGTCTGACATCTTGTGCTGGCCTAGGCATGCATGCTCACCAGCGCACACTTGTGTATATAGATCACACACACACACACACACTCACAAATAATAAAAAGAAAACCCACATAAATAAATGTCAGTCCACAAAATCTCCTGGGATAGGAATTGTCACAAGGTCTTATTATTCATTTTGTCCATTAGAACACCCAATTTTCTTGTGTGTGATACTTAATCGTGACTGAGGAATATCTAGACACGAGTGAAGCACGCCTTGGGAGGATCTCTGCAGGTGTTTTAGGGAAGATTAACTGAGGTGGTGTCTTAAAGCTTCTTTTGCCGTGATAAAGCACTACTGCTAAAAGCAGCTGGGGGAAAGGAAGGCTGATTTCCACTTACAGCTCTCAAATCACACAGAATCACTGAGGGAACAGGAACTCAGGCCCAGAGTCTGCAGACAGAAATGGGCAGAGACAATGGAGGAACGCTGCTTACCGGCTCACTTAGCCTGTTTTCTTATACCATCCAGGACCCCGTGGCCAGAGATGGTACAACCCACAGTGGACTGGGCCTTCTCACATCAGTTGTTAATGAAGAAAATGCCCTATGGACTTGCTCTAAGCCAATCTTAGTGGAGACATTTTCTCAATTGAGAGAGAGTCCCTCTTTCCCAAATGACTATAGCTTCTGTCAAGTTGACATAAAACTAGCCAGCAGGGGTGAGGGAAACACCCTGAACGTAGGCAGCACCATCTTGGGCTAAAATAAAAAGGGGGAAAGGTGGGCTGGGAGACGGCTTGGTGGGTAAGCGGGCTTATTGCTCTTGCAGAAGACCTGATTTGGCTCCCATCACCCACATTAGGTGGCTCACAGCTGCCTGTATCTCCAAATCCATGATACTGGATGCCCTCTCTTTTGGCATCCATGGGCACCTACACTCATGTGTACATGCTGACCTGCCGTAATTAAAAAGAAGTCTTAAAAAGATGTGTGCGTGTATGTGCATGTGCGTGTGTGAGTGTGCATGAGTGTATGCGTGTGCGTGTGTGTATGCACATGTGCATTGCATGTGCATGTGTGAGTGTGCATGAGTGTATGCGTGTGCGTGTGTGTATGCACATGTGCATTGCATGTGCGTGTGTGTATGTGTATGCATGTGTGCGCGTGTATTTGTGTGCATGCATGTGCATATGTGTGTGTGTGTGTAGCAAAAGCATACTGAGAACCGGCATTTTCTCTTCCCTACTTGTGGGTCTTCTAAGCAGGAATCCTTATGGTCTGCTCCTGAGGCCATGTTTTCCTCACCGTGATGGACTATGTCTCCTCAAGTGGCCACCAAAATAAAGTCACCCTCCCTTAAGTTGCTCCTGTCAGGTCTTTGGTCATGGCCCTAGGGGGGAAAATTCCAAAAAATTGGTAAACTGTGTTTAGAGCTCACAGTATGATATGAGGAGAATCAAAAATGTCACCCCCTTCCTTGGACCCCCTGACATCTACCTACATGTAGCCTAGGCCATGAAGAGGATCTGGTAGCTATGCAGGCCCACACTCCACTGGGTTGTAAGCACAACAGCTTTCTCGTGTAGATTCTCTGCTGCTCCTAGGGCCGTGTTTCCATGTGTCCCAGTGAGACCCTCATGCTGGTAAATGAGTCCAGCTAGGTGCTTCCTGGCTAATGCCGGACACAGTGGTTTTGTTTGGCCTATATGATTTCCTGAACTGGCAAGGTCCAGTGTGTTTTAGCTTAGCTGGAAGAAATCAGAGGCTCTGGCAAGCCTGGGCCTTCCTCCCACGTGTGGCTAATGGTTGGCACTGAGTAGCCCGCGGGTGTGGTGGGAATAGGATATTAACTCAGTTGGCCACCATGTTCCCTCCTTGCCATTTGACAGTTATTTGTTGCTTTTTCTGATCTCACTGAGATTATATATATTGAGACAGGGTTTCTCTGTGTAACAGTCCTGACTGTCCTGGAACTCACTCTGTGGATCAGGCTAGCCTTGAACTCAGAGACCCGCCTGCCTCTGCCTCGGGAGAGCGTGTGCCGCCACCACCACCACCTGGCTGAGATGACTGATTTTGAGAACTTCTGGAACTCCTTTGTCTTCCTTCCCGTGGCCCTTCCTTAGCACAGTGATGCCCAGTCCCAGTGCCTGAGGATTCTTTTAAGTTCTATACCCTGGGTGCATCAAACCACAACTTCTGGAGCCTCATTAAGCAGAAGGAAGCTGGAAAAAAACTCTCTAGTGGAGTGAGAAGCTGAGGAATGAAAAGCTGTGGTCTACAGCACTTACTGGATGTCCACCTTGTAAATACCCCATCAGTGGCTGCCTTCAAACTGCTCCTATGTCTTCACTGCCCAGGGCTGACAAGAGGCCATTGGGAGCCAAACACCATGCATCACTCTCACCCAGTAGGCAGATGCAATTTCAAGAGCTTTGACGCCAGCTCGATAAGCTATTTTGGATGTGGTGAGTTTTGAATGCTTATTACTTTTATTGTTAATAGAGTGTTTAGCTAATTCTGTGTTTCTATAATATATAATTTTAAAATAATGACCATACAGGGGCTAGAGAGATGGCTCAGTTGTTTAGAGCACTGGCTGCTCTTGCAGAGGATCTAGATTTGGTTCTCAGCGCCCACATGATGGCTAACAATCACCTCCAGTTCTCGTGATCTGGCACATTTTTCTGGTCTCCTTGGGCATCTGCACACACAAAGGGCACATATATACATACACAGGCACACCCGCATATGCAAAAAAAATTACAAAATTTTCTTGCTACTTCTCCCCCCTTTGGCTCGGGTTTTAGATAGTCCAGGCTGACCTTGAACAGCCAATGTAGTTGAGGTTGGCTTTGAACTTCTGATCCCCCTGATCTCCCACATGTTGAGGTCATAAGCAGGTGTCACCATTCCCAGTTTATGTGGTACTGCGGATTAAATCAAGGCTGTGTGCATATCGGGCAAGTCTTCTATTAACTGAGTTAAAACACAGATCACTGTTGCTGACTCAGAAGGTCTTAGGTAGGCTGCTTTTAACAAGTTCCCAGGTGATGCTGATCCTGCTGGGAGATTGAAGATATGCCAACACCAGCCTTCAGTTAGCTTCCTTTCACAGAATGGGTCAGATTTCTCTCGGGAGTTGGGAGAGTCAACCCTCACTCCTGCTTTCAGGGGACAGCAGCCATGACAGTTGGCAAATGCCTACACACAGCACTGGAATCTGAAGATGATGTGGTGGCTCTGAATCCCCTAAAACAATCTATGAATCCTCATAGTGCCCTTCTCCCACCCCACCCCAACATCCTGGGCAAATGTAAGAGAAGGAGGAGATGGCAAACAGCAGAGCTATCCCTCTGATGGCTACTACCAGCTTCCTAGGGACAGCACACATGTCTGACTTATGCCACTGTGGAGACAGACTAGTTGTCGGTGGACCAGGAGTTGAAGAATGAAGATGGAGTATAGAAAGTGAGGTTCCTTTTTGGCCTCTGTGAGCAAAAGCTAAGGAAAGTCAGAGGCTAGGTAGAGTTTTCCAGAGGAGCATAGCCAGTAGGAGGTATACTCCCATACTAGATCTATACGTACAAAGATCTACCTATCATCTGCCATACAATTCTGGCTCCTGCATTATGGAGGCTGAGAAGCCCCACAGGGAGCAGGAGACCCAGGAAAGTTGCTGGTGTGGCTTAAAAACCTGAAAGCTGAGATCCTTGGCAGTGACTGCACACGTGACAGCCAGCGGCACTGAGGGCAGGCGATTGTCATTCTGGTGGCATCTCATAATTTTGATTTGCATTGACTTAATGGCGAACACTGTTAAGTACCTCTCCATCTGCCAGAAATATCCTTTTTAAAAAACAATTTGGCAGTACATGTCAAAAATTACTAAATGTGCATATAATTTTATCGTAATACCTTGATTCTGGAGTTCATTCCAAGAAACAATTACAGTTGGCTAAGAAGCCCTCTGGAAAAGACAGTCACCTTTGTAGGAGGCAGGTAGGTCCTTGTTCTTACAGATAAGGACTAGAGAAACCAGAAATGTCAAAGATACAGGGTTATCTATTCAAAGGACAGATGTATTCCACCCAGAAGGCTGGGCATGAATGAATGTGGCTTAATAGTCTGGTGACTTTTGTGCTATCTATATGGGCAGGACACACTGGCTCCCCCAGACCCTTATCTTGAACATGTTTATCTCAGTCAATCTATAGCTCTATCCTCCCCCAGACTCTTATCAGGAGCATTGTTTACTTTGAGTCTTTTCCTTCAGTTAATCTATAGGATCTATCTTTATGGAAAATGTCATTTGCATTTGCAAGAGTGTCCATGTATTCTTGTCTTAAGGTTTGTCGTGCACACAGGGTTAAGTTAATCATTATCAGGAAACTTATTCCCAAATTGTGCTGTGCTTAAATATGTTTAAAATAAATTACCTTATGTCAGACTCTTGAAGTTTGAACGAACACTGGCTACTGAGTCATGTTGAACCTGACTTCCCTCTTGCCTCTCATGGATCAACACTCTGTTGGCTGTGGTGTTTGCAGAGACCCCCACACAACATGTTATGTAGAAGTGGCGGTTTCTGTAAACAAACGTTCAACCATATGGGGAGAGCTCCTAAGAAATAGTGCCTTCCAGATATAACAGGGCCACTACATTTATGGACTCACAGTAACTCTGGTAACCTTCATAAGACTTGTACAAGATCAAGCCAACCAACAGTCCAGCCCAGATGAAAAGGAGCGTGAAAGGGTCCACTCTGAGCTGAGGAGTTATTTATCATTAATGGCTCCTGACAGTCAGTTTCCTCAGGGATAGTCCTTGACAGGTTTCCCATACTCCAGTGGGTGGCCCTACACCCGAGCACATAAGGATAATACTGATTAGACTCAGTGTGTTACTAGAAAATTTAATGGGCGATTGGGAGAGGAACATGGTTGGAAGTCCAGGAGGAGTTGGAGGAGGAAGAAAGGTAATTATAATCAAAATATATTGTTTATATGTATGACATCCTCAAAGAATAAATTAGAACATTAAAAAAAGTCCAACCACTGAGCATTGATTAAATGAATCCATTCATGAAAGGCAACCTGATAAAAATAATTGGAAATAATTATATGAAGACTAATGGCATGGCTGAATAAGAATGCAGACTATAAAAGATAAAACCCTAAATATATTTTAAAGCATATAAATATATGGAGAAGGAGGCTCTAAAGACACAACCCAGAATGTTAACAGTGAAATAGATATAGACAAACAAACTGACAATGCATCGATCCTTCCAAAATAAAAATCCCCAGTAGGATTGCTATGTGATTCTGGATACAGTAAAAAATTAAAATCAGGGTTTCAAACAGATATCTATAGACTGTGACCCTGGCAGCATTATTCACCATAATCAAAGGGTGGGCACAAACTAAGGTTTTGTACCAAGCACCTTAAGATGTAATTCATATGCCCCAACTCATACATTTAACATACAGAATAGTTTAATTATAATCATAGGGTTTTGACACCATCACCATAATCAGTTTTAGAACATTTCTGATGCTTCAAAAGAAGCTGTGAGCCTTTATCAGCCACTCCCCCATTTCTTCCTACCTAGTCCTGAGCCCTGGACAAGGACCAGATACTTTATACATTTTTGTGTCAAAGGATAGAAGATCTGACAAGTTGCTATCACTTAGTTAAGTATTTCCAAGGTCTGTATGTGGTGTAGTGTGTATTATAGTATTATTTCTATGCATAAATATATATTGTGCAGGTTTATTCATTTATTTATTAGTTTGTGAGCAGCTTTGGCATGATAAATAATGCTGCTATGAGTTTTCTTGTACAAGGTTTATTTATTTGTTTGTTTGCTTATTTATTTATCTATTTAGTGAGGATACCTGTTTGATTTTCTCGGTCATACATTAACTATGTTATTTGAAGAACTATCGGATCTTTCCTAAGTGTTTGTGCCATCAACCATTCTCAGCAGCATTAAATAGATTTGTTTTTTGCATTTAGGTCTTTGATAAACTTTTCAAAATTACATTTATTTTAGTGTGTGTGTACATGTGGGCATGTGGGCGTGGTGTGTGTGTGCACATGTGCGTGAGAGAGAGAAAAAGAGAGAGAGATGGGAGTTTCTTCTCTCCTTCCTACCCATCCTATGAGTCTGGAGATTAAAACTCAGGTCATCAGGCTTGGCTATCTGCTGAGTTATTTGGCAGGCTCTGGTACATTTTGTTGAGAAATGGTATTTTTTTTTCCTTTTATCTGTGGGTGTCCAGCTGTCCTTTTACTATTGTTGAGAAGACCATTCTTTCTCTCCCAGATTGTCTTGGCATGCCTGTGGATAATCAGCTGGCCATCAGTGTGGAGGTTTCTTCTCATCTCTGTTCTTGTCCATTCATCTATGTGTTTATCCTATTCCATTTCCAAACTTGGATTACTGTAGCCCTGGAGCGGGCTTAAAATCGGAAAGTTTGAGCCTGCCAGCATTGTCTGTTTTAAAGACATTCTTACTATTTTGGGTCCTTTGAATTTCTGTACCAGTTTTAGAATTCACTTGTTGATGTCTGCAAAGGACTCAGTTGAGCTATTCAATTATCACACTGAATTATTTTCTTGTTTTGCTTTAAAAAGTTCTTTTTAATTGTTTGAGAATTAATAGATGCACATAATGTCTTTTGGTCAAATCCATCCCTAATCCCACCCTTCCGATTCCTTCTTTATTTTCCCCTCCTCACCCTCACCCTCAACTTTGCTCTATGAGTATGGGTGTAGGACCATCTACTGAAGCATGTGTCTCTCCAGGAGCACATTCTTAAAGAAAACTGAGTTTTGTTTTATGAGCAGCCATCAGTTACCAATAGTTCCTCAGCTAGGGGCGGGACTTCATGAGCCCCTCTCCCTTCTGTGCTGGGATTCTGGCTGATTTAATCTTTGGTCTTGTGCATATAGTCATAACCACTATGAGTTCATGTGTGTAACACCCCTGTGCAACACACCAGGCACATTTGATCTAAACAATAGCAGGTCTTCTAATCCATGAACATGATTGTCTCTTGATTGACTTAAATCTTCTATAATTTCTTTCAACAATGTTTTTCTTTTAAGAGTTATAAATTACTTAGTGATTTCATATAAGAAATTAAAGTAATTTCCTCCCCCCATTCCCTTCTCCCATCCTTTCTTCCAGTGGAACCCCCTCTTCTCGAATAATCTCCCTCTCCCTTTCATGTCTTCTTCTTGTGTTTGACCCACTGAGTTTAGTTTCCTGCCCTACCTCATCCACTTTTGGATTGTAAGTTATAGAAGTCTTTTGTTAATGGACACATGTTTTGTGGTAGAATATGAAATAAAATAAAATATAAAATTTGCTATTTTGAGGTATCATTTGGTGTCATTAAGAGCATCCCCATGGCTGTACAACCACGACCTTCACCCATCACTAGGATGCTTCCATTCATCCAAATGAAACTCCCTGCCATTAAGCAACAACTTGTCCTTGCCTCCTCCTCTGAGAGCCTAGAAGGAGTTCCACTTTCTGTCTCTAGAATTTGATCACTCCGGATCCCTCTCAAAGAATCATACAATACACGGTCTTGTAAGCAGAATGTGATCAAGCTGTCACAATAAGACTCAAGTGAGCAGATCCAGGAATTAAATCTTAAAAATGTGCTTTACTTAGAACAGTCAATCTGAAAAGATGGTGGATTCCTATCCTAGAGATCTAATTCCATCTTTATCTCCAGGCAGCAGACTCTACAGGGAGAAAGGGCTGGGAGGAACAAAGGCAGTCATCAGCTGTTCTGTATCTCAGTCTTGCCCCTCTGGTCAGGCGGTCACCCACATTTCTGAAACTTATGATGTCATTGTTTCTCGTGATATCTTCCCTTGTACTCTATCCTCACTAAGTGTCTGGGGTCAGGCAATCTTTGAAACCCGAGTCAAGTTAGGTTCTACTGGCATCACCAGTGTACTTCTCCAGAGTCATGGGGGGGGGTGGCTTCAGGGGAGGGCAAACGCACAACAGACCACTAACAGGTGTGTGTTTGCTCAGCTAGGGATTTCTACAATCTAGAGTACAAGTGTGTCTTTATAGTACCGAACCTGAAAATAATGCTCCCTTCTGTTCTTTCTGTCCTCTGTCTGGCTTTTATTTGTATATGTTTGTTTCGCGTAGCGCAGTGTCTTCAAGGTTCACCCACACTGCAGCATGTGGCGGTGTCTCTTCCCTTTGAAAGGCTGCTATTGCACATGTCAGCGTTTTCATTTGCTGTTGATACTTGGTTCGTTGCCCCCGTTCGGTTATTATGAGAAACACAGTGTTAACATGGATGCATATGTGTCTATCTGAATCCTGCTTTTAGTTCTTTTGGGTGAATCCCAGAAGCAGAGTTTCTGAATCATCTGGTGACTCTTTAATTTGGGGGTTATAGATAATTTTAATGTGCTAATTTTCTGTTTTCTGATTTATGGTGTGATAATAGACATTATTTTTTAAAATAATAACGATGTGAATACAGTCTGTATAGGAAGTGGACAATGGTTCTGCGACCCCCTCCTCCATCTCTCAGAATCTGCGAACCTGCTGTGTTTGCAGTGTAGCTGATACATGTTCCTTGGAGTTATTTTATGACCATGTGGTAACTTATCTCCTTCCTTCTGCAGCCTCGTGAGTCACAGCAAGTACTCTTGAAGTCTTCTGTGGCAATAAGGCTTGTCTCTCAAGTATTCTGCAATCCCCCCACAGATCTCCTTCAGCTCTGGACACTTCAGCTATCGATGCTCCAACAGCGTGGTCTTCCTTTTCCCAGGCAGCACGTAAAATGGGCAGGGCCGAGTTCAACCGAGAAGCCTAGCTGAACAAGCCAACATGCAAATGAGAACAAGAGCCCCGGGACTTTCCTAAGACAAACAGAGGATCTGGAAGAACAATATTTAGCAGAACTCAAAGCTTCCCCTATCAGATTAAGACAACAACTTGGAGCAGATGACTTAAAATATTTAAAACCCACTTTAGTGTTAATCCAAAAGAGGTTTTTTTTTCTCATCACAGTTCCAGACAAGGTACTTAGGAATGGAATTTGAGAGGTGTGTTGTGGACAGACAAGCACAGCTTTCATTGCAAGGCAGGTGTTCTAGCTACCCTTATGTGGCCTCCTCTCCACCTTTGGCAGGTCCCCTCTATCGCCCATCCCTTCTCTTGGTTCCATCCAGCTCCCCAACTGCGTCATTTCCTGTGGAGTTGCGGCTGTCCCCAAGTCCTCAGGATTCGACTGAGTCTTCTTAGGAAATCAAGCTACAGACATTTGCCCTTTGGCAAAAGTGAGTCAAGGCTGGAGGGCAATCGTAAGACCTTCCTCTTCTGCAGGCCAACTCTCCAAGGGCTGACACCACAAAGTTCAGATGCAAACGGAAGTGACCAGGCTCTGGCCCCTGGCCAAGGGTGGACTGAAAACAGGAATGGAACTGTAGGGAAGAAGCCACAGAGCCCGGATATACAATGTTTCCAGAAGAGTCATCTTGGCCTTAAGTTCCAGATGGCCCAGATTTGAGTTTGGGTCAAGAAGCTCCAGCTATTATACAGACCAGTCTCTCACATCCTAACTGACAATGGAGGCGGGTAAACATTTCAGATCAAAGACCTAAATCTTGTTATCTCTTGTGACTGTCAAACTAAGAGTGCATATATATATATATATATGTATATATATACACACACATATATGCATTAAATATTCAAATTAAATATATACACATATTTTTATATATTTGCAAATATATTTAATTTGAAATGTATATATATTTATATACATGTATATATATTCATTTAAAAAGAAAACTATATTATTGTGTGTATATGCATGTTCTTTTGCATGTGAGGTATAGAGAGGTATATGTGTTCCATGCTGTACATGTAAAAGAGGACAACCTTGAGCCAGTTCTTTCCTACCTTAATGTAGGGCCCAGGAATTAAACTCAAGTGTTCAGGTTTGTACTCCAATTTCCTTTATCCACTGAGTCACATTGCAGGTTCAATAGTAATTTTCAAACTATTAAAATCGTTAATGGGAGTGGAGTTTTATTCTGGGAAAATGGAGTTATTCTAGAGGTGAATGGCAGCGACACTTTCGCAGACTCAAGAATGCTGGCTATTGACCATCCAAGACCAATCCATGGCCTGTGAGCTGCATCCAGCAAGGACAGCTTGCAATGTGGACCACCACAAGATTGTAAACTCATTTATGGTTTCTCTCCTTCTCTGTCCTCTCTCTCTTCTTATTGGCTAACTCTTACATCTTAATTTAGCCCATCTCCATTAATCTTTGCATCGCCACAAGGTTGTGGCCCATCAGCAAGGTTTCAGCGCATCTGCCTCTGGCGGCAGCTCCGTGGCTTCTCTTACTCTGGCTTCTTTCTCCCAGCATTCAGTTTAGTTTCCCCCCGCCTAGCTAAGTTCTGCCTTGTTATAGGTCTAAGACAGTTTCTTTATTCATTAATGGTAATCACAGCACACAGAGGGAAATCCCACACCAGACCTAATTAGAGTGGCCATTCTTCATTTTTAAAAAAATGTAATTTTGAGAGGTAGGAGAGAGGAGGGGGAGGGGTCCTGCGTGTGAGTCCTAGTGCACATGTGGATATCAGATGATTACCTTTGGGAGTCAGTTCTCTTCTCCCACTGTGGGTGCAGGGTCTCTCTCATTTCTGTGATGCTGTGTACTTCAGGCTAGCTGTCCCTCAAGCTTCCAGGCGACTCACTTATCTGGGCCTCCCAACCTGCTGTAGGGATCTCAGGATTACAGGTACATGCTGCCGAATTTGACTTTCTACATGGGCTCTGGGGCTCAAACTTATGTCACCAGGTCTGTATGACAAGCACTGTCAGCCACTGAGTCATCTCACAGGCCCACGACTAATCATTCTTCTAGTCTCCAAAGCAAAAGAAGATCCAGGTTCAGGCCCACACGAGAAGGACTTGCCTCATGGGGAATTTGGACACTTGTGCAAGACAAATTTTACATGAACAAGCATGGTTGGGATGCTGTGCACCCCCTTACACTCATGAGCAGACTCCCAGGCTCCGTTCTGAACCACGGTTATAGCCCGAGACCGAAGACATCTTCAAAACCTTATTGCTGCCTTGTGGAAAGATAGTCACGTGAGGTCTCAGGGTCAGAGCTAGGCTCTGTGGATGGAGCAACAGGCAGTTTGGAGGAAGACTGTGTGTACAGCTATTGAGCAGAGCAGGAGAAGGCTGTTGTAGGGAGGACTACCGCTTTAACAGGAGCGCAGTGGGAAGGGAGACAGCTGGTTGTCAGAGGGTCTCTAGGTGATGGGGTTCCATCAGTCAGAAGACTCACGGGTCAAGGGTCAGGGTGAGAGAAGGTGAGCACTGAACAGAGGAGTATAGACTCTGAAACCAGAGCATGGTGTTCAAATCCTGGCTCTGTCACTTGCTAGCCATTTGGTTTTTTTGATTGCTACCACACCAAGATGCTGTGATGGTGATCTTGTAGCTGGTACCAAGCTACAATTACATTATAAGATAGCATTACAGTATAAGAAATTGACTGTCATGTCCAAAACTCGACAGTGAAATTTCTTTCTTTTTAAGTCTTATATGTATGAATGTTTTGTTTACATGCATGTCTGGCCATTACATGCATGTTTGGTGCCTCCAGTGGTTCTGGATCCCTTGGAACTGGAATTATAGGTGGCTGGAGACTGCTATGTAGGTGCTGGGAATCAAACCTGGATCCGCTACAGAGCAAGTACTCTTAACTGCTAAGTCACCTCTCCACCTCCTTTCTCTCTGTTTTTAACCATCCATCTCAAAACGATCTGAGGGCAGGAAATAAAGGACATAAAACAAACAGTGCTCACAAGCACTCAGGCAGATGGTGACCATCCGGGGGGTGAGCCTTCCCCAAGACCTGTGACATAATGCTCTCTTTATTTCTAGTCCCTCAAACTGCACAATTCAGCCGGGTTGGGCCAAGAGGAAACACTGCCAGATGCCAAAATGACAATGTGTTACAGATGATGACTTGTAGGGATTCGGGAAGCAGAGGGCGACACAGTAACTTGTTTTCCTATTTCTGTTTAATGGTTTACAAAACTATTAATCAAGAAACCCATTTGGCTGAAAAACATCAGCGATGAGTAGCCGAACACCAGTTTCTGTCACACTTGCCCTTTGCTGGTGGTTTCAGGAGTTCTAGACCAGATGGCTTAGCACTTCAGCTACTGTGGAAGGGATTTCATAAACTGTGGGCTCTCTCTGCTGCCTTCCAGACACCAGGACTTGTTTAAACAAGCACAGGACAGAGATAAAGATTCCTAATATTCATTTTATTCCATTTCTCCTACTGGGTGCTTATGAGACTTTGATTAAACAAGGTAAATTGGATACTGTCACTGTCCCTCAGGATAGCTTGTCATGAAAAATATTCAGTGGCTGTTTCAATGTCAAGATAGCATTATAGTATAAGAAATTGACTGTCACGTCCAAAACTCGACAGTGAAATTTCTTTCTTTTTAAGTTTTATATGTATGAATGTTTTGTTTACATGCATGTCTGGCCATCACATGCATGTTTGGTGCCTCCAGTGGTAGGTACCACAGTGTGAGGGAGTCCGGAGCAAAAGTAGCCCACCAAACAAGGGTGTCATCAGAGGTAGCTCTCTGGAGGATGAGGTCACTAGAGCTATAGTGTCATTAACTAAGGCTTTGAGTCTCAGATGTAAAAGTTACTGCAGGGACAAAGACAAAGGAGGCCAGAGACAGGCAGTCTGCATAGTGGCCAAGTGAGGGTCGGGAGGAAAGGACTCGCTGGCATCCAAGTTGGAGTCCAGTGGGGCCTTAAAGGAAGGTTCTGGATGCCATCAAATAATTGCAGACTTTCATGTAGGGAAGTATAAAGTAAGAAATACAGGCCAGTCTGATTTGCATTTAAAAGAGATTTTTAAGGTGTGTGTGTGTGTGTGTGTGTGTGTGTGTGTGTGTGTGTGTGAATGTGGGTGCCCGTGAAAGGCAAACGAGGTTATCAAGTGCCCTGGTGTAGCGTCACAGACAGCTGTGAGCCTGCTGACATGGGTCCTCTATATGAGTGAGCACTTACTGCTTTCAACTGCTGAGCTTGTCTCTTGATTGGCAGTTCAAGTAGATAGCTTGCCAGGCACAGCCTGGAGGATGAGTGAGATGATGAGCTGCGCAAGGCCTATGTCCCTCCCTCTGAAACCTGGGGATCTGTCTGGGATAAGTTCCGGTGGGAGTGCCGGTTGCTTACTTGGCAGGAAGCTGTACTGGAAGCTCGTAGGTCCTAGGTACCCTGCTACGGCAGTGGAGAACAGAGGGGTTCCAGCCCTCCTGGTGGATGAGAGAGAAACCAGGTATTTCTGTATTGTGTAGCGCATCTGACTTATTAGCAATTCCCCATGTCCTCATTTAAGTTGGCTGGGGAGCAGAAACTGCTTCTGCCATGAAGCCTGCTACTCACTGTCAAGTCCTGCACTTGCTTGTGGAGGAGGTCAGAGGAGAGGATGCTATTTGAACATCATCTTTGCCAGAAGGAAGGGGGCAGAGGAACGACATGAGGGTCCTCGGGTATATGTGGCATTTCCCACCAGTATCAGCTCCCCAGATCCCCATATCTTTTTTTTTTAAAAGATTTATTTATTATGTACACAGTGTTCAGCCTCCATGTATGCCTGCAGGCCAGAAGTGGGCACCCGATCTCATTACAGATGGTTGTGAGCCACCATGTGGTTGCTGGGAATTGAACTCAGGACCTCCAGAAGAGCAGCCGGTGCTCTTAACCTCTGAGCCATTTCTCCAGCCCCCAGCTCCCCAAATCTTTAAAGGAGCATTTTGTTACCCAACTTCATATGTGAAAGAGTGTGGCTCAGCCAACACGTTGAGCTTGTGGCTGTCTAGGATGCTACTCACTCCTTCTCAGCCCATTATGAGGGAGATCTTAGGACAGAAGCCCGTGGAACGGGAATGATTTATTATTAGTTTTTAGACTGAGTCTCTTACAGGTTGACTGTGAAATGCCCCCACTCCCCCACCGTCCTGCAGAGGCTCATGTGCCTGAACATTTGCTCTCCAGCTGATGCTGTTGTCTTGGGAGGCTGGAGCATCTTCCAGCCATGGGTCATAAGGGTGGGGCTTGAGCTCCGCAGTCCGAGGACCAGCGTCAGCCAGAGCTGTTTCAAGACTGTTCACAACCATGTCATCAGCAACCACGCATGCCTGTTGCAGCCACAGGGACCATGTCTTCCCTTCCATGAAGGACTGTATCCCCTGAACCGTGAGCCGGAATAAATCTTTCCTCCTAAATTGCTTCTTACAAGGTCATACGATAGGAAAAGTGACCACCACAGTCTTCTTCGGTATCCCAGGCTGGCCTGGAACTCAAGAACCTCCTCCCTCAACTCGCAAGTGCCAGGAACTGAGTTTTGGATAATTACCATGGCCCCTAGAATGAGGCACTGTCTTCATGGCAGGTGTGGTAAGCTGACGAATGTCTCCCCAAAATATCCACACCTGAATCCCTGGGCCCTGTGACTATACCACCTTTAGTGGCAAAAAGGATTTTCACTGGGGATCTTCGTGTGGGATGTTGTCCCAGGTATGGTAAGAGGGAGGCAGGAGAGCAGTATTAGTGGATATAGATGAGGCCATGGTGACAGAGGCTGAAGTTATTTAAGGAAGAGATTGCACATCGAGGAATGAAGGAAGTCTGCACATCGTGTGTTTATACATTCATATATGTAACAATTAATGATGGAAAAAGAGGCCATGAATTTGATAGAAAACTAGGGCTTGGGACATAAAAGGGATGCAGGAAATGTTACACTTATGTTTCAATTTTTCTTTTATTAAAGAAGCTGAAAAGGGCAAGGAACAAAGCCAGATGTGGCGACAGACCCTTTCGTACCCGCAGAGTGATGCTCAGGAGGCAGAGCCAAGAGGAACTGAAGTTGGGGGGTCAGCCTCAAAGAGGAGGAGGAGGAGAGCGAGGGAAGGAAGAGGATGAAGAGTAAAAGGGAGAAGATGAAGAAGAAAGATTATTAAAGAAAAAAAAAACATGGAATAGATTCTTCTAGAAGCTTCCTGGTGGACCACCCCTGCCACCATCTAGACTTAAGTCCTGTGACTAGCTTCAGACTTCTGATCTCTTGAATTGTAAGAGAATGAAGAAAGTTTTCATTTTTAAAGTTCAATTAGAACACCTGAGAAACTCTTTCAACTGTCAAGTAAAATACTTGACATACCCCACTGTCTTGTAAAATACTTGGTTGTCTTATGTTTTCAAACCATCTTGTCTCAGTTCCTGAAAGACCATGCAAACAGCAACACGCAAACACCAAGATACCCAGACAGCCAGCAACATGTGAACACCAGCATACCCAGCCAGCCAGCAACACGTGAACAGCAGCATTCCCAGACAGCCAACAACATGTGAATGGCCAGCAACATGTGAACATCAACATACCCAGACAGCCAACAACATGTGAACACCAAGATACCCAGACAGCCAGCAAAATGTGAACACCAGCATACCCAGACAGCCAGCATCATGTGAACATGTAAACACCAGCATACCAGACAGACAGACAGCATCACGTGAACATGTGAACACCAGCATACCCAGATAGCCAGCATCACATGAACATGTGAACACCAGCATACCCAGACACAGACAGCATCACGTGAACACGTGAACACCAGCGTACCCAGACAAACAGACAGCATCACGTGAACACGTGAACACCAGCGTACCCAGACAGACAGACAGCATCACGTGAACATGTGAATACCAGCATACCCAGACAGCAGAGGTTGTTGTCATGTGCCCTGATACTGGTAGAGCATGGCATGCTCCATCACATGCACCATCATAGTTAAGCAGTGTATTCTAAAACAATGAGAACGCGTAATACACAAGGTGTGAGCGACATTGTCAGCTATCATCATCATTAAGTATTGTACACTGTATATAATTATAAATACTTCCTGTGTGTGCTTGTGTATCTATGGCGTGTGTGTGTGTGTTCCCTCACCCATGCATGTGCATCTAGAGGACAGTGGTGAACATTATGTATTTCCCATGATTGCTCTCCATCTTAATTTTTTGCGACAGGGTCTCTCACTGCACCTGGAGTTTGCTGCTTCAACTAGGTGGGCTGGCCAGCAACTTCCTAAGATCTGACTGTTTTCACCTCCAGGTTATTATTCAGGTTCTTGGGATTTGAACTCAGGTCTTCATGCTTGACCCTACCTTCTTCCCCAGCCCTACACTTTCATCCAACTGTCATGCAGTCAGTTCATACAAGCATCTTCAGAAACATATGAGTAAACATGTGTGATGTCTATACTTCTAGGCAATAATCAGGTTCAATAAATAACCTTACAGGATCCAAAATAGGCATATGTATTTGTGACAGTACTCCTAAAGAGCTATAACAGAAAGGTCTATTCACCCCAGCTAGGGAACCGATGACAGATCAAAGCAATGATACAAGTGAAATCCAGCTTGTGAAGCAACAAGTATATTAGAGTTACTTAGAGAAGTATGGGTTAAAGGACGGCTTAAAGTAGCAGGGACGAGTTAAGTGTAGTTGTATCTCTGAAAGCCCTGCCCAGCATGGGTGAAGATTCATTAAAGATGGTACCCTGGGGACCTCTGCAAGACTTGCCAGCAGCTTAATAAGTCAAGGAGTCTCTTCTACACAGTTGTGCCGATCTGAGTCTCCTCAGCAGTGCTTAATGTTTAATAACATTGAGTAGGGGGAAGATCTTGTATATCTGCTAAGTTTTAGGGAATTACTGAGATTTGGGAGTTGTTTACTTCCTGATTCTTAACAGCATGCCTTTAGAACGTCTCAAATCTTAGTAAACTTTCTCCCAGAATGGAATGTTCCAACTCAGAGGTAATTGATATACAGCAATTTTGGCCCATCCTTGGTAAAAAGGTCATGGTTAAAAGCCATTGGACACTTATATCAACTCCTGTTTATTCTACTGTCTGCTAGGGGTAGATAGAGCCTATTCCTGCTCCTTAAGTAGAGTGAGACTAGGGAAAAGTGGGGGAAGAGAGTAAAATATCTATAGCTTCATACTAAATTTTACTTCATTATGTAAGTTACTAATGATTTTTCTTAAGTTTTTTTTTCTTGGACTGAATAACTTTTGCAAAATAAATTCTGGATATGGGTGAACAGGTTTTGCTGGATATACATATTAGTTTCCATGACTTGTACTTAGAGAAAATCCTGTACTTAGAGAAAGTCAGAAACTTGCCATGATCTTCTCCAAGCCTCTTGGGACTCCATCGGAGCCTACAATGCTACATCACTGGGATCATATGACCATGTAGTGAAGGGCAGTATACAAGTTTAATTTTGTTTTTGCAAGACAGCTGTGGGATACCACAGGCTCATCTCATGAGGCTGAGCCTGGCTGTGTGAACACATGAATAAGCATCCTTGTAGAGAGAAGTTGGAATCACTGGCTAGACAGTCCTCAAACCTGCAATGATTTGACTTGCCAGTTTTCAGCTCTGAGATGGTACAAAAGCCATATACATTGGAAAAAAGATGTACTTTTCTGGAAACCATATACTGATGCTATGTGCCCGTTTAGTCATGCCCTTTTTCACTCTGAGGACACCATTCAATAGACTGCACTTTATTATAAAGTGAGCTTTGTGTTATATGACTTTGCCAAACTCTAGCAGTGTCCTGAGCGTCCTTAAGGCGGGTATGTCATACTATGATGTTCAGGAGGTTAAATTTATTAAACACATTTTTACTTACCATGTTCTCAACTTACAGGCTTATTTTAACCCCTGAAAGTCAAGGAGCATCTGTGCATTGTTGGAATATCTACTCATACAGGAAGTGACCTAGGAGTCTGCCAAAAAGACAACAACAACAACAACAAAACAAAACTCAATACATATATGCACACACATATATTTGTTTTCATGTCTTTTGTTTTAACCAACCTGCCTGCCTTCCTTCCTTCCTTTTTTTTTTTTTATTAGACAGGTATGTTCACTACCTGTAACTGTAGACCACACTAACTTCAAACTCATGGAAATCCACCTGCCTCTGCCTCATGAGTGCTGGGATTAAAGGTGTGTACCACTACACTCTGCTTAAACTTCATTTCTAAATAGATGGGAAATAAGTAATTCTGTCAAGCTCCCAAGAGAAACTTTTTCTTCTGTGAAAGTTTGACACCAAACCTGTCAATCTTTACAAACAGCTTCACCATGACAAGCAAGGTTACCTTCACTTGCTCCTTGCAGACCTGGCCTCTATACTTCTGAGGTAGAGCCTTTGGGGACGTGCATTTCCCTGTGAAGGATGTACCTCAGGAAGTCTCCCATTAACCTTTCCCATGTACCAGGACTGTTCGGCAAAAAGTTTGTCTAGCTGGTGCATGTGTGTATATGGGAGCATGTTTGATGCAGATCTAACAGAGGTCTTGAGATGTCATTGTTCCCCAGGTTTATGGGAGACTCCTATGTCGAGTAGCTAGCATCCTCAGAAGATGAGACACAGGCAAGAGAGAGGTGATGGGAAGTGGGCAGAGGCTAGAGCCATGCTGCCACGTGCCTTGCTGCTATAAGAAGCTGAAAGAGACCAGGAGCCTGCAGTCTGAATCAACCCTGCCAGTGCCTGGGTTTCCGGCCTCTGTTCTCCAGAATAGTGGGAGAATATGTTTGCTTTGTTTGAAGCTACCCAGCTTGCTCTGACATGCTATACAGCAGCTGGAGGGGAGAAAGACACCAGCTGCTGCTCTAAGAGGGCCCCCCGGGCACACAGGTGGAGAAGAGTGCAAACTCCCTCCTCCTCAGAACTCTGGAATCACACACACACACACACACACACACACACACACACACACACACACACACACACACACACACACACACACACACACACACCTAGATCCCTCATGAGAAAACACGGTATTTGTCTGTCTTTCCCCATTATGGTTTCTTGGCCCACCTCTCCTGCTTTTATCCCTCTTTCAGCTCCCTAGAAGTAGCCCTTCTGGTCAAAGGGGAATAACGGGCATGGGTGTTTAAGTGGAGAGAGGAATGGGAGGGTAGAGTGGAAGGGGGAGTATGTGTCTGGGAGTAAAACGCTAAGGGTGTTTGAAAAGGCCACAGGCTGGTCTTGAACTCACAGAGATCCGCCTCTCTCTCTGCCTCCTGGTGCTGGGATGAAAGAATGTGTTCCAGGGCTGGAGAGATGGCTCAGTGGTTAAGAGCACTTATTGCTCTTGTGGAGGACCCAGGTTTGATTCCCAGTACACACATGGCAGGTCACAACTGTCCAAGGGGATCTGATGCTTTCTTCTGACCTTTCGTCATGCACCGGTGCACACACAGATATGCAGGCAGAACATACTTTCAGGCAGAACATGAATACACCAAAAATAATGAAGTAAATAAATCTAGGGGGGAAAGACATGTACCACCAAGCCTGGCTATCTGTCTATTTTCTTCTTATAAAAAGAGTTTAATAGGAGCTACCCTACAGAGGGGATGATGCCACTTCCAGAAGCCACAGGTGGCCAAATCCAAAGCTCAGTGCCAGTTATGGGATACCTCCACTCGAGTTGTTGGTCTGGACATCTCAGAGACATCCCCCCCCAAAGTCAACAGAGGCTGTTGCGTTGATCTTGACTGCACCAGAACCTGATAGTAAGACCCTATGGTGACACACTTTTATACAGGACATGGAGAAATGAAGTTGGCAGCTAAATGGACGTAGTACCAGGCTACCCCTCTCAAGAAATATTTATATAGCTATACTTTTGTGCAGCTCTCAGAGAAAGTTAGCGAGGAACTCACGACTGGCTAAAGTGCAGAGAAGTGTCTGCGGAGTGCTCAGCCACAAACCACACAGCTGTATCGCCCCAATTCCCTGAAAGCGGAGGGTACAGCTTGGAAGAGGGGGGTGGACAGATCATAAGAGTCAGAGGTCAGAGTGGACCAGGCTAAATGCTGTCTTCTGGACATTGGCAGAACTGAACCGGGGCATCTATGAACTCATGACAGCTGTGGCTGCCTGTGTAAGACCCACACAGGATCTGCACAGAATTGAGCCAGTCAACATTCCAGCACTGAGGGGGACCTCACGGGCAAGCCCCCAGCTGAGGAGATATTGACAATTGATGCCCGGGAGGAGAAAAGTCAGTTTCTCTAAGTGTGTGACTCTGGTAGGTGGACCTAGGAGGAGTTAGAAGACGTGGGAGGGCAAATAGAATCAAAATATATTATATGCATTTATACAATTCTCAAAGAATTAATATAATATATTTAAAAAGCATCCCTTCTACATTCACATGACATATGTATATATTTACATATACATGTATTTAAATTTAGCTTCTATATATGAGAGAAAAATGTGCAAGTCTGGGGAGACGGTTCAATGGGTTAAGTGCTTGTCACTCGGGGGTGAAGACCAGCGATCCAGTCTCCAGAGTCCATATAAATGCAGGGAGATCTCAGTGGCCAGCCTATAATCCAGCCCTCAGGAAGTGGAGAAGAGACCCAAAGAGCAAGCTGGCTGGTGGGCTCCGGGTCCAGTGAGCGATCTCACCTCCTCATGAGATGAAAATCAAAGAAGACAGCTGACATCAGCCTTTGGCCTCCATTCACACATGTGTGCACACTTGCATACATAAGTGTGCCTACACAGGTGAACATGTACAGACACACACAGACAACAGCTTCACCCAGACAAGACCTAGATGAACAAGACGGAGGGTCAGACCCTGCCCATAGAAACTGAGGGACCATTTCTGATCCATACAGCTCGCTAGACAGGTCGAGAACGGCCTTTCCACATTAATATGGAGAAGCCTAACCCAGTCAGAGTTGCCTGTTCTGCCTGAGTCAGTGCCACGACAGCAATGGCGACTGAGAGCTGATTTGGTAACTCAGATCCTGGAGGAATAACAGACTTTGAGCCTGACTTCTGCAGACAACACTTTCTCTCCCTTAAGGAGAAACTAGTGCATGCTCTCTGCTGAGCCTGAAGTCTAAACTACCATACCACACTCACACATACATCTTTTCTCTCTTGCTAAGGCTTTTGGGAAAGAAAATAAAACTCTTTTGAACTTCTAGACTTCTTCCTCATCTGAGAACCTGGTATTGGCTGTTGCTGAGATTCATGCCAGCTCCTGACTTCTGAGATCTTGCAAAATCCTGTCCACTTCCTCCTCTCCAGGACCCTGCCTTCCTTGCCAACAAATCCTGGGGTCCTGGGCTGGGTGACCAAATGTCCTAGTTTCTCAGGACTAAAGGCATTTCCTGGAACGTGGGGCTTCTGCTGTGAACAGTGGAAAGTCCCAGGTAAACAAAGACAGGCCGCTCCTCCCAGCTCTTGGAAAAAATAGATTTCTTTGAGTTCAAAGTCTTGTCCACATCTTTAGTATCAGAATAGTACAGAAACAGTCATTTTTCTTAAAGGAAAGATTAAATGTGTCCACCGCATTTGTGAATTCATGAGTGTGCATGAATGTATGCATGTGAGTGTGTGCATGCGTGAGTGTGCATGAATGTGTACATGTATGAGTGTGCGTGAATGTGTGCATGTATGAGTGTGTGTGAATGTATGCATGCATGAGTGTGCATGAATGTGTGCATGTACAAGTGTGCATGAATGTGTGCATATATGAGTGTGTGTACATATGCCCCTCTGTACAGGACCTCTGTACAGGACCTCTGTACAGGACCTTCTGCCCCTCTGTACAGGACCTTGCTTTCCCTCTATCATCAATACACACAAGGCAGACTGGCTATCTGGACAGCTCTCCAATAAAATAAAAATAAATGTGAAGACCCAGCATCCCCAGCTGAGATGCTTGTTTTCCACATCTTTCTGATCCTGGCCTTGTCTTCTCCTCCAGCCTGCCCCTGATTCCAACCTGTTTCTGCTACAACCAAATGCCAGCTATGTGTCCACCTCAGCTCTCAGCATCCACATCACAGCTTGAAACAGGAATAAAAAGACAAGATACTGGCTTATAGCGAGCATAGGGTTGGGGCAGCTGAGACGCACCTGGAAGTCACTAGTTTGCTATCAGTCATACAGGCTCACTTTAGACATGGGCCGTGAAGGAACAGTGGGAGACCCAGAGTGCAATGATCATTTAAAGGACAGGAGTTGAATGTCATGGACTCTAAATTATGATGAACATAAACTCATGAATCAAAGTCCAGAGGCAGCTTCCACCATGAGCAATTTTTTTCTCCTAATGTCTTCTCCCATGGTAGCTGGTAGCAAACTGTTTGGACCCTTATCTCCCTGCTTCCTCACCTGAAGATAGAGCCTGCGTGTCTCCAATGGACCTTTATTCTGCCATGGAAGGCGGACCTATAATGACTAAGCTTTAGTACGTACTTGGCTCTTGGGGTCCTGTTTCCTTGATGATCAAGTAGCTCTGTGAACTTTTCCCCCAGGAAGCAAAGAACACATTTTGCCATCATGATGACATGGCTCAGGTCTGTGGACCCTGCTTAAATGCAAACACGGCACCAAGAGAAGAAGCATGGTGACTGTTTGAAGGATGTAGAGATTTCCTGAGCAAAATGAGCAGAAATTTCTTCTTCCCTTGAGGAGCCTGGGGAGAAGAAATTGCTCACAGGCTAACAGATCACAATGGTGAAATGTGTTCTTCGCCCTAATGAAGAGCATCAAACTACTTAAAATTATTTTTCATTTATGTATTTGACTTTTAGTAAAAATGTGGGAGGGATCAGGGGCTGGGAGGTTGTATCTAAAGAACCAGCGGCAGGATGCGTGCCAGGCATTCTAATTTAGTGTCCTGCAGGGAGATTGCACCTGTGGCATAATTTATTAGAGTCTTGGGATTTGAGATGGGAATGCTTTAAGTGTTCCCTGGAAGAACTGAGCTCAGGAGCTGTGAACCAGCAAAGACACTATTGTAAGCACTGCAGCCTAGCTAGGAAGGGATCCTGGCAGTCAGGAGCCAAGGAATACCCCAAAGTCACTGAAAGCATAGCAGCTTACAGCTCTGCTCCAGGGAAAGGTTTCCCCCAAGCAAGTGTAACAAACTCTGCTCCAGCAGAGGAGGGCTTCCCCTAGAAGTTGCTACAACTCTTCTCCAGAGAAGTGTTACAGGTCCCCTGGAGGGTAACAACTCTGTTTTGCCTGGGGAAAGTTTCCCCAGGGAAAGTGTTAGCGTCCTGCTCCACTCCAGCTCCGGGTTCGGCTCCAGCAAAAGTTGTTACAGCTGGGCTCCACTCTCGGAAAAATGTCACATCACACAACAAACCTCCCTCAAGGGATTTGTTGGGAAGAATCCAGGAGGCTGGTTATCCAGGTGAGAAACAGCAGCCAACTGAACAGGGTACAGAGCTCGTATTGGGTTGGGGAGGCAGGCAGAGCTTTTCAGGGTGGCTTGGGATTGGTGGATTTTTTTTTGTGGTCTGATTCTGGGGCAAGATCTGGGATTGGTGGGATTTCAAGCCCTGGTCCAGAGGTCAAGTCAGGGGCAGGGTGTTTTGCCAGTGGTTAAGTCATGCTGATCACCTCAGCCTTTCCTGAATGTGTTGGTGTGTAATGGGGATCCTATTCCTAGGCTCTTAGCACATTCCAGAAATTCACAGTCTGCTTGCTCATCTCTTTCCCTGGGGATGGGTGACTCTTTATGCCCAGGAAGTGTACGTTTTCTTTATGTTAACAAAACACCAGCACCATGCCTAACAGGTGGTAGGTGTCACATAACTGTTTACAGAAATAACATGCTTGAGAAGGTGACCTTTCACATAGCAACTGAAGACATGCATTAATTTCCAGGGTGGAAGTTGAGGGGAGACAGGGAGGTGATGGAGATCTCCGGGTAGCAGCAGAGCAACACATGCCACAGCTTTCCCCATCCCCTCTCTAAATTTTGAGTAGCCAATGCCCCTTATTTTCAGCTTGACCCTCCCTCCCTCTACTCATGCTTTCTGATAATGAATTGGAGCACAGCACAATGTGTATGTGCTTAGGTGTGTGCAAGTACATGTGTGTGCATGGGAATGTGAAGACAAAGATTCACCTTGGATGCTCTCAGGAGTCATTTTTTTTGAGACACTGAATCTAGAACTCATTTTTTTTCTGTAGACTGGCTAGCTATTGAGCCCAGGGATGGCTGTCTACACCTCTCTAGTGCAGGGATTACAAGTGCAAGCCACTTATTCACAGTTTAATTCTCAATTTCCTGTCCTCTCCACATGACTTACAGGCACAATTAGGAAAATAGTTAAGTAAAGTGTTGGCTTTCGGTTCGCAGTTTATCGACAATCGAAGGAACACAGCTAAGGTGTCGGCCCAGGTCCTTGCAAGGATTTGACTTTGCTGTCTCCTCTTACTGTGTCCCTGCTTTGCAGCCCCCCAGCTTCCCATCCATGAGCCTGTGCAGACAGGGCAGACTGGTCATTCCCTGCTATCCCCGTCCAAGGCTAAACCCATAAGGATTTCTCAGGAAATGAGTGACAAATCATTTGTTTTCCTCCTCCTTTGATGAACAATTTGATTTTTAAAAATAATTTTTATTATCTTATAAGCAACGTGTACTCTTTAGAAAATAGGTCTGTGACAGTTAGCATTAACTTTCTACTTGACAGACTAGAATCCCCGGCAGATAGTCCTTTGGCATTCTATGTACGTGTGTGTGTGTGTGTGTGTGTGTGTGTGTGTGTGCGCGCTGGGGGGATATCATGATTAGGGTTACTGACGTAGGAAGACCCACTTTAATTGTGGGCCGAACCATTTTCTGGATGGGGATCCTGTGCTGTGTATATCATGTAGAAAGTGAGCTGAACACTAGCTTGCCTTCATCCCTGTTTCCTGACTGTGGATGGTGTGACCAGCTGCTTCATCCTGGTTTCCTGATTGTGGGGGAAGTGTGACCAGCTGCTTCATCCCTGTTTCCTGACTGTGGAGGAAGTATGACCAGCTGCTTCAAGCTCACGCTTCCTTGACTTCTCTTGACCATGATGAATACTTTCTAGAGCTGTGAACTAAAATAATCCCCTTCTCCCTCAAGTTGCTTTTGTCAGGGCATTTTATCATTTTATCAAGCCTGGCAGTGGTGGCACATACCTTTAACCTCAGCACTCCGGAGACAAAGACAGGCAGATCTCTTTGATCAAGTTTAAGGCCAGCCTGGTCTACAGAGCAAGTTCCAGGACAGGCTCCAAAGCTACAGAGAAACCCTGTCTCAAAACAAAACAAAATAAAACAAAAAGAAAAAGAAAAAAATAAAAGAAAGAAAATAAGAAAAAATCCTGTTAAAACTTTGTAAGAAGCCAGGCATTGGTGGCGCGCACCTTTGGGAAGCAGAGCCAGGTGGATGGGTCCAGGACAGCCAGGGCTACACAGAGAATCCTTGTCTTGAAAAAAAATCATAGAAACAATCAAAACCAAAACAAAAAGCACAGTGGCCATACTATTTTCTTATGGATGAGGGTTTTCCCCCTTATTCTGAACAACATTTGTGATTTTTAGAATTCCTCTAGAACTAAAGATATTAACCAGGAATGTCATATTTGTATCTGCTTTGTATGTGAATGGATACATTTGAGATAGCTTCTCACCGTGTTGCCTAGGCTGGTCTGGAACTCCTGCACTCACTCAGGCAATCCCACTGCCTCAGCCTGCCTGAAGCTGGAACTGTAGGCATGTGCCACACCCAGCAGCCTGTTTTTGAATTCTTGGGGAAAACACTGATGTGCTATGTTCAGCTTTTCTCATTGGAACTCAGATTTCTGTCTTGAGGGGCGGGAGTAGTTCCTTGAACCCACAAGTTCCCAGACACAAGTCTTTCTTAGGTGTGTGATTCAGGGCTCCTCTCTTGCAGGCATTCTCTTCAAAGTCTTTGGAAAAACAAATGCTTTTTTTTTTTTTTTTTTTTTTTTTTTTTTTTTTTTTTTTTTTTTTTTTTTTTTTTTTTTTTTTTTTTTTTTTTTTTTAGTGTCTGTGAAGTCCAGTTTTCTAGAGAGCCTTGCCTTACACCAAATTTCAAGACCAGTAGTTCCCAACCTTTCTAATGCTGGGACCCTTTAATACAGTCCCTCATGCTGTGGTGACCCCCAAACATTTTTGTTGCTACATCATAACTATAATTTTTGTTACTGTTATGAATCATGATGCAAATATTATTTTGGAGGTAGAGGTTTATCAAGGGAGTCACAACCCACAGGTTGAGAACATTGCTCAGGAACCATTTGTTTCCTCTCCTGTCCTAAGTAGCTAAAACCTGCAAAGTATGGCCCCTTAGCATGCCTGCACTGTGTATCCTTGATTGGCTGGAGGTGGCTTCTCCCAGACTCCCAGGGACAGGTGCCTCAAGCTGATCAATTACCAAGCTGGTCCCGAAGCACTCGCCGTTCAGAGCAAAGTCATCTTTTATTGTAATGAAAATTTAAAAGGCAGTTACATTAGTTACACATACACCCAGTGACTTAATACCTGTTAGTCATACAGAACGCTCAAGAAATACAAATGATTTACCCACGGCACAGTTCACAACCATAAGAAGAAAGGCTAAATGAGAGATGAGTAAGTGCTTGCTGTCCATGGAAGCCTGCTTGTGAATTTTCTCTTTAAAGAAATAGATGGTTAGACAAAGCAAGCTGCTGGGCTCTGCATGGCCTGTGAAGCAGCTCCTTTTGCTACGGCAAAATACCCACAAGGCTGTGCAGGCTGCCTCAACAAACTCAGCTCAGGGCACAAGGCATGGCATGTCACATGTGGAAACGTGCCCATGCCCTGTGAGCTCTCTCTTCAAAGCTGTCCCAGATTCTAGGCAATGGAGGAAGCAAGCAGCCAGGTAGCTGGTGACTCCTCAGTACATGGAATGTGGCCAAGTTACTCAGCTGTATATTTCTGAGATTGGTCTCATGATGTTGCCCAGGTAGATCTTGAACTCCTGAGGTCACGACCTTTCCTGCTTCAGTTTTCCCCTGTGGTGGCACTTCAGGTGAGCATCAGCTTGGCAGGATAGGGTAGGGTAGACTGGCAAGTTAGGACATAGCAACCCACGGCCACGTACAGAGAGGGTTGCAATTTAGCCTTGTTACTGTTGGTTAGCAAATGACTTGTTTTTGCTTGTGTGATAGGCCATATCACAAAGCAGGTGAGCTCACACTGGGGAGTGACAGCCTATGTAAACTGTGTCACATACCTAAGAAAAGCCCCAACTTCCCTCCGAAGACAGTAAAAAAAAAAAAAACCCAAAAAACAAAAAGCCAAATCCACAGCTCCTATACCTCTTAACTCACAAGCTAAAGACCATGACTGTTGTCCCTGAAAAGGATTCTTCGCTCCTGAAGCTAGCTTTGGGCCTTTTTCTCTTTTCTAACTTATGTTCACCACCTGAGGCCAGCTCCAGGCTTCTGGGGACAGAAGGTGCCCCAGACAGCATACATAGGAGGCCTGCTTGGGATTCTGAGGCAGGGATGAACCTCAGGCTGTGTTATGACTCTCCATGGAAGGGCTCAAAGCTGTCTGACGACCTCTGGGGCCAGAGTTTGTCAGGGACAGGGATCACCAAAGGCATTCTGCGGAGTGAAGAAGAGATTGCAGGTGAGTCCTGTAAAAACACTGGTACGACCTGGATGGCAGGCAAAGGTGAGCTTCGGAATGCACTGGTGGCCTCTGGGGCCTTTAGTCCACATGTTCATTCTGCTCTCATGGATCCTGGAACCTATTGTACTCCAAGCATCCCAGGAGCCAGGCAGCAAGGCAAGGCTGGTCTGAGAGCTTAGCCTCCGCATTCAAACAGGGTGTTTCTGAAAGAGCTCTGGAGGGCCCCGGGGTCTGGGTAGGCCTCGGTGGTTTCTCTCACACTTGGGCATTAGTGGGCTGATCCATGGCCGAGGTCCTTAAGTTGAGGCTCGATTAAGTGAAGGGAGGCAGGCAGCACTCACCACAGCACATGGGATAGGGGAGGAGCAGGACCTGAAACTGGGGTGGAGTCTGAAGCTCTGTCAACCCTGACTGACACAGGGACTGTGGTGTCAGAGATAAAGCCAGGCAGAAGTTTCTAGAAGTTAGCTCATAGTTCCACCTTAAGACCACTGTAAGAATGTGACCCGAGCTGGGTCCCTGGCCCCCAAGACCTGTCTGTGTCCCTTCTGAGACACTCCTGGCTCTTCTGTCTGCTGAGAACCAAGGCTCAAGGGGCCCAGAGCGCCCTTCCCCACCCAGAATGTGGCCCTGTCTTCCTCGGTTATTGAGCAGAAAGGGTCAGGGACACTGAGAGGTGGGGCATCGTAACCTTGTACAGAGGGCCAGGTGTGACTTCCCGCAGGTGTTGGACGGACAGGAAATAGCTCGGCTCTGCTACAGAGCGAGAATGCAGTGACCTTTGTAGAGTCAGGACACTGTCCCTCAGGCCTAGTAAGGGAGGAGTGAGAGCTTTCATAGGTTGCAAGGAGGAAGGGCTAAAAACTTGACGTGGAGGCTGTCTGTAAAATGGTCAGAGGACTGAAGAACTGACTTACAAAGCCAACAGCTCCCCAGCCCTGACTCCTGGGAGAGTGCTGGAGGGTTGGCCTTCAGCCCAGCTCCTAGGCCCCTGTCAAGCTCCCCTTTGAAATGCAGCTGAGTGGGGACAGCTTCTCCCACTCACTGGCCACACTCGCCAACATCTTCCAAGTCACAACTTTGATTCCCGCTTTCAAAGCACACCCGGCCCCAGTCCATGAAGGATAAGCGTGGAGGGAGTCTCAATTCCCAGTGCTCCTGGCTCCAGCACAGGATGCGGAGGAGGTTACCGCCTCTCAGCCTGACCTGAAGCCCCCAGGTAGCAGCTGTGAAAAAGCAGAAAGCAACCCAGCCTCTGCACCAGGCAGACTTGCTGGTGCTGCCAGCCATTGCGGATGCCAAGCAAACACTTGGTGGGTGCAAACTGTCCATTAAGAGATTATTCACAATGGAATTTAAGGACCCTGGAGGCCCCCTTCCGAGCACACAGATAAAGTACAATAAATACAAAGATCCCAAACCCAAGAAGCCAGGCCTGTGGGTTGGAGCCAGATAGATGATGCCATGTTCAGGGTGATGGGGAGTAAGGGTGGCTTCTGGGGACTCTGCAGCAGGGCAAGCTGGAAGGGGGTCCCTTTGAACATGAGCATCTATGCCATGACAAGAATAGCGCCTGGGCAGTAGGAGCCTGGCTTTGCCTGAAGCTACTCAGAGAATGGAGGGAACATGCCCAGGTCAGCAAAGTCCTCGATGTTATAGTTGCCAGTCCCCTGCGTTGGGTCCCCCGGCATAGGCAGCATGTCCTGGAGAGGAGAAGAACAGAAAGCCCCAACGGTCAGCGGCCTCACCCAGAGCCTGCCCTTGTCCCGGAGTCCAGCCCTGTCACTGATCCCCTTGGCCATCTCTCTAGTGAGCAAGTATTCCTTTGCATAGCTTGGTATCTGGGACCAAATAATTTTGGGCTTCAGGGGTCCTCAAAACCTGACCCCTTTGGGAGCAGCTCTCCTGGGGGGGGTGGTCACGCTGAAGGTAAACACCACCAGGTCACAGCCTTTTTCCTGAAGCTAAGCCCACCAGTGGAAAGAGCCCAGCTGGGCAAGCAAGGCCTAGAGCAGTAAGACAGACTGAACTATGTGACTGCCAACCAAGCAGGAGCCTGAGCAGGTAGGACCTGGGTACAGGGGCCTGTCAGGGTTGGTGGTGCCATCCCCGAGTGGAAGGTTGGTTACTTTATCTAGTCCTAGTTGGCTAGACCTTAGACTACCTGTCCTGAAAACACTGGGGGAGTTTCATTTCCTTAGGGCAAAAGTTCCACTGGGCTTTTGTCCAATTCCCAGCCCATGGAATAACGGTGGGAAAAGAATTCTGTGGTCAAACGTGCTTGGGAAACAAAGCACACTTTCCTACTTCCTAGAGACCCAGTCCTCGCTGGTATAATAAAGGCTCTGGTAAATCCTGCAAGAAGGAAACTGAATAACTTGCTTTAACTGGTGTCTCACAAAATTATTTGACCAAGAATTCTTTCTGGCAGGGTGACCTTGAAGAGACACACTGTTAGGAAATTGTGCCTTTCAGAGTCGCTGTGTGAGATGAACAGTGGGTGAGGGCTGGTCCTTATAACGGGAAGGAAGGAAGTCAAAGGGAGGCCTGGAAAAGGCACCTCCCTGTACTGGGAAGGGGGTACGACCCTGTGGACCTGAGTGATACCTGGATCTAGATCTGGGTCTGTGACGATGACACTTGACCAGGTAGGAGTGAAATGTGTGCGTGTGTGTCAATGGGACATTGAACCTTGAGCAGGAAGAGTGTGGCCTGAGCCTCCTACAACTTGGCTCTTGCCTGAAGCCTTGCTGCACAGGGCAGGCAGCACTCTGGGGGCCCCACAGAAGAGCCTGGGCTGCTGCTAGGAGACTGGGTGGGCAGCCCCAGCTCTAACTGAGGGGAGTCAAGGGGCTTACACCTGCTTTTCCAGCCTTTCCGGGGGAACCTGGGAGGCTGAGCCCTGTGTGATTAGCAGCTCCATGGTCATCAGCACAGTGAGGTTAGTCTGTGCTGGGAATTGAGAATAGCAAGGCATGTCTCCAGTCGTGGTAGTGTGGAAGCAGCCTGGGACCCTTAGCTAGTATACAACCAGGTCTAGAGAGCTGAGCACTGCTCCAGCCGTCATGGGCTGAGGGTCTGGGGAAGGGAGTCCCTTCTCCTGGTTGCCATAGTGGAGAGGAGATAGGCTGAAGCAGTCTAGCCCCTCGGGACCTGCAGCTCTTGGAGGCTGTGCGTACTGCCATGGTGAGCATTGAGGTCCAGCCCCTCGGGACCTGCAGCTCTTGGAGGCTGTGCGTACTGCCATGGTGAGCATTGAGGTCCTCTAGCCCTTAAAGGGGCATGGACCCTGCTCCAGAGTCCTACCGTCTTTGGCTCCATACATCCCTCCTGGGCAACTTTGGGGTGCGGTTCAGGAGGCAGCCACCCCTGTGTGGGTACGTCTGAAAGGCTGAAGGCCTGTCTGCATCTTCTGTGTACCCGCAGGCTTTGACCGGGCAGTGGAGGACCTTCTACTTGTGGGCTCCCCCATATTACAGGCTGGGCGGGATCTCTTGCTGGCTACCGGGTAGGGCAGGCAGAGGTGCAGAGAGGGGCATAAGGAAGCAGAGAAGGCGCAGGTACCTACACCTACGAGAAGGCGCTGCTCGCTGGATTTACCTGGAACACTTCAGTCTGGCCAGGCTGCTGGTGGGTGTGCTGCTCACCGCTCTGCTGTCCGTGGTGCTGGCTCTGCCACTGAGACCAGACCTCCGAGGGCCGGCCCTGGAATTGCCCGCCACTCTGTCCACTCTCAGCTGAAACATCCAATGGACACGACACTAACTGCCATATTCTGTCAGGTTCCCCCATCCTAGTGCCACTCGAGGGCTCCATACTCCTGAAAGGCACGTCACACCCAAACAGGCTTTTTTTTCCTGGCTTCCTCCTTTCTCTGACAGAATAAGCTGAGTGGAGAAGAATCAAGGAAGCACTGTGAAATGTGAATGGTTGGCCGGAAAATGTAGCTTCTGCTAGAATGTGCCTGTCAGGTGACTTGAGCTCCAATCCTCAGAGCCTTCTATGCCCGTGACTGCTCATGGTGGCCTCAAAACATAAAATAGAAGGAATGAGAATTTTGTTTAAACTATTTTGGCAAATATATATGTATATATATATATACATATATATTTATAAATATATTTTTTAAACTAAAAAGGATATTGAGTGTATGTGTGTGCACGCATGTGCGTGTGCCCATTTGCACACGTGTGAAATGTGCATGTAAAATACAAAAGACAAGATCAGGTGTCAATCCTCTTCCCTGAGGCAGCCACCTCCTCTCATGGCCTGCAGACCAGGCTTTCTTTTCACTTCCGGTCTCGCCCCCATTGAGCCCATCACAGGGTCTTGCTCAGTTCTTGCTCTGGCCATGGCTTATATCACCACTGTGCCTTTCCTGTAAGCTCACTGTCCCTACTGTGTTCTGAGTCCCCCTGCCATCCACTCCCAGATCCATAGGGCTCTGCCACCACCCTCCTGGGACAGAGACATTGCCTACAGATAGCAGAGGGTTCCTCGAATGTGGCTTCTTTCTGTTCCTCCGGCCTCACGTCTCTCTCCATATCTTGGTAACCCTCCCCTCTGATCCTATTCACTTGGCAGAACTTGGATGTCACATTCTGTCACTTTCCTGGTCTTCATGCCCTTGTGTTCTTTCCTTTTTAAGCAAATATAATTTATTGACATGTGCACGTATGGTGTATGTGCAGTGCACATGTGAAGGTCAGTGTGTAACTCTTGGGAGTGTTCACCCTCCACAATGGGTTAAGGCAATCATCAAACTCAGGTCACTGGGCTTGTACAGCAAACATTTCGACCCACTGGGTCAGCTCATTGACCCCGCCACTTGCTCCCTTGACTGGCCTTGCTCCTGCATTTTCTTGGTCATCTCATGGCCTCATGGAAATGTGAGCCCAGGGTCTAGTTTCAGTTTTGCCATCTCTCAGTTTGCCTGCAGCACCTGTACCCCCTTTTACACAGTGTCCTTCACATCCTAAGTGGAGTAACTAAGGCCTAGATGTGCCAGGCTGCTCCGAGATGGTACTTGGAATAGAGATAGTTTCAGTAAGTTCTTAAAGAAGGGAGTGAAGACATAGGAAGGAGGGGAGAAGGAGGGCAAGGAGACAGGAGAAAGGAAGAGATAAAGGAAGGTGGGGAGAGAGAGGAGAGGAAGGGAGGAAGGGGATAGGGGAGGGGGGGAGGGAAAGGGGAGAATGTGGACATGCTGTGTTGGTCCTCTTTGCATCTGAAGCCTCCAGATGACACAGGAAGCGTGATGAAGTTTCCTCAGTTGTACCTCAGGGATAATTGGAGGTAGCATGAGGATAAGCCGGAGAGGCCCGGAGAAGATTAGCTGATTATTCATACATGGGGACACGTGGTTCTATTAATTACAGATAATATATTTCAAGATAAAATTTTTTTTAGCCTTCTGAGACAGTAAATGCTGTTAAATATTTGCAACAAGGAAAAAAATCAATTAATGATGCTGCTTTGGGAATGAATTAAAACGCTGAAGGATGAAAATGACAGTATTTTGAAGCGATGATAGCTGCGTACTACATGGTAAGCTTGTCATGGGTACATTATTTCAATTCATTTCCAAATCTAAGAGGTGAGTTTATTATCCATGTTTTTTCAGATAAGGAAGCTGAGGGCTCAGTGATAACAGATCTGTCCTGTTCATTTATTATATAAACCTAGAGGCTGAACTTAGATCCCCCTGACACGGAGCCTGCTTGCATTCATCAGATAAATACAGCTTCAGTCTAAGCCATCGGACAGTATGGAGATCGGCTTCGTCTGCTGAGGGTGGCAAAGGGTTCAGAGGTCAATACAGTTACAGCTCTTCTTAGGGGAACACAGGCTACCATTGGGTGTTAAGAGTAGGTCCCACCTAAACCAGTCTTCCTGGAAGAAGACAGTGCTACCTGAATGAAGAGTAAGTGTGCCAGCCAAGGGAAGGAGACTAAAGAGGTCACTAAAGGTGTTTTGGTCATTCTAGAACGGGACTAGTAGCTCCTCTAACTACAAAATGAGCATGACCTTCAACATGGCCTCTCCTGGCTGAGAGAGCATTATGGGGCCTTTGCCTAAACCCCACCAACCTGCATTACGGATGGTCAGCATGTGGCCTATTCCCAAGGCACACAAAGAACTCCTTTCTGGAATAACCCAGTGGTCGCCAACATCTTTGTTAGGCATTGTTCCAAAAGTCGCGTGTACAGTGAAATGTCATACTGCCATGCATAGCCAGCTGCTGCAGGCCCTGGACAGATGGGCCAGCGTCCTGCTAGGCCAGGTGTCTAAAGCACTACACCTCCCATCTGAGGCAGCTGGGTGAGCTTGCAGACCCCTAGGGCAGGCTGTGGGCCTGCGGGATGGAGGCAAGGCTGATACCTTGCATCTTGTTAGTTGAAATTTAATGATACACTTCATTCTTGTTTGCCACCATTTTTCCTGGGAGGCTGCACTGACTAGAAATTGCCCTGAGGTTCCTGTGAAGTCCCGGGCAGCCGTTCAGTGTTCAGTACGTGCAGCGCTGTCGGGTTTAGCGTAATGGTTCTCAGAGAAGGGAACTGCTGGCATTGCTCATTCTCACAGACAGCAGGATGCAGGCGGATAAACACACGGGGAGACTGATAAACATCCTTTGTAAGCAGACATCCCACCCCAACGGGGGATTAGCCCAACCCCTCAGCAGTGTGAAAGCTGAGGAATCCTGCTGGGTAAAATGAAATGTGTTTTGATGGAGGCAGCTGCTTCCTACCTAGCCTCCTGAGCGAGCAGACAAGGACCACGGACTTTTCAGTCCTCTGGCAGGGAGCTCACCTTTCAACACTGATTAGTAGGGTCAGGTATGTCTATAATTTCTCCAAATTTGTCGGCTAAAAATGTACACGGCTGAGATTTGGGGCTATGGTAGGGGAGGGAAGGGCAGGCTTGTGTCTCCCCCTTCCCTCCCTGTGTGTCCTATTTCTCAGTGGAAGACACTTCAGATGTTTTTGGAATGGTAAATTCCATTGTTCTCCAGCCTCCACTCAGCCCGGACTGGGTGGGGCACGTGGGGGTGGGCGGGGAAGGAAATTCCTGGTGCCTTCCAAAAGGGGCACCAGGGGACACTGGTGTCTTCTGCTGTGGCCTAATCTGATCTGGTGTCACCTGTCTAGACTTGCGTCATCATGATTGAGTAGCTGGAACCACCTCAGCCTAAAATTGAAGAGCAGATGCTAAAGGCAAGACATGAACATGCTGGGGCTTGCCCAGCCACTGTCTCTGGAAGCATGATGCTATGCAATTCAGGCCACAAATAAGCAATGGTGGGGCAAAGGAAGGGTGGAATTCCCTGCTGGCTTTGGCATCTTGAACTATACTCTCAGTGGGTTTGGCTTCCTATGTTTCTACAAGAAGCACTGTACATCAATGACCAGATTGAGACAGAGCAATTGACCAATTTGGGGGATTCACGTTGTACACTTCCTGACAGTCACCAACTTGTTTTATCTTAGCTCTAAATCCAGCCTTCATTGCCCAGCTTTGAGATACTGAACTGGTCCCAGTTTCTGCTGTGCAAGTGGATGCAGAGATGTACCAAGACCTGCTAACCTCTCTCTTCATGCTGTACACGATAAACACCCTAAAGTTCTGGGTTGCTGCCTAGTAGGTATGCACTACCAGAGTAAACACACGGGTCACTGAATCCCGGCTTTCCTGCCTGTCTGTCAGTCTGTCTGTCTGTCTTCATTCTCTCACCATCCTAGTCATGTTTCCAGGAACAAGCTATGAAGGACTTGGCACAAAGTGGGCCTATCAAGAGCCTGGCCAGGTGATCAGGAAAGCAGATTCTTTTCAGGAATATGCTAAAGAAATGAGAGGAATAATTATCCCCTCAATGAAATAATGGAATCACACCCTCTAGAAGCCTTGCTGCAGTTGCTTACAGATATTTACAGTTAAGCCTGCCTGACTTTCTAAGTTCTAACTCAAGAACTTTCTTCTTTGAATACCATCCAAATCCCTAAACGTGATTGAGCCAATGCTCTGAACTTTCTCAGTGTTCCTTCTGAGACCTTGCTTGCAGGCCTACACTGCTGACCTTAACCCAAAGGCATGAATTTCTCCCTTTTCCATCTCCCTTCTCTGGAGACATGCCAGGATTTACCGTTTGTCTGCTTTGTTTTTCTCTAAAATTCTGACTGCGAAGGAAGCTTGAGAATCATTTTATTAGAATTTTAGAGACCTTCTCAGTCAGCTTTTAAATAATTTTACAAAGGAGACTAAGAAACCACAAAAGGGAACCTAGATTCTCCGGTGACATGGGGTGACCACAAACAAACTTTAAAGCCACTCTTCTGGGGACAAGATAGATGACCATATTCCAGGACCCAGGTAAGCTCATTCTGGTGGCCAAATCCCTAGTGGTTACCCATGGCTTAGATTCCTGTTAGGAAGATTTGACCTCAAGGCTTCTCTTTCCGTCCTTTGGAACCTGCCTTCATAGGAAAAATACATCTCTCCTCATTCCTCTCCCAGACTCTCTCCCTCGGGGATAAGGGCCAGACATGAAGGGCACAAGTAACGTCTTTCCCGTGTGTCTGTGGCCAATGGTCTTGGGGTGGAATATAAATGGCATTAAGTTTAACTCCCCTTTTCTCCCTGGGCTGCAGGACTATTCATTTGCATCACCATTGCCAGTCCCTTGGAGCCAGAGAGGCTGTGGATGGAAAGGAAGAGAGAAATAAATCAACTAGACTAGCAGAATTGGCCCACAGACCCTGGACCAAAACAGAGGGCATTAACACTGCCTTTGGCCAGTGGGGTGTATGATCCCAAAGTCTCCAAGTAGTTGCTTTTTAAACTGGATATGGTTGTCACATAAAGGCTGATGGGATTTTAAATCAAAGTTAACTGTTTTAAACAAGATGCTTTCTGAGGATCTTCAATGTTTGCCAACTGGGACATTATAGAGCCTCTGGTCTCAGGCCACACCATCCACATGTGGAGCTAGGATCTCCATGTTATTATAGAACATTTTCTCCCTCCCAGTTCTCATGAGCTACCAAAGTAGCAACTCAGAAGCATGCTGAACAAAAGCCCACCTCCCTCCCAGGTCTTTCATGGGCTTTTGCTCCATCAGCAGCTTATAAAACCAAGGACCTAAAGCTAAGGGAAATCAAAGTAAGACCCAGGTGACATCTTTTGGTGTTCCTGGTTAAAATTAGATTTCTTTGTGGCAAGGCATGAACTCTCTGCTTTGAAATGAGACCATAATATTGTCTACTCTTTTTTGCCTATACCTTTCTTCTGTGCATATAATTCTGTGCCAATGTACAAGGTCTGTCCTATGTTCATGATTACATGTCACTCACTCTTATTTTACATGTCCCCCTGTTTCCTGCCCCACCTCTGCTAACCTAATTCAGGTGCTTTTTAAGTTGAGAGAAAAAAAATGGGGATAAAATTTGATCTCTACCAATCAAGACAACTTGTAGTTGTCACTCTCCCTGGCTGGGAAATCGTCCGTGCTGACTTAGGTGTCCCCAGAAACAGGGAAAGCATACCACCCCAATTCTCAACTCTTGGGCTTTGGTTTTTTTGTTTTTTTGTTTTGTTTTGGTTTTTGGTTTTTCGAGACAGAGTTTCTCTGTAGCTTTGGAGCCTGTCCTGGAACTAGCTCTTGTAGACCAGGCTGGTCTCAAACCCACAGAGATCCGCCTGCCTCTGCCTCCCGAGTGCTGGAATTAAAGGCGTGCACCACCACCGCCCGGCAAGCTTTGGTTCTTAGCACCCAAGATAATTCATGCTTTACAGGATATCAGCAGAATTTATATGGAGGCAAACAAGATCCTGCATTGGCATAGCTGCCAACTGGGACTTACCCCGGGAGACAGCTGCCGATCCTTGTCCACGCCTAGTCTGTGCGATGCACCAATCCCATGAGGACTCGTGTCCTGATGATGAATGAGCACATGCTAGCGTGGGACCCTGCCCACCACAGGTGGAGGACATCTGTGTGATCAGCCAAGTTGTGAGACGGCAACAGCCACGTGACCACTCAAGTGGCGGTGCCCATGTGGTTGCTTAGCACCCCTAATGCAGCTAGGGCCCTTGATTACATACCCCTAAACTTTTCTCTAACAAGGCATTCATTCATACATCCCAGATTCTTCCCCCCCATTCTTTCGTTTCACTTCCCTGGATGCCTGCCAGGATCATGGAAACGAAAGACCCAGACAGTGGCACCATCACAGTTCTTTCCCAGGCTTTCCTAGCACCCAGGATAATTTTCCTAGAGACCTAACCCTGTCCAGATGCCTCCTGGGTATAGAAAGATGGGTATAAGGTATCTAACTTTGTCCCCAGCAGGGTCTTCATGGCCACCATCTTTAAGTTTGGCTCACTCCTGATGTCTCCAAGCTTACTTTATTTTCTCCTTTCCCTACAGAGAAAAATCTCTGGTGGTGACAGGAATTTGGGGAAGAGAGGAAGAATGAGATGAGAGAGGCGACAGAGCCTCTGTCCGAAAACTAAATGTCCAACTCCACAGCTGGGAAATACAATGCGAGCCAGGCTGGGACTCTATGCTCTTTCTCCTTTCAGGATTCCTGTGCTGCCGACCCTGTAGCACAACACGGCAACTATCCTCAGCTCCTCTACAGAGTCCTATTCCTGTGGGTGTGGAGATAATTCCTGAGGCAGAAAAAAATTCCCTTGAGTGTTATATCCAAGGTGGGAGAGATTCTGGCTGCTTACACTTTTAATCTTGAATGGCAATTTAAGAGAGAAAGAAAAAAAAATGGCCAAAGCCCTTCATATAAGCAGGCCTCTTCTCTGAACCTACTAACCCACCAGTTCAGGTTTGCTTTCCTATCTGCCAGCCCCCCTCCCTCCTTTCCTCCTTCTCTCCTTTTTTTCTGTCCCTCCTTCTGTCTTCCTTGTAAAGAAACCTTATTCTTATCTTTTTCTTTTTTTTCTTCCGAGACAGGGCTTGGAGCCTGTCCTGGAACTAACTTGTAGACCAGGCTGGCCTTGAACTCACAGAGATCCACCTGCCTCTGCCTTCCGAAAGCTGGGATTAAAAGGCGTGCACCACCACTGCCTGGCTAAAGAAGCCATATTCTACAAAGGTAAAAGAAACACTCCAGAGATGTTCCCAGCAGGAATTTGCATCCAACATTTATGACTTACTCCCACGAGAGACAATACAGGTAATTGGCTTAAATCTCAAAAGCATTTGGGACACAAATCAGTGTCCCTGATCCTTTGGGGACTATGCTCAGACATACTTAAGAATGGTGGAGGTATCCAAGGATGGGAAGAAAGCTGCTCCTAATGGGAAGGGGACACCTCCTTTTCACTCCAGAGGCTCCAGGACTTATCTGTGTCTATTTAGGACCAGCATGGGGAACTTTCCTCCAGTTCCCATGGACTACACTTACTTTGATGCAGCCTTAAATAAGGCAAGGTTAAACCTTGGCGTCTGAAAAGTGGGGGCTACTATTACACTGTGATGCCTACACCCCATTTCCCCTGTAATGCTGCAAGGTGTTGCTGTCAGCGCCCCAATGAGTCCCAGGGTTATATGTGTGTGGTGCCCAGATGCCCATAGGCAGAGTGGTATCTTTGTCCACAGGCAGGATTGAGCCGGGTGTTCACTGAAATATGCACACTGCACTACCAGTTTTAACTGTTTCATCTTTATTTAATAATTGATGAAACTGACCATTAATGGAGACTGCTCTATTTCTTCTCTCCTTTCCCCTGCACCCCCTGAGGTTGATAGTGAACCTCTCCCCCAGGTCCTCTTTCTAATTATTCTCTCTCTCCTCTGACCTTGACCAAGGTTGTCCCACCCACAGTAGGACCCTGCTTCTTGACGCCCTGGGCAGTGGAGGCTGAGGCCTCCATTAGCAGGGATTCACAGCCGCCTTCTCAAGGTAGCATTCTCTATTCCACTGATGGCTCCGGAGGGGGGTCTCTGCTGCCTTCAGCTGGGCTCTTTCCCTCTCTTCTCCTCAGCTCCCCTTGCTCTGTTCGCATTTCCTCCTCTGGTCATCCTCACAGCCAGGCTCTCAGACATGCTATTCCTGCATACTGCTCCACAGCAGACCTTTCTTCCTTCCTTTCTCTCTTTTCTTTCTTTCTTTTTATTGTGCTATATATTTTTCTCCCCTCCCTTCCTCTCCCCTCCCCTTCTCCCCTCTCCCATGATTCCCCAGTCCTCAGTCTTATGGGCCACTTTCCCATAAGACCAACAGATGAGCCACTTACATGGAAGCTCTGAACTTGACAAGTGAAATTGGGAGGTTTGGGCTTGGCTTCCTGCTTTCTTGAGGGTGAGAGAATCCCTGTGTGGATGTCACCCAGCGACTGTACCACGAGGGATTCTGTGGAGTGTGACCCCGGCCCTGGGAGCGATGCTAGTACATATCAAACACACCAAGAGCAACTGGCAGAAGTGCCTGAGACGGAGGCAGAAGACACCGCCATAGCCACAACACCTTTAACAGCCTGAGCCTTTCTCACAGAGCAAGGAAACATTCACAGGAGGTAGGGTCCCTTAGTGTGACGGATGACATGAAGTTGATAGGATCTAGAATCACCCAGGAGACAAACCTCTGGGTGTGTGTGTGCGGGAGTTTAGAGGTTAGATTAATTGAGTTTGGAAGATTCATCCTCACTGCGGGATACCACTATCCATGGGCTGGGGAAATAATAAATACGAAGGAAATACTAAACACGTAGGAAAGAGTGAGCTGAGCACCAGCATTTGTCTCCCGATGCCCAACTGCAGCGACACTGTGACCCTTCCCCTGTGATGATGGACGGACCCTCAAATTATGAGCCAACATAAACCATCCTGCCCTGCAGTGACCTTGGCCAGGTATCTTGTCTCAGAGTGAGAGGAACATAAAATACACCTTGCAGTATTAAAAAGGAAACTTTCTGGGTTTGCTGACCCAACCAGCCATCCCTGGCTTCTCTGGGTTTCTGAATGGAGAAGGGAGAACGGTTTACTTCTGGGATGTGAAAGTCTCTGCCTTGGGCCATGTAGGGTTAAACTAGCAACTGAGTCACATCACAACACAGGATGACTGACGCTGCCTTGCAATAGCCATGCCGAACCACAGGGTCAAGGTGTGTGCTTCCAACACTTAGGACACCCAAGGCCCTCTTGATTGTAGCCATATAGGAGAGGAGCTGGGGCATTTCAGGGACCCTGCCCCATATCCTGAGAGCTTGGGGCCCTGCCCCCTATACTCTGGAAGAAGCCCCCTTCAGCTCCTGGACACAGGATGCTCAGAACATGAGTTCTTTCCTTCGTTCCCCACCTACCGAACCCCGGAGTCCTGTTGGCAAGACTGGGGTAGGCGTTTCCACTCGGCGAGGAGGCAGCTGGACTGGAGAGAGGACTGTAGGAAGAAGGGTCAGCAGGGTAGGGGTGGCTTGATCCAATCCCGAAGGCAGATGACTGCGTCTTGCTGGGCTGGGGTAGGATTTGTTCTGGTTAGGACAGAAAGAGGCAGGACCAACCCGCCTCCCATGGGCCCCACCCTTGAAGTTCCTTCAGGAACAGCAGGCCCTGGTTCCCTTCACTGGCCTGGGATAAGCTCAGTGTGTCAGCCAGCCAGCGTCCTAGTCCTGAAGACTTTGGGGGGAGCTGGTTAACATTACCTTGAGGACAACAATGGCCTAGCTTCTCCAGTTCAGCTTATGGAGTCCCTCATCTGAATAAGACCTATCATTCTAGTACCTTCCAGGGAACCAGGAGTATTTGTTGCAAGGTTGGGTATTTACAGGCCCTCTTGGCATAGTAGCTACCAGAGCTCCAAAGTGATGGGGGGGCTCTTTTTTTTTTTTTTTGCTGGAGAAGCTTTGGGTGCCTGGTTTCTTCTTGCTCTCTTTCTTAAGGGGAAGTTGTGAGAAGGGGTGTTGATCAGAAATCGTTGGGGACCCAGCTCTCAAAGTGCTCCACGGGATGGCAGGGACTCACGAGGAACTGGTTGTTCTAGTTGGGAGCACTGACCTATCCTCAGAGTTGGGACCCAAAAAAGCAGATGGTATGTGTTCTGTCACTCTGGGCACCCAGGGTCGTGTCTCATAGGGATTCATACCTGCCCTGGGAAGGGTGGACGGCTGCCTGTCCATGCCACCTGGCCTTGGTTCAGTTGTCGGGAGATCTGGGATATGTTCTGGCCCGTAGAGGAGGAGGACTGGATGTCATTCACTCCAGGCACATGGACCACAGAAGAGCTACGAGAAGGAGATACATTTATTCCCAGAAAATGGCCGGCTTTCCTGAATCTCTGTCAGAAGATTCTGCACCCGCTCTCCTTCCTGCCTCTCCCTCCTTGTACACTGCCCAGGGGTCCTTGCCGGTTTCTATTCTCAGCCTCTTTCTCCCCCAGGGTCTGTCAGTTTTTGGATTTTCCTACCACTGTCTTTCACTACTCACCCCTAGATCTCTATAAAAGATTTCATTCCAAGAAGAGACACGAGTCTTAGAATACAAATCAGACTCCCAGCTACCTGTTCTTTGTGCTCTGGTTAATTTGTCCCTTTGGGGCCCCGAGGAAGCCTCCAGACTCTGCACATAGGCGGCAGGCTGTCAGTTTCAATACTGAGACAAACCTGGGAACGGTAGGCCGCTGTAAGGGGCTCAGTCAGGCATGCGGCTGTGGGCTTGCCTCTTCGGCCTTCAGGTGATTTAACTTGCTGCACCTTTACTAGGCACCTGCAGTACGTATCACAATGCCTAGCTCTCTGCACGCCTGGTGAGGATGCTCCGACACCATCCTCACTGTATCGCCAGGTCCTTCTTCTAGGAGCGTTTTGGGCGAGTGTGGACGGTAAGCCCATTGAAAATGGAAAAGTCTGGAGGGAGACTTATTCTCTCCAGGCCCTACCTGGGTCTGCACTGGGGGCCTGGGAACGTATTGAGTGAGGTGGGCTCTGCCTAATTTTAGATTTTTAGGTGGGTTTTGAAAAAAAGAGAGTTACAGACTACAGGTTTAACAATTGTATTCTAACCTTTTCCTATTCTCTCTGACTCCTTGCAGATTGTAATGCAAGTTTGGCTGTTCAGACATCATGTCTGTCTTTCTACATGAGTTTAATTAACACAGAAGCTCTTTCCCACTTCCCCCAGATGGTTGTTTCTGTTTAGAGGGTATTTTCTTTTTGTTTTTTGGGTGTTTGTTTGTTTGAGACAGGGTCTTTCTTACTAAGTGGCTTTGGCTGTCCTGGAACTCACAGAGATCCACCTGCCTCTGCCAAAAGGCATTTTTCGCCCAAGTGCTGGCATAAAGGATGTGTGCCACCATGCCCTGCAGAGGATATTTTCTTTATTTTTCATTTGATTTCCCTTTTAAAAAATCAGTTATATTAATTATACAAAGTATAATTAATACTGGCTGTGAATGCATGGCAACTTTCTGCCGCAGACTCTTGAGTGCTGGGATTATAGATGTCAGCCATCATGCCTAGCTCCAAAGTAATGGCTCTCACCATGGTACTATCATATACATATTTCCTCAGCATCTCCCTTTCTTTTCTTTCTTTTTTTTTTTTGAGACAAGGGTTTCTCTGTCCTGGAACTAGCACTTGTAGACCAGGCTGGTCTCAAACTCACAGAGATCTGCCTGCCTCTGTCTCCTGAGTGCTGGGATTAAAGGTGTGCGCCACCACTGCTTGGCTTGCATCTCCCTTTCTATCAAAGGACATTTTCTAGTTCTTGTTCAGTGTGGTGCTCCTCTAATACATGCCTCAGCCTTCACAGCCCTCCCTGGGATGCTAAGGAGGAACAGCTATAACTCTGCCTGGGCTTTTTGGGACCAAGCGCTGGCCTTTATGTCCAGCCTCCCTAGGGCCTCTGGTCACACCTGCTGCTGATGTTGGAATTCTGTTCTTAGAACAGCAAGGAAGGAAGATTCCTATCCTGTTGTGGTGAGTGTAGTTTCTGGGTACTGCATTTGCGTGCCCAACCCTGGTCCCTGCAGGGTCCCTAAAGCCATGCTCAGAATTGGGCCAAGCTCAACTGGGGTGTAGGGAAAACACCACCTTGCTGGGTCTGGGGTATGCGAGGCTTCCAGGGAGCTTAGAGGTAGCTGGTGGGGCATAGGAGAATGTCTTCCCTGAGGACTGCTGGCCTGTCCTTTGGCAAAAATCCTGGGTTCATGCTTGCATTTCCTAGAAGAAACTCAAAGCAGGCCTGGTCCTCAGTAGCTGCAACATGCACTGATGCTAAGCTAGGCACCCTGCTTGGCTTGGTGTCTTGAATGGCCCTTGAGGCCAAAGCTCAAATACAACAGACCATCTTTTCTCCTTGCACTCGGTCATGGCCTCAGCAAAGTCAGAGAAAAGGTCCATTCTGGTTACTTTCTCAACAAGCTCTACCCGGATCTTGGCAATGGACTCCTCCCCTTTTTATCCCTGCAGGATCACACCTTTGGTGTCTGAGAGTCACTGACACTTAGTGCTTATGGAGGGACTGATGGACAGAGTCTCCATCCTGGCTCCATCCCACAGCACAGGAATGACCGGTCCCTATTCAGCTAGCAGAGCCAATGCTGACACCCAGGCTTTCCTTCCTGCCATTCCCCTCCCTGGCACCTACCTGAAGGCCTTGCCCGAGTGCCCGGCAGGGAATGGACTTCCTTGGGAATAGATCTGCTGGCTGCCTGATGCTGAAGCTGAGCTCATCATCTTCTTCTCCGCTAGGAAAACCATAGGAGTTGCAGGTGAAGGTTCCCCCACCCTTGTGCTGCTGGCCATGTAGGGGCACGGGAACTTAGGAGGGCCACAGAGGATGGCCTCCACACCTTCACCCTTGCATGTCCCCTCTTAGGTGGTCTCTCCTAACTCCTAGGGTGGCCCAGTCACCTGAAGGCAAAGCCCTTGAGAGTGGGGAAGGCACTTCCAGTTTCATGGGGGAGCACACAATAGGGAATGGGCAAAGATGTGAGGTCACCCAGGGTAACCTCAGCTCTTGGACCTCGGCTCTGCCCTTTGTGTTACAGCTGTCATCTGGGATGCTCTTTGGACTTGCCCCTGCCTCAGTTTATCCACCTGAAAGAAGAAGATATCTACAGTGTCTGTGGCACAGGGCTGTGGTGGGGATTCTGTGTGTTGGCATAGGTCAAATGTTTGCTGAGGGCAGTGCCGGGAAACCAGAAACAGCTTACACATTTGCTTCCATTTTTACAGATGAAAAACCCGAGGCCCTGCCTGTCCCAGGTTGCAGGACACCAAGGAAGGACCCAGCTTGAATCCCAGTCCAGGGCCCCTTCCCCCACCTGATCAGCAGGTACTGAGGGATACCCCAGCCTGACTGGCCAGGACCCCTGGATGGTGTTGCCTGGCTTTCTACCAGGGTCTCAGGCAACACTCAGACCCAGGCTAGGCTGAGTCACCAAGACCACTGTCACCTGCAGGGAAGGGCTGAGAGGATTGGGCTCACGTCACACCCAGGCTGTCTAGAGCTCACATGGAAAGGAAGGGGCTCTTGGTGGTGATGTGAGAAGAAGGAATGGAATGTGAATGGATGCAGACTCTAGACAGCCAAGTGTCAACCAGAGCGCACCCCTCCCTTGGCTCCATGATGCTCCTGAGGCCCTGGAGCAGCAGTTCTCAACCTGTGGGTCTTGACCCCCCACAGGATTTGTTTATCAGATATTTACATTACATTCAATATCTGATAACCTGCATGTCAGATATTTACATTATGATTCATAACAGCAAAATCAGTAACAAGGTAGTAACGAAATAATTTTCCTATCGGGGGTCATCACAACATGAGGAACTGTATTAAAGGGTCACAGTATTAGGAAGGTTGAGAACCACTGGGCTAGAGCATCATGAGGCCAACATGTCCCGATCATACGGTCACTCTCAAGACACTGAGAAGAAGGACACCCAGCCTGGATGCATGGCAGTGGCGATGCTGCATGTGTGCCCTCCCTGAGCCCAGCTTGCTGGGCAGCTGTGAGCAGCAATGGGGTGTAGGTGATTAAGCTCATGGTCCTGGGGCTAGAAGACCACACAGGAACCAAATATCCTACTGCCATCTCTGTGTGGGGCTCTAAAGCAAGCCATTGTTAGAGTGGAACCATGGGGCATCCTGAAGGGGCAGGAGCTCAATCTGCAGCCTAATCACAGGGCCTTAAGGGTGGGGCATGAAGAGCAAGACTTGAGTGGGGAGGCGATAAAGCTGAAATGGACAGGGGAAAGAAGACTCAGGCCGCCCTCTTCTAGAAACAGTTCACAGAGGCTGGAGGTGCAGCTGATGGTGGAGCTCTTGTCCAACATTCTCCAGCACCACACAAAACAAGTGACAGACAGACAGACAGACAAATCAGCTACCACTGCAAACAGCACAACTTTAAGCTAGCTACTTTTTTCTTACATGCTTTGGTGGTAAATAGTAGACACATTGTTCTTCTATGCTCTGGGACTTTGGTAGGGTACAGTACTTATACATGTACTGTATATATACTTATACATTATATGTGTGTGTATATGTATATATACATACATATAAGTATATATACAGTACATGTATAAGTATTGTACACATATAATCATACATATGTATATCTTAACATATGTGATATTAAATATATCATTTAATAATATATTAATATATAAACATTACTATATCACATATTAAATAATATATGTTAATGTACTATATATTATTTAGTCTTCTAAATCTTTCTGTTTTATTATTTTCATTGACCTGATTTGTTAAAAATGAGGAAAGGCATTCTGAGTTCTACTTTTTTAAATTATTTTCTTCCTGTGTTTGTGATTATTTTGGCCTTTCTGTATTTCAAAGTTCATGAGATTTATAGTCAGTTCAGGCTCTATGTCCCCTGCCCACAGGGACATTCTGAAGTCTTTCTCTGGCGATGCTGCTGCTCTACGACCCGCTTGGATTTGAAAGCATCTTCATCACTCGCCCCTGAGGGCTCAATCGGTTCATCTCATTTTGCTTTGATTATGCTGAATTTTGACAGCATGTTAATTGGGGGTTACTCATCTGTAATCCTTGAATATTATCTTGACTTATCATTTTTGATATTCATGTTTTCTTGCCATCTTACTTTATTTTCCTTCTGAAATTCCTGTGACTCTTCTAAGTTTCTTTTTTAACTGAGAGTCAAAACAACCATTTTTTTTTTCTACTCTAACTTGTTTTCTCGGGTATTTGGTTACAGTGGTGAAGTCTAGTGACTAAGGCATTGTGTAATGGGTTAGACTTTGTGTGCTCTGACCTTTTACATTTTACAGATGAGACGCCATGGCCTGAGGCTGAGTGTCACAGGTGATCAGGAAGGAAGAGGCAAGGACAGGAACACAGAGACTCTGTCCTGACTCCTGTACAGGGTTCTTCCTATGTCCTATGGCAGTCACTCAAAAGTCGCCTTTCCTGCCCTTATCTCTAGGGTGGCTATCTCCAGATGGTCTGAATGCGCAGCCTCATGGCTCAGCACTGTCTGCCACTTACATGCACTGATGCCCGCAAACATCTCAGCAAAACGAGGGTCTCTCTCTTGGGAGAAGATTGCATCTGCCTTTTCCACAGATTTCCCTGCCTCGTGAACACTGGCAGGTAGGTTGGGTACAGGGACCTGTGGGCACATAAAACACAATGGCAATCCATGCATAAGGCACAGAGGGTACTTTCCAAGAGTCACATGCTGTCCCCTGCTTAGTCCCTTTGGATGGAAGGGCTAGTGTTTCAAGACTTGACTATTTTTGCAAGGTTGGTAGCTTATCCCTGAAGATCAAGGGCACCTGGGTTGGGAGGTGTGAATTAGGGGTTACAGGGGAAATGCCAGAGTCACAGGGACTTTCTTAGTGGTAAATGAAAAAGAGCCAACCTACTATAAACATCAGGAAGATAGCCTAAAGGTTAATTTGGGAATGAGGTCAGACACTGACCCATGTCAGTTTCTCTGATGGCCAGCTGTCAGAAGCAGGGCTAAAGACAGGAGGAGAGAAGAGGGGCCAGAGGAGATGAGAGAAGGAAAGGAGAAACACGGAGTATGACAGGAAGAGAAACATTAGAGCAAAACACGCATGAGAGAGATACTAGGAAGCCAGACAACCCAAGTCCAGGGCCCTGCTCTTGCTGGCTTCTGCACCTGCACCTGGACTAAGGCCCACAGCAGAATTTCCCTCTGTCCCCTAAAGATACTCAGTGTTGGCAGACCACGGCTCACCACCTGCTCTCTCCTGACTTTCTGCTCCGTGTGGCTCACTTCTGGAAGGAAGAGCCACAGTGGGCACCAGGACTGAAAATACTATTAGTACCCCGGAGATCAGATGGAACAGAGTGCCTTGGGATATGGGGAGCGAGTTTAGCTTTAGTTTAGTTTAGATCGGGGATTCCGGGGTGAGTTTAGTCTTCAATTCTCCGAGTGTCAAACGGAAAAGAGCTTCCCAGAAACTCACCTGAGATAAGTCGTACGACGACAGCCCATCTCGCTGGTGTACCTCCAGTTCCGCCTGCTGCTGTTGAAGCTGCCTGTGAAACAATCAAGTCAAGGCAGTGTGAGGGAACCGAAAGCTGAGAGGCAGAAGTCACACTCCTCAAAGTCACCACGTAGCCCATGCTCAACAGATCCCTAAAAGGCTTTCTGCTTTTATTTTATTTCAACCCCTGTATTTCAGGCTTAGGCTTCTACATGAGCTGTTGAAAAGGTAAGGTGAAGAGTGTGTGGGTGCGTGCGTGTGCGCGTGTAGAAACCAGAGGCTGGCATCAGGAGTCCTCCTCAGTTGGTTCCCACCTTATCCTTTGAGGCAGGATCCTTCACTGAGCCCAGAGCCCACCAATTGGCTAGACTGGAGCTCCAGGTATCTATCTGTCGGGGCCCCAGAACTCCAGGGTTACAATGAGCTGTTTACACGGATGCTGGGGATCCCAACTTAGGCTCTCATGCTTGCACTGTGCTTTGTCCACTGAGCCATCTCCTCAGCCTTCAAGTTTTATTTCGGAGACAGGGCCTTGCTATGCACCCTGGCCTGGCCTGGAACTCTTGATTTTCCTGCCTCAGTGTTTTCACTTCTAGGAGGATAGAGAGGCGCCGACACGCCTGGCTCAAACAGTAGGCTTCATCTAATGACTTTTGTTTCATGCAAGGTAAAAAAGTACAGTACTAAAATTGTTTTAAAAGCAAAATTCAGGGAAGCAGTTGGTTCAGCCCTTAGCAAAGCCGCTGTTTGTAGTGTGCACACTTGCCATTCGGGGCACACGTCTTCTTCTTCTTCCAGCCTCGCACTGGATTTCCATGGGGGTTATTTCATGCACATGCTAAGGTCAAGAAGCTGGAGCTGAAGACTAAGGGTAGGTCAGAGATGTTCGGCTACAGCAGGGCAGGGTCTGACTTCAGGGTTGATTCAGAAGGGGTGGTTGGCTCCTCTTACTCTGCTAGGCCCCTCCTACTCTCAGGCTCCTCCTACTCTGCAGGTTCCTCCCACTCTTCCAGGCCCCTCCTGCTCTATCTGGCCCCTCCTGCTCTACCCGGCTCCTCCTGCTCTGCCAGGCTGTCATGTTGGGGTGCTGGGAAACACCCAGCACCTTCAAACTTTAAAGTAGGGAGATGCTTCAAGTTTTAAAGTAGGGAGACAGGATTGCTTTCAGGGAACAGTGAAGGGCCTAACTCAGATGCTACAAACAAGGTAGAGAGCAAGAACTCAGTTCTGGAGACCCCAGGGAAGAGGCTCTGTTGGAGAACCTGCTGAGCAGCTGCTATGGAATCAAACTGAGAAGTCCATTCAGTGAACGAGGCTAAAGCAAAGCAAACCCCAGCAAAGCCAAGACCAGTTCTGATGATTCATTCAGAAACCCCCAGAGTCTTGCTCTGGTGGAACTGAGTGCCAAGGGAGGACAGAGGAAAAGACTGGGGTTCTAAAGGAGTGAAGGATTTGCCATCTCAAGATGGTACAAGAGCCTAGGAGCAAAGGCAAGGATGAGGCTAGAAGCGTGTGATGTCCCCCAGGCAGTGGAAGCCCACCAGCAGAGTGGAGCACCAAGAATAAATTTCAAAACAAATTGAGATTTCAAAAAATTTAAAAAGAGGGTTGGGATGCAACAGAGTTGGTAGAGCACTTGCCTAGCATGCATGAAACTGTGGGTTTCATTCCCAGTGCCACACGCAAGCAGTTACCCATGCCTGTAATCCCAGCACTAGGGATGTGGAGGCAGGAGAATCAGCAGTTCAAGGCTATCGTCAAGGCCAGTCCAGGCAACAAGAGACCCTTTCAATTTTTAAAAAGAATCAATATAATCTTAACTATAAAAGAAGCATCACCACCCTTCCTTGTTCTTACTCCATTATCTACTTTGTTTCCTGTTCCCTGCATCTCGGGGAACTATGATGGCTCACTGGCAGGCTGCTAATATCAGAACGGAAGACAGATCACCAGTACATGGCCAACACTTTACAGTATAAGACTATCAATTACCAGATAGAGGAGATGAGGCTCGGCCAGTTTAAGTGGTGTCCCCAGACAGAGCGCGGCACAGAAGGGATTCTGATTCAGTCGGCAGGGCTGTGAACCTTGTACTTTCCCCTCTGCCCAGCCCAGAATAAACACCCTCCCCGTCCCAGGGCTCCTGGGGGAACTCTGAACACCGGGCATTGACTCGATCAGGGTAGGGAATGATATGACCCTGTATCACAGAGAAAGTGCCCCTTGGGCTTGTGGGTTGGCTCAACAGCAGCCCGATGAAGGGGGTGACCGGGGTAGAGAAGGAAGTGGGCTAGGGTCCCAGGCAGCACCTGCACCTCTAGTTCTCATGTTCTCCTCCAAGGGTAAGGAAAGGCAGGGACCAAGACACTGCCTAGGTTCAGAGCCTGTCACTGGAAGAGCCTCAGCCCCTCACTGACTGGCAGCTGTTGCCTGGTTTGCAGAAAGACAGCTCCAGCAGGGAAGACAAAAGAGGATGGTGTCTTTGCTCCTAGGACACACTCAAGGCTGCCCCCTGGCCCTGCTCCTTAGGCTCTGGGCTTACAGTTTATATTCTAAATTCTGCAGAGACTGCATACAATCTTCTGCTGCTTCCTTCTGCATCCGTTCTCCACAGCTTCTATCTACTACCAAGCAGGTAACTGCTACGAAAGGAGCCGAGCATGTGTGATCATTGACTAGCTGAACCTTGGGCCTAGTGGGACTTTAAGAACCCGTGTTTGTACTCACACAGGTGTGTATATGTGCACACATGCATAGATTCATGCACACATAATGCAGCCCCTATAGGGACACATACATCTGCACCCAGGCATCTATACACACAGGTGCATGCATGTACATGTGCATGTATACACACACTAGGACATGAAAACCTGAGACAACCTTAGACTGTTATTTTAATAACAGAGGCTTGGCCCAAGGAGAATTGCATGTCAGGTCCCTGAAGAGAGGTAGGAAATGAAAGTTCAGGAGCTAGGCTGAGCCAATGTGAAAAAATGGACATGACTGGCACCTAGTCAGCCTACGACTGGTCTTTCAGAGTATCAATTCCCTAACACCAAGACTGGCACAGTTCCGAGATGTGTACCCAGTCAGTGTGTTGCATCAGCCTGTTTTTCTGGGCCAGGAAGAAGTCAGAGGTGACAAAGAGCCTTTTCAGCAGCTTAGCACAAATGCTAAAACACCCAGTGCTTGCTTAACTTCTTTAGGAAGTTGCTTTTGGATGCTCTCAGCTGAAGGTTACCGAGCAAGCAACTCCCCGCTCTTCCCACGAAGCACGGGTCATAACTAGCTGGCCTACCACTGGCAAGGCTGACCTCCCAAATTCAAGAAAGGTCGTCTGCTCACGAGTGGCTAGCACTGCCCTCTACCGTCCGCAGTGAGCTTTGCAGCCTTACCACTGAACACCTACCTTAGAAAATTGCTGCAGCTCTTGCTGCTACAGGTAGCTCAGGGGCTTTCTGATCTGTGCATCCTCCAGGAGCTATCGAGAATGACCGGCCTGAGGCAGCAAGATGGTCCACCCCTGAACGAAATGCTTTTCTTTCTTTTCAAAACTGCCTGAATTTCGGTAAAGAAGGCCAACCCTCTCAAGTGGGGCTGGCTTTCAGGGGGAGTGACTTTGCTTCTGGGTCTCATGTCAAGGCTGCTTCCTGGGGCTGTTTCCACAGGCCCTGGGGGACTGGTTTGTTGTGTTCTCCCTCTGTATCTATCCACTGTCACCTGCCACCTGTCGGTCCCTACCCATGTTCTCACGGTTTTGAAGCCCAAGCCTTAGGTTTCTTGGGACCAGGTTCCCCCTTAAGAACAAGAACAATGATGTAGCCATCTTGACTGGCACAGGCCATGTCTGGTCATGGTGATCAGGGAGTATCAGCTTCATTAGTTGTTACCAAACGTGTGACTCTGCCAGCAGAAGGTTAACAAAGACTGGAAGAGAAGAATGACGAAAACTTAAAGGTGCCAAACCTCCCCTCAACAAGGAGCGCCAGTCTGTTCTTCTCATCCAAATCTAAAAGGCTGCTGGGTGCCCAGCCAAGACTCAGGGCTGTTACTGTAGATGGGGTGGCTCTGACGGGAGAGAGGAGCAAGCTTCATCAACAGGGAGGATTTAGGGTTGACAGTGTGGTGCAGATGACACCCTCAAAACCCAGGGAGCAGCGTCACCCATAGGGAGTAGGCATCCTCAGGGTCCCTGCTCTGTATAGGCCTGTGTACACAACCATGAGTTACGAAGGAGCACAAAGGGATGAGGGGCAGAGAAGGAGGCAGGACCCAGAGGGAAGGTGGCTTTCCCTGCCAACCCACCCACCTGTTGGCAGCCAAAGGGGGGAGATTCTGGAACCGTGTGCAGGACTCTGAGCAGTCGGCGTGTTTGTCTATTTCTATGACCTCTTGGCAGCTTGAGTTGGCAGGTGTGAGGCCATATTGGGAGAGACAAGCCTAACGGCAGAGATCTGGCTTGCACAGGTGCTAAGCAGGTCAGGGCTGGCACCGTACTTCTTATCCCTCTCCCTGGCAAGGACCTCGAGCCCCCAGTTTGTGAGCACCCGAGAAGCCCGTCACTCTACACCTCGAACACAGCAGCCCCCAGGGCTCTCCTGGCTCCATGCTCTGACTCTGCTCCTATCTGTCAGCCTTCCTTAGTTTCATGAGGCCTAGGATCAGATATGGGTGTGGATCTCAAGGGTATCTTTCTGCTTCCTAGGTAAAGAGCACCCCTCTCCCACATTGTGGCATTGATGGGGAGAAACGGAATTCCCTCAATCCAATCAAAAACCCAAGACAGAAGAGAACATGGAAAATTGAGATAAGATCATCTTTTTGCCCATCCGGACCTATGGCTTCTCATTTTTTTCTTCTGTTCCATTTACAGGTTTGACCAGCAGATGGGGTAGAAGAAGGATCCAGTTGTACCAAATACAGAAAGGGAGAAGACGTCTCGAATGGGAGCTGGTCCAGCAGACAGTTGGGGGAAAGTACCTGGGAGCAAGAGTTGTGTGCTCCAGATGGCGGGCCGGCAGCTGCTGGGCTAGCGTGAGAGCCAGGCTGCAAGGGGCTGGGATGAGCTGAATGGGAGCAGTGGCTCAGCAAGGCCTGGTGGAAATGAGCGCTCTGATGGAGGCTCAAGGCACCTCCTTAAAAGGATCCCCTGATTCAGGAGATGAGGACAAGAGGGCCATGGGTTCTGGACCATCCCTGACTGAACCTGGGAAATGGAGGTTGGGAGGTCCAGTGACCATGAGTGGCAGACACAAGGGCAGTATGTCAGCCTCATTATACATTCTTTGCCACCCTAGATAGGGCTTCCATGTGCTTTAACTCACGGGGACACCTTTGTGTCCACCTGGTTCCTCCCTGGGTACGGATGCCCCCAGCTCACACCAGGGTTACACCTGACGAACATGTGTGTGGTATTGAAAACCACAAAAAGCGCCAGTGTCCCTAACTCACGGCACCAAGCTTAGCCACACGTGTAGAGTGATGGCTGTTTTCTCTCATAGATGTGTGGCTACATGGAGCTGCCGCTCACCGCCACAGCTTAGCATCCTGGGAGCTTTCTCTCTAGCACATTGCTAGCACAGGGGAGGAGCAGATTCAAGTTCAACGCGTGGTTTCCTTTAAATGTGTGGTGCTTTCACAACACGGTAAAGTCAAATTATGGAAAACGGAGAAGCAGGTAGACTTCTGAGACTTCCAGGCCAGCTTTGTCTATATAGTGAGTTCTAGGTTAACCAGGGCTACAAAGTAAACCCTCTCTCTCTCTCAAAAAAAAAAAGTCTCAAAAGAGTGTAAATGAAAGCATCTAAAAATCAATCTTCATCTGTATTTCCTCCATATTTGATCTTAAGAGGCATGTTCTCTACAGCATATAGGAGGCACCGTGTCCACAAGTCTGTCCCACAGATCTGAGCTTAACTCTGGAAAGGAGGGGCCATGGATTGAGGAGATGACATAGTCAGTGAAGCATGACAAGCTGTGTTTGATACCCCAAGCATGCATGTAAATAATCCAGGCTCAGCAGCATTTGTGTGATCCAGCACTGGGAAGCAGAGTCAAAGCCCTGCCAAACCTGTGAGCTCCAAGGTCAGTGAGAGACTCCATCTCAAAAGGCAAGGGGGAGCAACTGAGGAAGACTTCAGATGCCAGCTTCTGGCTTCCAAACACATGCCCGTATACACACACACATACACACACACACACACACACACACACACACACACACACACACACACAAAGAGGAAAATCACTCCATGTCACAGACAAGGAAGTGAAGGGGAAATGGGGAAGGGACTTACGTGAGATCATAAAGCTAGGAACCAGCAGAGCCAAGGGAGAACTCAGGTCTACCTGCCAACTCCATGGATATGGAATGTGTACAGAAGCAGGGGTCCTGGGCCAGGAAGAAACAGGGGTGCTTCCCGGCTTAGGTGGTAGTGCTCGGTGATACAACAGGCTGCCTGACCTTGGCCAGAGCTTCCAGAAGCTTCTTCTACTCACTAGCTTCAGCAGGACCAGGAGGGGCTAACACCATAGAATGTGGAGGTAGGCACGGGCAGAGCTCGTCTCTGCTTGGATTGGTGTCAGGAGGAAAAGAATGGAATGGAGACTGGTGCCGTGACCTGAATACAGAATGGATGCATGCACCCCATGGTCACAGGAACACAGAGGCTCCCTTTTTCCTCCTCTTTCACCCTGTAGGGGTTTCAGGCTGCAGCTACAGCTGGGGGTGGGGGGGAAGGGAAGGGAGCCTCCAGCAAAGCCGTTCAGGATGCGACTCATATGTGAATAATCAGCAGAAGAGGGGACCGAGCACGTACTTGACATTGGTGTTGGTGCAGATGACATATTCAATCTCATCGGAATAGGGGTTCTGGAAGGTGAAGCTGCTGGTACGGATCAACAGCCACTCCCGGTTCTTGGTGCGGAACCGATACATGACCGACAGCACTTGGCCCTTCAGTTTAACCACCTGCAAAAACATTTGGACAAGGAAGTCAGCAGGAGGAGGAAGAGGGAATGGGTGGCCGGTTGCTGAGAAGTCAGCAGGACCTCAGAATGGGGTGCTGCCGCCAGCAACAGTAAGGAGGGGTAAGAGAGAAAGAGTGACAGGGAGCAGCTAAGCTCTCGCTTCTGTCTGCTTCCCCTTGAAACAGAGAGGGCACTGCCCTTGGGTCATTCAATAACAGTCAATGCTTCTCTAAAATTTAGTAGATACAAATCAGATTGTGAGAACACCTTAAGAGTTGTCTTTCTCTCTCTCTTTCTTCCTTTCCTCCCTTCTTTTTTCTTTCTTTCTTTCTACTTTTCTTTCTTTCCTTCTTTTTTACTTTCTTTCTTTGTTCCTTTCTTTCTTGCCTTGGGCATGACTGGGCTGGATGCTAACACTCTGGAGTAACTGTCTCACTGAAGCATGCAACAATAATGCATCATGAACTTAATTCATATACGATTTTAACCTCTGTTTGACATTGTAAAATAGATCAAATAAACTCTCAGGAAGGAGGTGAAATAAAATGATAAATCTGTATGCATTATTTATGAGCACGTATTGATCTGCAACTACTTTCATGTTGCGGCATGGTTTTCAACGCACTTTCATGGACACCCTGTAATGCAGCCCAGCAAGGGTCTGGATAGGTGGCTTTACTATTTACATATTCCAATACCAGGATGAAAAAGAATTAATTCAGTTCTCCAAGACCAGACAGAGTTGGTGGTAAAGAGGGGACAAGAACTATGATTTTACGTCCACAGTTACAATCTTATCTCTCTGGAGACAGCTTGTTTTTTCTCTCTGTTCATTCACACAAAACAAAGGTATACAAACACATCTGCCCACCAGCAGTTGAAGGCTTCCAGGTGTTGGTCTCACAGAAGAGAAAGAAGTGGGAGATAGAGAAGCTATCAGAAAGACAAACAGACCTTGCCTGGACGTGACTGTCCCCAAGGACAAGATAAGGCAAGCAGAAGTCCCTTTTGTAGGCTTGCACAGCCTCAGATCCTGGGAACGTAAAGTCTTCCTGGGTATGATCAGCAGATGGATTGCTGACAAGAGCAGAGCTGGATTCTAGAACTAGGCAAGGTTAAGACTCCTCCTAATATCACTGAGTCTGCATCCTGCTTCCCACTGGGGGTTTGCAGTCTCTACCATACCATACACAGCCTGCAGATATGGTGACTGAGGCTCACACAGCCCAGGCCAGTGCCTGGCACAGAGCAGCACCTACTGCACACCTCACAAGCTGACTTTGTGGCCGTGACTATACCAGACTGGAGTGGAAGCAGCTAGGTGACTTCTTCCACATGGTCCCTGGAGAAAGCCAGGTACAATCACACTGCACAGTATCAGACAAGACCCTCCTAGGGAACGCATGAGTGATCAAAAAACCAGACAGAAAGCTGGAAGAGGCAGCGGTCTTCTTTGTCAGCACCCAGGAGGCTGACTGGGGGTGAGGTGAAGCTAGCCTTCTCAGCCGATGCTGCCTCACAGACAGTTGGTCCCTGTCTTAGTCACTCTTACTACTGTGAAGGGACATCATGGGACTTGGTAAGGCACATGTGAGGGACCTGCATGTTCAGAGGCTTAATCCATTATCAGCATGGCAGAGAGCATGGCAGCAGATACACATGGTGCAGGAGAGTAGCTGAGAGTTACATTGTTACATTCTGATCTACAAGCAGAGAGGGGTGAGGAGAGAAAAGAAACAGACAGAGAGAGAGAGAGAGAAGCTTTTGAAACCTCAAAACCCACCTCCAGTGTGGTGGTTTGAAAGGAAATGGCCCTCAGCCCCCCCAAAGGGAAAGGCACTAACAGGAGGTGTAGCCTTGTTGGAGGAAGTGTGTTACTGTGTGTGTGTGGGGGGTGGGCTTTCTGGTCTCCCGTGCTCAAGCTACACCCAGTAAGACAGACCACTTCCTGTTGCCTGTAAGCCCTGATGTGGGATTTCCAGCTCCTTCTCCAGTGCCATGTCTGCCTGCATGCCACCATGTCTCACCATGATGATAATAGACTATAACCCTCTGAAAATGTAAGTCACCCCAATTAAATGCTTTTCCTTTATAAAAGGTGCTGTGGTCATGTTGTCTGTTCACAGCAATAGAAACCCCAAGACACCCAGTGACACACATCCAGCAAGGCCACACCTCCTAATCCTTCTCAAGTAGTACCACTCCCTGATGATGAAGCATTCAAATGCATGAGCCTTTGGGGGCTATTCTTATTCAGACCATCACAGCCTCCTAACAGAGACGTGCCTCTTCCCTCATGGGAGCCAGAAATCAAAGCCACATCCTCTCAGGTCAGCAGCCTGAGGTCTCCCTTGGTGCCTATAGCATATATAGACTTCTATCCTCTGTCCTGAGTGTGTAGAGGGTGAGTGCTTTCTGTTTCTTCCCACAGAAAGAACTGAAGGGGTGTGAGAAATTTTCATGGTGTCTCACAGACCACCAGCAGGTCCTGCTTATGCAAAGCTGGGCTATGGAGGTGAGGGTAGAGAAGAGAGGAAGAGAGTTGACAGTCCTGCCCTGTCATTCCATGAGTTTTCATGGCAGGATACTGTGTATTAGGAAGATGGGCTGCTGAGGCTTTGGAACCACAGGCAGGGAAAAACTACGGGCATGATCCGAATCCTTGGTTTACCAACCTTAACATCCTGTCTAGAGTCCCCATTGCCTCAGTGAATGTACTTGTCACCCAGCAGGGGCGAGGGAGATGTGTAGATAGCCATAACCCATAGAATCTACTAAAAACCCACAATCAAATGTCAGGGGCTCACCACGAGGGCTAGGAGATGGAATATTGTTGAGGTCCTGACCTGAATGAAGGGTTCCAGAAGGGAAATGGAGGGTAGGCATGACGCTGGCAAATAAGATTGATGGCTCTCTTTGTGGAAAGCATAGCATGATAGCCATGTACAGGTGAGAAAGCTGATCAGTGATGGGGATTGAACTATGCATGCAAGCCGGGCTAGCATATGTTCCAGAGTGACACACCATATTGTGCTTCACTCAAATGTGGGGCTAGTAATACAAGAGACTGCAAAGACAGTAAAACCTAGCTTAGTTCGGTTCTTCAGGAAACAGCTTTTATGGGTATCATTGTCATCATCATCATCATCATCATCTGTTACAACCATTGCCATCACCTTAACCACCACCATCCTCACTGTCTTTGTAAATGTTCTGTTGCTCTAAAGAGACACCCTGACCATGGCAACTCTTATAAGGGAAAACATTTAATCAGGGCTGGCTTATAGTTCAGAGCTTTAGACCATTGTCATCTTGGCATGATGCAAGCTGGCAAGCAGGCAGACATGGTGTTGGAGAGTAGATGAGAGTTCTGCCTTTGGATACACAGGCATCAGGGGGAGTGGGGAAGGGCTGGGCCTGTCTTGAGCATTTGAAACTCCAAAGGCCACCCCTCAGTGATGAACTTTCTCCAATAGGCCACACCTACTCCAACAAGGCCACACCTAATCCATGTCAAGTAGCACCACTGTCTAATGACCAAGCATTCAAATCTATGAGCCTATGGAGGCCATGACTAGTCATAATACCATAATTACTATTCCTGTTATCACCCCACCACCATCGTTATACTACAACCATCACCCTTACAATCATTACTATTACCATCACCTCACAATCATTGTCAATGTCATCACACTAATTACCATCACCATGACAAACACAATTATTGCCATCATCTTCTTAACATGATCACTACCATCATCAGCATAATAATCATTACTATTACCATTATAGCCATTACTGTCACCATCATCATCGCCACTGCAATCACTGTTATCACCATCACAATTATTGCCATCACCATCATCATCATAATCACCACCATTATCATCATCATAATCATTTATAATTACCACAGTCAAAGCCATTACTAGCACAACCATCAGCAGCAGTTATCACTATTACTACCATTACGATCAACACCATCATCATGAGTGAGGACCACAAACCATCATCATCACCATCGCAGTCCATCCATCCTGCCCTGGGTCATAACAGCAAGACCAGGGCCTCCAGAGCATCCACTCCCATCTCACTCTATCCTGTCACATTTGACGGTGTAAACTACAGATGCCACAGGAATCTAGCAAGTTTGGGAACAAAAAGGAGTTGAACATCTCATCTCACCCTGGTAGCCAGCTTCAATAACTTGTATTGAGACCAGCTACCTCATCCCTGAGTGAAAGGGAAACCAAGGCTGTGGCATCAGAGGGGGAAGCCCTGGCTCAGGTCCAGGACACATGGGCAGCAACTGTACAGCCGTAAAGACATCCCAAGGCACACCCAGACTTGGCCCGAGTTTGTGTTCTTTGGGCACTGGCCACCAACAATGAAGGGGGACCAATGTTGATAAAGGGAAGTGGTTTGTTCTTGAGAAAGCTGAGTCAGCCCTTGAACTTTGGTTCCAAACAAAAGCACTGAACTGCTCAGACAGGAAGCCCATAGAACACACACACAAGTTCTGAATTTAGTGTGGTGTTAGTGTACCTTCCCAGGGGCCAGGAAAGTGAATCTGCTCCCAGAATCCGCTTTTTGGTCAGTTTGCCAGGAGGTCAAACAGAAGAGAGAAACTTAGAGCAGGCTTCTACTCCACACCCACTCTTTCTTTTAGACATGCTTCATCATGATGGCAGCAGTAGTGGATGATACTGTTAGTCCCATTGTCTACTAGGAAAAACATGAAGACAGTATTTATGGGATAGGGTCGGGGATTCCATGGGAAAACACGTGAAGAAGGATCTGGATAGTTTCTGGAAACAGGAAGGCAGATTCATCACCATGGGAGATTCACATCCATACATCCAGAAAGATGAAACCCGCAGAGCCCAAAGCTGGCTGGGCAAAGTTACCCTCACTTCCGCACACTTAGTAAACGTGGCACAAAGCATCCTGGTAAAGTCTCCCCATTCCGATTTCACATTTTTCCTAAATGGGAGTCAGCTGCTGTATGTTCTGATTGGCTTAGACAGCTTGGTTCAAATCCACCCTCACGGAGATGATGCTCACAAGTACAGGCATGGGGGTCTGCCCACAGTCAAGCCAAGTTCCAGTGAAAGAGATGAAAAAAGAGGAAGTCGACAGAAGAAACGACACGTGGTAAAGGAGAAACGAGGGGTAGAGGAAGATCAGACCTCTTTCTTAGCCACTGGAAAGATCTCACAGATGACACGGGTTGAGAGCTGTCAGTCATGTGAAGAGCAGAGGGTCATATTCCAGCCAGAGAATGGCTCAGTCATAGCCAGAAGACGAAAAAGAGAATGTTCAAGAAGGCAAGAGAAGCCAGTGAGACCGAAGAATCATGTTCAAAGGAGCATGGAATGGGATCAGGCTTGCAGCGAGCCTGAAGCTATGGGAAGAAACACATTTTAACTCTAGGTACGTGGACCATGGCTGGCAAGTTTTAAAATGAACTATGTGACTAAACCCAGCTTGTATTTTTACAAAGGCTTAGAGTGAAAAAGAACAACAGAGAGAGAGAGAGAGAGAGAGAGAGAGAGAGAGAGAGAGAGACAGCAAAGGATCAACTGCCACAGTCAGTTAGGAGGGGGCAGGGATGACAGGAGGAAGCAGGGAGACATCATGGTGTCTTGGGAAGGTGTTCTAGGAGGACCTGTCATGCGGTCTGTGTCTAAGGGATGCTGAGCTTTTCCTGAGCAGCTGGCTGGGAGTGGTGTGAGGGAGGGGCTGCCATGTACTGGGTTTGGAGGACCCTGGGCCCTCGGATGAAGAGGTGAAGAGCTGCCTGGAAGGAGGCAGGCATGAAGCCAGAGGACAAGTGGGCTGGGGCCACCCCGAAGTTGAGGTTAGGAAGAAGTTCTCTGGTTGATGTCCTCCCTGCTGCGGAAGAGTGTGAAGCAGCCGACCAGGCAGGGCTAGGGAAAGGAAAGGAAACCTGAGTGGGAAGGAGTGACGTAGGAACAGAACTGAGGTCAAGGAGGAAGTCCCCCAGTGCCCAGTGCCACCCATGTAGGTGTGAAACTGGAGGCTCAGGTTTCTGCAGATGGGGAGGCCTTCCCCTGGCTGGGCCTCAGATACTTGCAAACCAAAATGCCAAGGTAAGCTCACCCTCCAGACAGATGACAGCAGATTCCTCCCTCTTGAAAAATGACTCAAAGAAAGGTCTCTTATGTTCATTTTCAACAACCCCCTCTCCAGTACGTCAGAGTCTGCCAGAGGGAGTTCTCCCCTCCCACCCCAGGCCAGCTCAGGAGCCAACAGGCCTCCTTCTGAATTAGCTCTAACTTGCTGAAGTGTGACACTCTGTCCCTTTGCTTCAGTGAGCCTCTCCTCACTCCTGCCACCTTTCTCCTGGGACTCATGCTAGGGGTGTCGGTCACGGAGTGACAGAAATGATGCACATGGTGCCATTCTTATGGAGACCATTCTGCCAGGCTGCCTCTCCCCCACTCTCCCCATCTGAGTGATTCTCTCCTTAAGTTGCCTTTTGCACAGCTTTGGGACCCATTGCTCATTTTAAAGGTCTTCTGGCTTATCTTTCATTTTGTGTGTATGTGTGTGTCCTTGGGCTTTCCAAGTGGCCCTTCAGAGCTTTGTTCTGTTTATACATTCAGAACAATTGCTACTTACCATCATGTGACCTGGGAGAGAGCTGAGGTCCTACAGCGTGGCGCAGGAGGCCCCAGACCTGACCTTGCTGGTGTCACTGCCTGCTATTTCCTCCTTGTCAAGACCCAGGAACTTCTGCGGACCATGCTAGCAGATGGGCCACACCGGCATGTCTGGCATGGCCCCTCCTTCTGGCATGATCTCCCATGTCTTCTGTACTGTCCCTTGATAACTCATGTCAGCCGATCCCTCCCCTGGGAGCTGGCTCGTCTCCCAAGTTACCCTCTCTAGCCTTGGTGTTTGGAGACACTCTTCAGAACCTGTCCTTTCCTGCCATATAGCAACGGCAATGACCTCCTCATGTATCTCACTCCCTTTGCTTGAACTCTTGCCCAGAAAGGGTGTGTGACATGTGACATTATAGTAGGGCACTCCCAGCCTGGAAGCTCACAGTAGGCCTCCATTCCTCTTGCCATTGCCTCCCCGCCAGGTACCTCGGTAGGCAGCAGCAGCAGCAGCCATGGGTAATACCTGCTGGAAGCTCTCCCGTAGGTGGCTCTGATCCTCAGGGTGGCAGAATTCCAAAATATCCTTTCCCAGAAGGTCCTAAAGGGGACGGATAGTTTTAATAACCCCAAAGACCACTCTCCATCTCTTACCTCCCACCCCGGAGACAAAGGTATTGCATACATCCTTGCGAGCCTACCTCCCCTCCTCCTGTCTGCATTCATTCTAAAATCCCCCTGGCTCAGTCCTCACTGGTTTCTAATTTTGCTTGGGCGCTAGATCAGCAGCTTCACAGCACGACTTTATTCCTGTTTGCCTCGGAAAGGCAAACTGCAATCAACATATTTTTGAAAACATCCAAAGTAAGCTCAAGGACAGACATTGCTGCCCACGAAAACTAAAACTGTGTAAGGATGGAAACGAGTGGCTGAAGGAGGCCACAATAGCTGGGCTTGCCTCAAGCCTGCTCGTTAATGACCTTCACTAGTCCAGGTGTTATTTGAAAGATCCAGTCTTCATCCTTAACTGGGGTGTTTTACAGTGAATGAGAGCAGAATACAAATAAAATAAAATAAAATAAAAATCAAAGGGCAATTTTGAGCACGCTCTAGGGAAGTGTCTTAAACAGCAAAAGATGTAAGCCCAAGGATGAGGACCTGCATCAGCATGAGATGCTTGAAGCGAGCTGACTCAGCGGTAAGGGGCAGCTCCTATGTCCCACCCAGGAGCACACAGATGCTCGGGAAGCTGCTGCTACAGGATGCATGGATCTCTCCAGAATTGTACTGCTGGAAGGGCCATCGGCGTTTACTTTATTCCATCTGAGAGGTGAAGTTGCAGTTTGCGTGAATCTAGCTTCAGAATTATAGATAGTCTCTAATGTTTCTGGTTAGGACTGTTCCTAGTTCTAAAATCTACACACAGGGCCGATTCCAGCATGGATAAAAAGTTAGGTAAATAAAAAAAATACACAAGCAATTAAAATAACTCATGTTAACACATCTCAAAGCTTCCCAAAGTCTGTTTCTTAGAATGAAGAACCCCTTCTTTTTCAAATGAATTTATTTTAAAAACTATAGAAAAGGTAAAAGGATATATAATAAACACTTGCATGTTCATTATATTGATTTAATTGTCAATATGTTACTAATACTTTCTTTTTCTTCATAGACGTCCATACACAAATGCAAATGGGAGTTGTGTGTGTTAACTAGATCAGTTGATGGTAAGTTGTAGATCTTACAACACTTCACAAAGTCTTTTATCATTAATATAATAAATGTCAGCATACTACAAAACCAAAACATGATTACACTTAAGAAATCAGTGCTCATTTGGTAACATCTCCATCCTCCCACACATGTCCCTACGTGTCTCTTCTGGTAGAAATCCTTAGGTTTAGCACGCAGCTCACTTTTAACTACAAGTGGTTGTGGTTCCTTGGCTTCACCCGGGTGGCTCTTGCCTTTCTGTTTCTCATGTCAGGAAGGATCTGGAGCAAAGACCTGAAACTATGTCTCAAGTAGAAAGGTTTCTCCAAAGGATGAAGCAACATCCCTGGGGTATCGTGACAGAGAAGCTTTATAATTAAGATAAACTAATCTCAACTCCTCTGCCTTTGTGAAAACTCAGTGAGAGTCACAGAAAGGCGAGGACCGGAGACAAGCAGTCCACTTAATGTGGCGCTGTCTTATGATACACAGTTTTACTAGGGAAGGGTGTCAGTCTAGACAAACAGGGAATCTAGACCCCGACACGACTTCTCCAAGAGGTCATTGTGCTGAACCTTGAACAAGGAAGATGCACACATTTTGAGAGAAGCTAAATCTTCCACTAGCTTTTGGGAGCTCAGGGCTAGCCACTGACCTGGGGTTGGTAGCCAATCACACTGATGCATCTTGGGTCCACAAATGTGATGACCCCATCGGAGTTATGCCGGGACAGGAACTCTGTGGGCACTGACATGCCGCTCATGTCCATGCACACAGGAGAACTGGTCACCTGGAACAGAGGGTGGATAACGGCGCAGGTGAGGACCTGGCAAGAATCCACGTAGCTTGAAGCTCACCCACTTCTGTGCCACTGGAAAAATGAGTGTGGGGGATTTAACCAATGCTTGGGCACTTTCTTTATATGTCTGTGCACTTGTTTTTTTTATTAGTCAGTGGGAATAATGAATAATTAGAACAATTTATAATTGTGATGCCAAAAGAGATACTGCCCTTTATGCTGGCCAATGGCTGGTGCTCAGTAAGCTGCCACTTTCTCCCTCTCTCTTCTTCCTCTCTGTAACTGGTGTAGAGACTCAAAAAGTATGTATTTCTGGACTGAATTCACCCAACCATTCTTATTTTACACCCTAGTGTTTGTTTTAAGTGAATGAACCGCTCATTCATTTGTTTGAAAATGGTCAGACTTAGGAGATCAAGGATGTGAAACACGAACCTTCTGGATTACGTCAGCCATACCTCCCTTCACCAGTTTGGAAAATACCATGAATGTCAGAGCAAGAAGGAATGAGCCAGCCGACTGAGTGGCTACTGTATAGCAGATACCAGGTAAATTAAAACATTTAAGTTCTGTTTATTTACTTAATGTGTATGAGTGTTTGGCCTGCATGTATGTCTGGGTACTACCTTTGTGCTTGGTGCCTGAGGAGGCCGGAAGAAGGCATCAGTTCCCCTTGGGATTGGAGTTGCTGTCATGTGGGTGCTAGGAATCAAACCTAGGTCTTCTAGAAGAATAGTCAAACTCTCTTAACATGGAGCCATCTCTCCAGCCTCAAGTGAATTCGCTTTTAACAGGACAGGGCCCCTGCCCCAGAGGTCCTTGTCAAGCACAAGCATACCCTCAGCGAACCACAGAAAATGGTGGTCAGACGAAGTTGAGGTGAGAACTGTGTGTTGTGAGGGAGTACAGTGGGAAGCGGCATCGTCTAGTGTGAACTAAGGAGGTTGGTATTTAGTTAGGGTCTCAAGGGATGTGAAGGCAGGAAGTACACAGAGGGAATTCTGAAATCAGGACGGCAACTAAGAAACACAAAGTAGAAGAAACAGCTCAAAAATACCCATGGAGGTGGGGAACCACGTGGTGGCGTCATGGGAAGGGAACAGTGTGGTTAGGTAAGAGGATGTGGTGAGATGGGAAGAAGGGAAGGAGAGGAGGATGGAATGATGAGTTTGGACTTTGTCCCACAAGGCCCATGGGAGACTTTAAAGGTGGTTAGCAAGGATGTGACTTCTGGAGGAACTCACCTCTGCAGTAACCTGTAGGTAGGAGAGGTCTATTAACCCTCAGCACAGCAAGGCCTCGGTGGTGTATCCTTCATGGTATCCTCCTTTTATCTCCATACTCAGCCTTATCCTTACCCAGAGTGAGGCACATAACCCCACAAATACTGAGTACACAGTACTTCCAAATGAAGAGGCACCCAAACTCAGTCTCTTGTTTCTCGCGGTAACATTTCAATGAAGATGAAAACGACAGGCTTTTTGCTTACCTGGAGCCTCCCGATGGCCACAAGGCAATATTTACTGCCTTGCCCTACATCAGCGTCTTCTTCGGGTATGGTCATTCCTGAAATGAGACATGCCAGCCTCATCAAGAAGCCCAAAGTTACTGGCTAAGTGGGGAAAGCACCAATGACTTCATTCATGCAACGGAGAATACTAATCCATTGTTGTCACTCAGAGCTGGGAAGCTAGCCAGCTGCTCAGCAGCCCCACGCCGCTTCCTGTTCCTCCCTGTCTGACAGTGCCTGATGATTTCACGATCCATCACCCTCTTCATCTGTGGATGGCACAGAGGCAGTGACGGAGGGTAAGATGCAAGTCACTCAACTCTACATACGCACAATTTTGCTGAGAGAGTTGGAGTGAAACACCAATAGGAAGACTAGGTTGGTCTCGTTGACATTGCAAACAATTCACTTTTCCCTTGACAAGGAACCAAAGACCATCAGAGGTGGCATGCACTTGTTGGTCATATTTTGTTGTTGTTGGTTTTTATTTGCTCATTTGTTTAAAGCAAGGTCTCACTATGCAGCCTTGGCTGTCCTGAAGCTTGCTATGTAAACCAGGCTGGCCCTAAATTTACAGAGATCTTTCTGTCTCTGCTTCTTGAATGTTGAGATTAAAATCGTAGGCCACCGTATCTGTTGGTGCACACTTGTAATCCCAGCACTGAAGAGGCAAAAATGAGCAGATCCTCTGGGGCTTGCCAACAAGCCAGCTTAGATTACTTGGTGAATTCCAGGCCACTGAGAAACTCTTTCACAAACAAGCAAACATACAAACAGGGTGAGTAATACCCAAGGAACAACACCTGAGGCTGCCCTTTGGCCTCCACATTCATATACTTACATACATTCACACAAACACATACCTGCATATACATGAACATATATCTATACAGACACACACAATACATCTTGGAAACCCTTCAGATTTGTCCACAGAGCTAGCTCTTCCCCAGTTCATTTTCAGAACTGCATAGCACGTAATTGTGCTGATGCGCCATGTTTACCCAACCATCGCTCATGTGTGAATGGTGAGGTGTTCTCAAGTGTTGTGGAATTAGAAGCAATAAACATTCTAGCATGTATTTTTTTTTTAATCATTGGAGTTGTAGTTGTAGGGTATCAGTTCTCTAGAAACAGGAATGCTGGGTCAACTATAGATATTTTTCTGTTTTGATAAAATTCCCTCCAGACGGGCTGTACCAGTTTGCATTCCAGCCACTGATGTCTGAAAGTCTGTTTCTCCATTTCTTGGCCAACAGAGTGTGCCGTCAGTTTTTGTCAGTTTGACAGGTGAGAACAGATGTCTTAATTTGCATTTCAGTCATCAGCGTTACATCTGAACATCACTTTATGTTTAGAACTGCTTTTGCATTTGGAGTTTTAATGAATTGTCTGTTCTGGTTCTTCCCCATTGTTCTGTTGGGATTTTGGTTACCTGTTCCCCAATGTTGTTTATGAGACAGGTTTGCTATATCCCAGGATGGTTTTGAACATCACATGTCGCCAAGGATGATTTTGAACTTCTTATTCTTCTGTCTCCACCTCCCGGGAGATAGGATTATAGCTTCACACTATCACGTGGGTTCCCACTTGAAAAGAGCTGTCTCTGCATATAGAACATATAGGTATGTTCTCCTACGTGGTCCTTTGTCTTCTACCTTTGCATATGATGATGTGTCTGAGCCACCATTAGAAAGCCCTTTCTCCTGCAGAGATTAAAATGGGTCCTCCTTGCTTCTCCCTGGTACTTTCCTGGCATCAATGTTTACATTTAGTTGCTCACATACTCAATTACTCTTGCATAGGGTATAAGATAGATACCCATGTTTGTCTTAAAATAGGAGACTCTTCAGTTGCCCCACTGATATTTGCTTAAAGTAGAGTGATCTGAGATATCACTTCTATCCTGTGACAAGTCCCCATGCATGATTGGGTCTAATTATGGACTTTCTTTTCTATTCCACCAGTCACTAATCCGCCTCAGCCCCAATGCCATTGTACCTGAACTGCAGGCACTGTCCTGTGTTCTAATGCCTTCCAGTGCTTCCCCTGTAGGGTTTTCCTGGCCACTCTGAAATGTGTTTTTCCACTTGAAAGAAACTTAGTATCAACTTACCTAACTTCATAAAATAGTTTGATGATATCGTTAATAGGCCTGGTTAAATTTATAACTTACTTTCAGGAGAAATGATGTCTTAGAAATATTGCTTCATCTTCCCAAGGCACAAGGCAAGGTGTTTATTTATTTATTTCTGAGACAGGGTTTCTCAGTAGCTTTGGAGCCTATCCTGGAACTAGCTCTTGTATTCCAGGCTGGCCTCGAACTCACAGAGATCCACCTGCCTCTGCCTCCCAAGTACTGGGATTAAAGGCATGCACCACCACTGCTTGGCAAGGTTTTATATATATGTGTTTATATATATATATAGTGTGTGTGTGTTTATATATATATATAAAGGTTTTATATATATATATATCATCACATAATTCATCTTTTTTTTTGTTTCTTCATAGTGATTCAAAATAACCCACATATATGCTTGTACTTTTTACACTTGCTAAACGTATTCCCTCATCCATGTTGGGATGTCATCTGGTATTGTCACTGTGCCTGTCTTGTTTTGGCAACCATATTGTTAAGACTTCATGGGTGTGAAAGAAAAATAAAGCAAAATTCCCACCAGCTGAGACGCTCGCTGCACTTTCTCTCACTTTCTGAGAGGACAACTTTGGAACAAGCTTTACCACTACAGGACACTGTGTAATCGCAGAAAATGACGTAAGTCTGAAATGCTCCCAGCGGAGAAGGAGTGAGGATGGGGTCCCCAGTGAGGACTGTAGGGTGTCATTCATGGTTAGCATAAGCATTTCCAAGCTCTACCCTTACCATCTGTGGTCTTAATAAATAAATATTCATTGGGAAAAAAAAGGATTTTTAGGGTGCAACTCTGTCATAGATAAAAGATGCTATCTCATAGCAGACATCCTGGTCCTTTGGTTCTTACAATCCTTGCATCTCCCTTTACTGCAATGTTCCCTGAGCCTTAGGTATAGGGGTTGTCCTGTAGTTGCAGCCAACAGAGATGGGCACCCCACAGTCAATTGCTTTCTGCATTTTGAGCGGTTGTGGATTTCTGTGACAGCTCTTTGCCTGCTGAAGAAAAGCTTCTTTGGTTAGGGGTGAGAGATACATTTATCTGTGGCTCTAAAGATGGATATGTAGAACGATATTGAGAATAATATTGGTTTAGGACCATGGCCGCAGCAGGTTCTTCTCTAGGGCCCAAGACCCCATCAGTCACAGATAGTTGGCCATGTACCAGCCACGCTTTCCCTCCTATTGAATGGGCCTTATTTAGGTGGTTGTTTATTTCTCCCAAAATGTTAGCGCTACTATTGCCCCCTTGAGTATATCTTCCTGTGCTGGTCGTAGGGCTTTGTTGTGGTTTTAGGATTGCTTTTCAGAGGAGACTTTCAGGTCAATTCCAGCTCTTGTGGCAGCGGTGGCACAGGGCTGGGGGAAAGAGGGACAGTATCATACAGTGAGGTGTCTTGTATAGTTACAGTTTATCTTCTAAGCCAGCGGCTGAAGGCTCCGTGCACCCCTGTAGATGGAAGGCCTCTCCTGTGAGACACAGCTTATATGCACTGGGAACAACAGCCCGGCGGTCTCAGTCAAGGAGAACACATCCTTGTACAGGCCCAGCAGACATCCCGTGGGCCCTCACTGGAGCCTAGGTCTTTCAGTCTCAGGCCAGACCACACTGTTTTGCCTCTCTTTTAGACACGATACCGGCAGGCCCCACGGTTTACCTTTATAGACCATACAAGATGAAATGATGGTTTGTGATTGGATCAGGTCAGCAGAAAAGTAATACATGCAAAGAGAAAAAAAAATAAAGGATCAGCTGCCAGAGAATCTTTGTGGAGAAAAAAAAAAGTCAAAAAAGAAACAAAAAAAAAATCAACAGCACAGCATCCTCCACCCCTAGCTGTGGAGAAGCCTGGGGACATCTTTGAGTTGCAGCTCTGCATGCCCCACAGAAGAAAGGCACAAGCACAGTTTTGTTTCTAAGCAGCCAAAACATTCAGTGGGCTGGAAAACAGCATAAAGGAGAGTCAAAGGTAAAGCCAGGCTAGAAGGCAATGGTAGCAACACACATAGCGGTCAGAATACAATAGTATGGAGACCGCCAAGAAGAAATCAGGAAAGGCACAAAGCATCCTGGGACGAGAGTGCATGCTAGGAACAAGCAGTTAAGAGGGAAAGACCCACAATGTTGTCTGCCCCCAAATGGAATTTTCCATTAAAGAACATGATTGAAAATGTCACATCTCTTCTGAGTTCACACCAGATATCAGACAGATACAGCTTACAGGGTGATGAAGACATCTAGAGATGCTAGCAGGCGGGGAAGGACACTGTTATCCTCCTCTGCAGGGTACTTTCGTGGTAGCTCTGTCAATTTAAATTATCATCTTTGCACTACTTCTGGGCTTAAGCTTCAGAAACGTCAGAATTCATAGATAGAAAATCTTCGGCAGTGTATAGACTTCACGAGCCCTACCCCAGATTCCCAAACTGGAGATGAGAGTCATGCTCCCCGCTGGAGAAATGACTAATTAAATGCCATGTAGAAGAATGAACTCATATAAACTATGTTTTCTAAAAAGAGAAAAACACTAGAAGATAGTGCAATTGACCTTCAGTGAAAAGTCCAGGGCAAAAAGGGGTATTGCTACTGTTTAATTTAAACTTTAAACAAATTTATAATGGGCTTATGAGTGAATTTTCCTCTATCTTGAATCGTTTTCCATACCTTCAAAATTTTTATTAATGAACATGTTCTACATTTTCATAATTTTTCTAAAAAGACACAAAATAAGGTGGGTATGGTGGTGGCCAAGCCTGTAACCCCAACACTTGGGAGGCTGAGGCAGGAAGAATACACATTTTGATTTTAAAAAGGCCAACCCATGATGCTTCGGTCCTTAGGCTTCCCATTGCTGGGAAGTCTTCTTGTGATGCTCTGTGCTCTCTAGCAACACAGAAACATGGGTGTGGCATAGTGATTCCCTGACTTAGGGCCCCGCCCTTCGGTTAGCAGAGGAGCGGCGATATGCCTGGTGGCAGCAGAGGCTTATCCCGAACATTAAATGGAGACACAGCATTCCCTGCCCAGCGCATGGCTATCAAACTAGGAGGCAGAGAAGCCCCTCCGCTGGCTAGGCTGGACGGCTGCTACTGAGTGGTCTGCTGTTAGATTTGGACTTGAAAAGCAAAACTCCATTCCCAGGGAAAGGATCTGTAAACAGTGTTGTCTTAACAACAGGGGTGGTGAGTCTATTAACTAGATGAGGGCACCATGGCTTGTCCAGCTTCTACACCTCAGCCTCTCCATCAAGAAAGCAAACTGGGGGAAACCCCAGACCTCTCAGTTTCTGCCCATCAATTCTGAGTTTGGATGATCATCCCTGGTGTAGGAGGTCCTTCTTTCTATGTGTTACTTTCATTGGTTGAATAAAGAGACTGCCTTGGCCTTTTGATAGGGCAGAAATCAGGTAGGCGGAGTAGACAGGATGGAATGCTGGGAGGAAGGGAAGTGTGGCAGATGCCATGCTTCTCCGGCCCAAGATGGACACTGGTTAGACTCATGCCGGTAAGCCACATCCTCGTAGTGAATACAGATTATTAGAAATGGGCTGAATCAAGATGTGAGAGTTGGCCAAGAAGAGGCTAGAACTAATGGGCCAGGCAGAGTTTAAATGGATACAGTTTCTGTGTAATTATTTCAGCGGCTGGGAGCCGGGCGGCGGGACACAGCTCGCTCCTCCTCATGCAACACATTCCAGCATGAGTGACATGATTTCCATGGGAACACAGTGGCCCTTTCCCAGGGAAAGCTGAGGGGTTTCTGCTACAGTTTGTGGGATGCACTCAGGAGTGCAATGAGTTTCACTGGCTGCTCCCTCCACTCCTCCTTCCAGACAGTCACCCATCTGCCTAAGGCGACACTAGAACTCCCATCACGGTGTTCTCCTTAGATGCACTCGGTCCCCTCTCCTACAGTGGCCCCATGTCCTGTTCCACTGTCCCATCTCACTACCATGGCACATACTCTCTTTGTTCAGCAGGATTGGCCTCCACTGACCTGCTCACCTCTCCCAAACCAACTGATGCCTGGACCACCTCCTACTGCTCAGCCCTGGGAATGGTACGAAAAGGTCCTGATCTTGCCAGTTCACCAGCAGGTTCTGTGATCTCTCCTGATCCATGGCACCTCCTCATCATGGCAGCTCTCCCCGAGTGGTCCCTCAGTTTTCAGTGACCTACTTTCAAGCTCTCCTACTTTAAGACATCCCTCTCCTTACTGAGGCTCAACAGTGTCTCTTCTCTGTGAACATTTCACAGCATCACCCACTTTCCAATCTCTCTTCTTGACCTGGCTCTGGACATCTATCATATGGTCCCGTGCATTTTGGCATAGCACAGCTTTGAGGATGTTTAAATGTTAGCAGGTCAGCGAGGTCACAGCATTCCAGTGCCATTGTGAAAATGATACTAGTGATTGCTCCTGTGATGGCCTCTCAGGATCTGAGATGGTGGCCTGCTTATCAGGAGATGGTGACTGTGAAGAAGGGTGTGTGACAGAAAGGCCAGAGCTTCCTGGGAGGAGGGTGCAGGGACTTTCTGCTGCAAGGTAGCTTGCTGCCCGTATCTTCCTGCTTCTCCCTGGAGCCTCCTGGTCACTCACACAGACCTTCTGGAAAGTTATCTATGGCCGAGCACACATGGTTGGCAACCACATTCACTGGAGATAATTATCAGAGTTCATTAGGTGAGCTTTGCGACTTGCTCTCCATTTGTGGTGGCACAGATATCATTATTTAGATCAATGGTGACAAGATTCTCTTTGGATACTAGAGACAGAGGCAGTCTTTTGGGGGCTTTTGATGAACTCCTTGAAGCCAAAACTGGCTTCAGGAAAGGATTCTTCAAGGAAAATGGTCATTGGGCTTGGTACCAACACAGTTGGAAGGGAGATGGATGGTGTATGGCTTGATGGCTATTAGTAATGGGCTTTAGATTTGGGGTCACCAGGGGCATTCTGACTCAAGAATCCTGACTCTGCTGTTGATGACAAAAGCTTGTGGCCCTCTGGAGTTCAGGCAACAATATGTCACACTTATCATGAGATATAGGTGTGAGTACCCTGATTCTACAGTGCCTCTATAGGTGTTTGGTGGGGGACTGGACAGGAAGCATCATCACTGTACGCGGCACAGAGACTCGATTTACCAGTGTCCTCTTTGCTTCTGTTGTGATGGACACCAGGACCAAAGGCAACCTAGGGAGAAAAGGGTTGACCTGGATTGCAAGTCCCAATCCATCATCAGGGGAAACCGAGGCAGGAACCTAAAGTAAGGAACAGAAACAGAGGCCCTGGAGGAATGCTGCTTATTGGCCTGCTTCCTATGGCTTGTTTCTGATACCACTAGGACCACCTCATCTATGCCACCCTCAGCACTGCCATAGGAGGTAGGGTCATCCTGGGGCTGAGCTAGCGTTCCCTGTACTAATCTCTGTCTAGATGCAGGGCTCAACGATGACTCAGAAGGACTTGAGACCATCCTTCCTCAGGACAGAAGGCTGGCTGGCCCGCGATGCTGCCCCAGGCTCTCTGGCTGTGACATTCTCTAGGTACCAGTACCAGGTAGGGGCCTGGCCCTCTGCTGCAGAGGAGGGAAAGCCTGTTCTTCCTCTTTGGCGCTCACCAGCTGATGGGGGAAACAGATTCAGCTCTTTCTGATGCCATGTGCTGAACAGTGTCACAGGGAAAGGAACGGGCCTGGAGGAGGGCCACAGGGCCACTGCTGGGTGCCAGAGTAGGTGGAGCGGAGTCAGGAGGGAGTGCTTCCTGGCAGGAACTGCAAAGTGTTTTTTAATAGGAACAGGCTAATTCCAGCTATTCTAACAGGTTTTAGCGATTCCCTAATCAGACTCATAAGCTCATTTCACCCCATATTAAATTACCTCGCCCTCCTTGGATAGCCTCTTCCCTCCTGTCAGCCAGAAATAAATCTGGAGACCATAAACAATGCAAATGAGATGGAACTGGAAACTGCTGTTGGGAAGGGAAGGTCCGCATGGGCCAAGGAGGCTTCTTCATTCCTCACCAAAGATTACAGGAACCCAGTGCAGACACGTGCAAAGTGGAGCTGTTTCGCAGTCTCTCTGGAAAGAGGCTGTCCCTGGCCTTCTCCTCCTATGAATTAAGACATATTTTTTTTTACGCTCCACAAAAACAAAAGGCAGAAGGGGAACAACTATCTTCTGGCTGTAAGCGATTCAGGGTACTTGCTCACGCACGGCACGCCGCCAAAGCCTTCCCCGAGGAACATTTGTAAATTTTAGGGAAAAATTTACTTTTGCAAAAACACATTTGGGAAGCAGTCTCAATAAAGATAAAGAGGTTTCATCACTGTAGGCTTCTCAGAGACTGCACCATTGGCCAGAAGAGAAATGCAGAGTGTGAAGTTCCCCAGTGGATTGCATGGAATCCTTTTGTTGTGGTCTAGGGACTTTTATCTTGGAAGGCATTTTGAAAAGAATGTTGACCTGCAGGTGTTTTGTATTTCAGGAATCTTGCTTGGCAATCCTCAAAGCCAATTTTCCAGTTGGCAAAGCGAAGCCACGGTGGTACTGGTGCTTCTGGATCTACCTGTCCATCCCAAATTACAACGAAAGGTGCCAAGGCCTGATGCAGAAGAAGTGTATCTCAGAGCTGGAAACTGGGGAAGGTTAGCAAGGGTAAGTTGTTTTGGGGATGCATGGATCAGGCCTGGTAGGCTTGAGGAAGAATACAAGGTAGCCTTCATCCCTATAAGTGCCTGAAGATGGAGCAGAAGGTTTGCATTAGAGCAATCAAAGCTCAGAGTAAGCTCTGCTTGAGATGAGCCCAGAAGAGGGGCAAGTCCCAGGGAAGAGTCAGAGACTCCTTAGAAACTGCATGGCTGAAGATTTCCAAGATTCTCACTGGGGCTATTTGTGACTTGTAACCTGCCACTCCTGGAAACAGGCGAGTGAAACTTGGTTCAGGTGTTCTGAAGACTGCCACGAAGCCAAACATCCCTCTTCTGTCCTTGTCAAGGACTCTCAGATCTTTCCAGAACCTTTGCAATGGATGATAGAGCAACTCTCAGCTGTCAGAATGGACTACCACATAGCGACTCGTCCATGGTAAGGTGCATGGAAATCAGAAATGTGGGAAAAAGAGGACATTAAGGGAAGGAACCAGAGCAAGTATTTCCAGTTGCTTTATAAAAGAGACAGAAAAAAACATCTAAAGCCAATCCTCACGGGATCTGGAAGAGGTGATGGCTGTAGGAAGACACCAATTTTTGACCAAGTTTTGATGAAAAGCGTACTTGTCACATTACAAAAGCAAAAAAAAAAAAAAAAAAAAGGAAATGGTAGCCATGAACAGAAGATCAGATCAAGAAATTCTAAAGAAATGAATATAAGGAGCAACTTTCTAAGTGGCAGTCAAAGTCGACCCAGGAAACGAGCGTGGAACTTGAGGCATGAACAGAGCACCCAGGATACAGGGGCGACTCTGGAGTCTGCAGAGAGAGCTCCAGCCTTCAACACATGTTGAACTGGTCTAGTTATTAAAATGAACCTCCCTGGAGTATCTGAACAAAAATTTGAGTTCAAGGACTTTGGGAAATGGTCTACATGTGTTCTAACTGGGGAGGGGGAGATTCCAAAAGGAAAAACAAGGCAGACTTAGCCATCTGTAAGTCGGAAGGTAGAAGCTAACTGCTAAAGATGCTGGGGAAATGTCCCCATGGACACCTTCTGACCTCAAGATCTTTGCACAGGACAGTGGGAAAATTCTCAAGGGGGAAGGATTCAGGAGTGTGGTGCCTGCTCACCCTTCCAGATGCAAATTATTTGGAGCCTCATCTTGGCATGGTGGAACGGGTCAAATAATGTCAGAGTTCTGGTGTAGGGAAGCAGGATGGACAACAAAACCAATGAGATCTGCTTAGTACCCAGCCAACTGCACATAACATGCAAGTGGTAGAAAGGGAGATGACAGAGGATAGGTGAGGCTTTAATAACAGATTTGAGAGGGGACTAGATGAGAGAGATGACAGCCAATAGATTTGATAGGTAAGCTGGTGACAGATGAATGATAAGTGATAGGTGACTTTTTTTTTAAAAAAAAAAGATTTATTTATTATGTATACAGTGTTCTGCCACAATGCCAGAAGAGGGCACTAGATCTCATTATAGATGGTTGTGAGCGAGCTATCATGTGGTTGCTGAGAATTAAACTTAGAACCTTTGGAAGAACAGCCAGTGCTCCTAACCTCTGAGCCATCTCTCCAGCCCCAATATATGACAATTTTTAAAATGTATTTTACTCTGAGAATTTCACACATGTATATAATGTATTTTGATTATATTCACCCATATACAATGTATTTTGATTATATTCACCCCCAACTCCTCTTGAACTCCCCTCCCATACTCCCTTCATGTCTTCTTTTATCTTTCTTTTTGTATTTAATTTTTCCTTTTGAGACAGGACCTCACCGTATAACTCTGGCTGGCCTAGAATTCACAGAGATCCACCAGCATCTGACTCCTGATCACTGGAATTAAAGGTGTGTGCCACTATGCCCAGCCTCTTTCTTTTAAAAAATAACCCATCACTGAGTCTAATTAGCATTGCCAACATGCTCATGAATGTGTAGCTACACAGATAGCAGTTTGGATAGATGATAGAAGATGGATGATAGATTTGATAGGCAGATGACAGATTTGAGACAGATCTGATAGGCGACAGATGATAGATAATAGCACATAAATAGATGCTGCAATAGAACAATGATCAAATAGCTTATGTTCAAATTCTAGTCAATATTGCAACGTGATCTGTGCACTATTTTTGGAGTAAGGGAAGTCAGCCAAGCCTAATGATGATGTAGTGATGGCGTAAGCACACAGACTCTGCAGTCAGACCTCCTGAGGGCGGGCTGTAGCTTTCTCACCTGCCTCATGTGGACCTTGCCCACTGCCACCCCTGACCCGTGTAACCTGCTTTGTCCTAGCTCCCTCGTGTCTCCCTGCCCTCGGTCAGCTTCATTTTCTCCCAGGGTGAGAGACCCAAGCACTAGTCTTCACTCTGCCTTCAAGCAAGTTCTACGAAGTTCACAGAACACTCTTCAAAATCCGACACACAGAAAGCAGGGAAGGGTCCAAGCTCTCAGGATTGGCATTCCATCCTCAAGATCTGATGCTACTCCCTGGTGCCCCACCCACAACCCCGATCACAGCATCCCTGTCCTTCAGGGAGTAGGCTGATCACAATAGTGAATGTACCAAGATGACTGACTACACAGCCTGCCTTACTCCTTTACTAGCCATGGGTGCTAAGCTAACTGCTTCACAGTGCTGTCTTTAGGTGTCCAGAAAGGAGGAAATAATAGTACCTGCACCTCATCATGGTTCTTATGAAAATTAAATACATAAAGCAGGGCAAGGACTTTTCACTGAGCCAACTCTTGGCAGTCTCTCCCCAGTGAAGGGAGCTACCGTTGAAAACCCTGCTCTGCAGTGGGAGCTCAGAAAACACTTATGGAAGGAACAAGAAGAGTCACTTCCTCCTGCCTGAGAATGAAAAGCCAGAAGACTGTGACCGTCATTCACCATCTCAGAAGCTAACATGGTGGCTTTGACATCTATAGAGATCCTGAGCATGTCACATATGGATAAGGCAGGGTGGCTGGGGGCTGGGGAGCATAGGGGTACAGCCACTGCCTGTGATTTAGTGGCCTCAAATTCAACAAGCAACTTTTGGAGCCTCTCACATGGTAGAAAAACAAACAGAGCATTCAACAAGCAAACTGCCAGAAGCCTAGAGCTGCTGGAGATGAGCTCATGGCGAGGCCGAGTTGTTGGGTGAAGTATGAGCACTGGCCTGACCCCAGAGGCTTCTGGCCAGAACTGCAAAATAACCTCAAGCCTGTGGCATGCTGCGGCCACAGCTTACTGAAAGTCAGCAATGAAGTGAGAAAAAGACACCCACCTCATCCGTGAGGCAAGTGCTTAGTGCCAACCCAAGCTCTTTCCAGCTCTGGATTGTTCCAGGGGTAAGTCACCAACTCTGGGGTCGAACTCCCTAACCTGGGTCAGACCTTGGCTCTCTTGGGCAGCCAGTCTGCTAGGTAACCAGGCATTCTACATGGACTAGTAGGTGGTAAGCCATGCCTCCACTTTAGAAATGATCCCTGCTGGAAGATGAGCCCTCTATGAAAAGCCAGGGGCTGGGTGGTGACAATGGGAGATAAAAAGTCACACTTCTGGAAATTTAGTGTCCTTCAGACTCTGAGTACACCCCCAATGTATAAAATGTACCCTGCTTTGAGTGGCTTTTGAGAAACTTAACAACTGCATGATGGGAAGGATGGGAAAAAGGAACTCAGTGCCTGCTAGTCCAACTCCAAATACTGGACCAGTACACTGTAAAACATCGTTAGGCTAATTAGGAAGGCTACTATACTACAGAAAGGGCTTCCGGAATATACCAGAATCTACTTTGAGGTTTGTATAGCACGGGCAGAAGGAAGAAGAAAGATTGATGATTGTACAGTTAACCCGACCCAGACCCAAGTGCACGGGTTAAGAGTGGCTGTCAAGGACTCTGTCCCCAAAGCTCTGGTTTGCACTGCTAACTATCCTGGCTGCTAACCTTTTCTGGAGGTTGGGTTCTGATATTTATAGTGATTTTAGCTAGCCGTCATAAATTTTTTCCATAACTTAGTCATTGTTAATGATTGCAGAGTTTGAGCATGTGAGCAAGCAGGGCCAGCATTGTAGCTAATAGTCCTTACCATGAGCTGTTTGCTAATCTAGTACCCCAGTTCCATGACCTTAGGAAGGGGTAAAAGAGTCATGACTTCAATTTAGCCACTCATCCAGACCACACAACTATCTCTAAGGTCTTAAAAGAGCATAACACTGAATTCTATAAATTTAGAAATTCCTCTAGAGTCATGATTTTTCTTCTTTAAACAAGAGTCCTTCTTTTTTCCACTATCCTCTCCCCCATCCACTCATCCACCCATCCATCCACTCACCCATCCAACCAGTCTTTATGAATATAATGTTTGCTGTCTGAATGATGTATGGGGATGAGAAGATGAACACAACATATGCCCTTGGGTCTTGCAGGATGCCAACAGTAAGCCACAATTAGTGTTATATGTGTGAAGAATGCAGTCATTAATCAAGAATCAGTATCGACAGCCACAAAAGAAGGCAGCAGGGGCAGCTAGGTCCCCTGTAGGTGTGCGTGAGTCATGATACAGGAAGATGGCCTTCTTCTCCGGAACCTCTGTCTTCACAGATGCGCCCAGGAGAAGAGCAGACCAAGAAGGCAGATAATGACATACTTTCAACTTCACTGTAAACCACACAATCTGATCATCCTGGATACCTCCTCTGAAATTTCAGGCTGATGTCTCAAAACATCATTTTCCTTGGTTATTAAAGTCAGGTAAAACTTTGGGGAAACGCAGACATGAATAGAGAAGAAAAAGCTCTGATAATCCATACACAGAAATAATCCATTAATAATATTCCAGTTTCAACATATACCTATCTTTTATTCACTTATAATTTAATAATCAAGATGTATATGTCTTATAACCATTTAAAAACAATTCTTCACAGTTAATTTTGTTCTCAAATATCCTTGAATAGCACATGTTCTCACTGGTGTCTGTCCAACATGCCAGTGTCTATAGATTCCACAGAATTTTAGCCAATTCTCTGCCAGTGACATTTAGATTCATTGGGAGCTTTCACGATTGCTAAATTGTGCTAAAGCACACAATCTACAGACATTTCTAGTCAATTTAAGAATAAATTCCCACGAGTCTGAGTGCCGGATCATAAATCGCACGCTGTCAAATGTTTGACGCATTGTGCTCCGTTCTTCCGCTCAAGCATTGCACTAATTTGCATTCTTACTGGCGCTGTAGAAAGCACCTTTTCTTCCCCAACACTGGGCATCATTTTCCGTTTCCCTCTTTGGTCCATTAGGAGGTTAAGAGGAAACGGTATCCAATTGTTTTAAAGTGCAGTTCTGGTTAACCATGAAAACTGGTTTTTTCCATAGCTTAATGTGTCTATCTTGCATTTTTAATGCCCGTTCATGCCCTTGGCTCGCTTCTGTAACTTTCCTCTTTTGCTCTAAGTTGTGCCTCCTGGAACTATCCTGAGACTAATTCCTCCTTCAATATGACACCCCCTCAAATACTTGAGGACAGCAATCATGTCTCATTTTCTCTAAATGAAACACCCTGGCTCCTTCAGCCATTCCTTAAGTGGCAGTTTCAAGGACCAGTACTTAAGATGAAGAATGAGCCCTCCTGCCCCCGCACAAGCGAACAACAACAGTTCTGAGACCTGTGCAGCTCCAGGGGAACTCATCCTCTGGGTGCCACCATCGCCTGCCTCTTTGGCCATAGCCTCTTTTCTCACAGAGGCTGAGTGAATTTTATCATAGTCATGGCATTAGTCATGTGAAACCATGGGTGTGGAGCCCCCAAAAGGGGCAGAAAAGCAGAGTATTGATCACAGACCCAGAAGAGGAATTTGCCTGGTCTAGTAAGAGTGATGAACTAACTTAAGCAGAGAACAATTCAGTAGGAATCGAGGCATTCATTGGCATGGATCCCAAGAAGGCTTTGAACTACCAATGAAGCCTGGTTATGGGCATTCTTCAGGGCAACTCTCCTAACCTGTTGGTTAGGACTCTTCTATCCCCAAGAATGACTGTCTTACAAAACACTTTTCCATCACTTCTAGACACACATCTCCCCATTTATCTGAGGACTCCTAGAAAAATGGGCCTGGGGTCTGTAGCCCTGAGAGACTGGCAAAACAATGGCCACACACAGGTTATCATACTTACTGGATAATGGAGATACTGCTGCCTGTCTCCCTCTCAGCGCCACAATCGCTTGCTCTTATTTCCATCTCCTGGAACAATCTCCTACTACAAACCTACTTTCTGAAGCACTATCTGATGCTCCTAGGAACAGCAGCAGACGAGATCAGCCATGCCATTTACAAAAGGCCTCGTACTATTACTGCACTGCTCTTTGCTAATTCTCCCGCTGCTGGGAATTCTTTGTATTCCCGGGGTCTAGCTGGTTCTGTAGCACTATCAGAACTGTGAGGGAGTGGATCTCCTACACTGAGCGCTGGATGCCCTTCTCAATCCCTGTTCTTGGGTCTGGTTCAGGCCTTTGGCAAACAGCATATTGACAGTTTAATAAGTTACACTTCCCATGTTTTAAAGATATCTTTTAGTCCGTAGGAAAGATGGTACAGCAATGAAGAGCTTTGGCTGTTCATCCAGAGGACCTTCATTGGATTCCCAACATGGTGTCTCACACCATCTGTAACTCCAGTCCCTGGGGCTCTACCTCTTGCAGGCACAGCCTGTACACGGTGCACACACACACAAAACAGCCATACGCATTAGGAAAAAATGTGACCAAAGTTTTATGAGTTAGAAACTTGAAACCCCAAATTCATATGTTGATGGTATTTAGAGATGGGACCTCTTGGAGGGGATAAAAGTTAATTCAGAGCCTATAGTGACCTCATGATGATGTTAGTGGCTCCTTAAGAAAGAGAGGCTGTGTGTGCTGGCACACTCTAATCCCAGTACTTGTGAGGCAGAAGCAGGTGGGTCTCTGTGAGTTCCAGGTGTCAGTTTTCTCCCCAGATGACACCCTCAGTCATAATCTGACAGCCAGAAGACCCTTGCCCAGTGCAACCCTTAGCCCTGAAGTCTCCATCCTTATAACTAAGAAATTTCTTTTCATTGCAAATTACCCAGTCTGTAATATTTTGTGATAGCAATCCAATAAAGCCCAAGATAATGCTTTAAGTAAAAAAAAAAAAAAACCTTTTAACTGACAGGTTGTACATATATACATATATATATATGTATATATATACATGTGTGTGTGAATACATGTGCGTACATATACAAAAAGTCAGTGTGGAATGTTTAGATTGTAGGGTTTTGAATTGCAGTTGCCCTCTATGTCTGGCATGGCGAACACTCAGAAAACAGTTATTATTGTTATAATTATGCGTGCATTTCAGAACTCTGGAAAGGTGTTGATGATATTCACAGACATAAGAAAAAAACATCATCCTTTGAAAAACCTTAAACAGTATGGACAAATTATCTTACTTCCAGACAACCTATGGTATGGGTGAAAATCAGCTTGCCAGATCAGAGGTACAATCTGCTGGGCAACAGGCAGCAAAGTGCCGCTCTCCCTGTGAAGCAGGCAGTGTCAGACAGTCGGTGAAGGAAGGGTCCCTGTAGATGCTGCACTGGCCAGAAAGGTGCTTTGTACAATCCCCTCCGAGACAAAAATCCAATTCAGAGTGAGCATAATCCCCAGATCCCTATCCGGTAGAGCCAATGCCACAACATCAAGTTCAAACCCCTTTTATCCTACAGTTCTTTATTTTCATTTGCTTGCCAATGGCCAACGTGCTATTTTTATTTATTACAAGCACTAGGTTGGATATTGACCTATGTTTTTGTTTTTTTTTGACCGATGTTCTTTAACTGTATTATGGCCACAGTCTTTGTGTCCTTTTCTTTGTGTGATTTCTATGCCACATAGCAATACTCTGGTGCTTTAATATTCCCTGTATGGATACATGAAATTTTGTTTATCCACCTACCACTTCATGTATATTCAGGTTATTTTAACAATTTGTCCATTATGAATAAATATTTGTATTCAAATTCCTTTGTATACCTAAGTCTTCAATTCTCTTGGGTTGATATATAGGAGTCAAATTGTGAAGTCATATAGTAACTGCATGCTTAACATTTTGAGACTGTTTTTTTCCAAGTGGAAAAAAAAGTGGTGTTTTTTTTCCACCAGCAAGATATGATGGTTTCATTTCTCCTTTTCCTGGCCAATGCTTATTATAATCTGTCATCTCACTGTGACTTTGACGTATGCATCTGTGGGAACATGCTGCAACTCTCATTTCCAATCTCCACACTATCTTTGCAGAGGTTGATGATGCAAAGGCTCCACCAATTCCACTTTTTGGAAACCTATTTCAGATAGTGGGGCTTTCTCTAATATCAAAAATGACATTCTAATCACAAATAAAATGGTAATACTCTCCTGCTTTTTCTCCAAGAATACTTTTTGGGTTTTGTTGCTTGTTTGTTTTTTGAGACAGGGTTTTTTTATGTAGCAACTCTGGCTGTTCTGGAACTCCTTGAACTGAGATTTGCCTGCCTCTGCCTCCCAAGTGCTGGGATTAAAGGTGTGTGCCCCATTACCACCTGGCCTCCAACAATACTTCTAAGCCAGTACACCAGTTGGAGGTGAAAGCATCTGCCTTCTCAGAAATCTATCAGTTCTCACCTGCTGGTGGCCAAGCCTTGATGTAACCTGTGCAGTGGACCACGGCATACTGGGCTTCTCCTTCTTTCACAGGGCCAAGACCATTCCTGAGAAAGGACACACATGAGGCTGTCTTCATCACATGGGAACAAAGCAAGATGCTGGCGACCCCGTGGGTATCTAAGCTACCTGCTCCTTGTTTCCTTTATGGTTTTAAATCTTGATTTCCCACCATCCTGACTTTTATCCTCCAACAGGACCTGAAAGCCACACATAAATTCCACCCAACTCCCAGTTCTCATCCCAGCCACTGCCATCCTGATGTGTGGCCTCCCGGGCCTCTACTTTCCACCCCTCTTCAAGCTGAACTATTGCCCAGGGTGGGGCCATCGTGGCATCTACTAGTGTAGTCCCCGAGTGCATCACAGAAAGGGACGCCCACCTGAACCTCTTCCGCATGGTGGTTATTCTGTTCAAAGGCAGGTGGTCCAGGGGAGCATTTCCACACCTAAGAGTCAACACATTATTATTAGGACCAGTGAGGCTGCAGTAAATATACGAAACTTACGGTGCTTCTAAGACAGACAAGCGGAACGCACCTCACCCTGAAACATTAGGCAAGTGTTAAGTGCTTTAAAAAAATCACTATTAGTGTAAGCTCATTGTGTGTGTTCAAGTGTGTGTAGGTGCAACGTGTGTGTGTGTACAAGTGCATGTTATGCATGTACATGTGGAGGACAGAGGATACCTCAGATGCTATGCTATCTTTTTCTTTGGAGATAACGTTGCTCACTGGTCTGCAGCTTGCCACATGAGGCTGGTTGGTGGCTGTGCCTCAGGGATCCTCCAGGCTTTGCATCTCTGATGCTAGGATTACTAAAGTGTGCCACCACACCCAGTTCTTTTCACCTGGACTCTGGAGGTCAAACCCAGGTCTTATAAGGCAAGGACTTGACTAAGCCATACTGTGACTAAGCACATACAATGAATTCTTTTCATTTGCAAACAATCTGACATTCACTTCCTTATCAATAAAGATGTTGAGGTATGGGGGAGGGGGAGATTAAACATGGTGGGGGGGCGTGCACAGCCATTGAACTTCCTCTTGCATCTGTGACTATCTTGAGCAAAAGGAATCTCAATCAAGCAGCCAGTCAGAGTACCCTTACGTGAGCACTGGCTGCTCTGAACATTTCATAGACACCTTGTAAAAACTACTCTTGAAAGTGTAGCCCTAACCAGAGTTTTCTGAAATAGTTTCTTCCTGGAATTTTTAACTGTTAGAAGCCTGGGTGAACTCTAGTTGACCCTACAACGATTTCTACCTAAGCCAGGAGGGGAGCAGAAGACTAGAAGTAGAGGGGTAAGCGTGTAGTGGGGGCAAGCACTAGCCTGCATTTGCATGCATGGATTTCTGTGGCTGATGCAAATATCCCTTTTGACTACATAAGCCGCCTCTTCAGCTCACTTTGTGTCCCCCATCTGGGGAACATTCTCCTGTGCTGCCTCTCCTGCTATGACAATCAAGTCCAGTGAGAAGATTTTCTGGAGCAATCTTTTCTTAATTAACTTTTTTGTTGTTGTTGTCTTAATTACTTTTCTATTATTAAAGCTTGAGCTGGTAACACACAAAACAGCAGTAGCAGAGATAGCAGAGCAATGGTGAAGACAGAGGCAGAAGTGCAGCAGGGCCAGCCATAGCTAAGCCACCAGCAGGCCGAACTGCGTGTGGCAGAATGGCCAGCTGCTTGACAGCAGACGGCAAGAAGCCTGTCGAGTCAAAGAGAAACTGTAGGCCTTGTTGTTGGAAGAATTCTATAGTGGTCAAGCTTTTAGGGTCAAGAGTCTCAGCATCGCCTGCCTGGGAGCTGTAACACTGGCTGTTATCACAGCTGAAGAATATGATACCTCGATTGCCTGGAGACTGTAATGCCAGCTGTAGTCAAGAGCTGGGGACTCTCAATATCTTTGACCAGCATAGGAGCCTTTGCCCTTGCAGGGCTGAGGATCCTTTTACCCAAGACCTGCACAGAACTCATCACACTAAAAGATGCTTCCTGCTGCTGCTCCTGCCTGCCACTACCCGCTGCTGGCCAATGCCAAGTGATACAAAAGTTACCTAGGACCAGCACCTTGTAAAATCCCTCCCCTACTTTCAGTTTCTGTTGCCCCATACGCTGAAGAGTAACCCTCCTATCAAGCAGGTGGTTCTCAACCGCTGTGTTTACTCAGAAGTCCCAAGGCTCATGTCCTTCCAAAGGACAGACGTGGGCTCGCCTGCTGCTTTTGACTTGTGGTTGACACTAGAAGGGAGTTTGGCCAGTGTTTCACACGCGTGAGAAACGTTTCACAGTCCATCTTTGCACTAGAGAGTTGCAGAGACACTGAAGGAGAAGGCCAGCCATCTTTGGTCCCATAGATCATTTCAGTGGAACCTGTGGCTTTGTAGAAAGGAGGAGGGTGATGACGGCAGCAGTGTCTGTGCAGGCATGAGCAGAGACACCAACTCAAAACAGATGCTGACTGCTGCTGCACAGAAGCATCTTCCCAGGCTTGAGCATCACGCTGTGGACACCCCTCCCTGACCAGGGCTGGCTCTAGGAACCACCACACAGCTGGAAGACTGCTGATTGCAAAGGCGAGGGGAGGGTGGAGACAAGGAATCCATGGGCTTAGAATCAGGTCTGCCTGGGGGCCCCTCTATGGGGCCCAGGGGATAAAGCACTCTCCACAATGGCAGGACCTCCCTGATCACCTCTCAGTGATTTTCTCAGCCTCCCCAGGTATCAGGCTCTGGCCACCACTTGGCAGGCCCACTGGCTAAGTGCATTTCCATTTCCCAGCTACATGACAAGCGCCAGCATGGATGTCTTCATTTGCAACATGCAAAAAGGAAAGAGAGAGAGAGAGAGAGAATGAAAGAGTCCAATTATGTTCTGAGACCTTGGAGGGATGCCAGCACTGGAGCAGTTTCCACAGCAGGATCAATCTGTGCCATTGCCACCCAGGGATGCCAACAGGGCCCTCTGCACCTTCTGGTAGCCTGGGCCTAGTGTCCCAAGGAAACTGTGCTGCTTTGTTGATGATGTCATGCGCTAGGCAGAACAAACTGCTGCACATCTTTCAAGCCAGTCCAGGTAGCACAGGGTTCCTACTCTGATGAGCAGCTATGAGTACATGCCTTGCCTTGGAAAGACGGGCTAATCTGGGCAATGACAGTGGCACTATAAGGACTAATGGAAATGCTGTGCTATGCCTCTGAGCAGTTCATCCACAGGATTAATTAAGAATTCATATCAGTTGAACTCACTGACTGTCCCCAAGCTAGGATAAGAGGACCCTGCTGTAACGTTAGCTGAGAATGTTTTGTTTCTGGCTGGATGCTGCACACAATGTCCAGTTCCCTGGTGACATCAAGCAGGCAGCCGGTGAGACTCCATCCTAAGGCAGAGAGGCCATTTGCACGTTGTCACTCCAGTGTCTTCCTGGCATCTTGTCAGGGCTTTCTGGAAGAGGCCCAGCATTCATTCAGCCTGGAGAGCAGCAGATGCAGAGAAACCACATCTCTTTCACTAGATCCCTAAAGTGATGTTTTGTAAAAGAGGGTTCTGTAGGCCCATGTAGGCATAAGGAGCAGGAGACTTTGGTGATATGACTTGTAGGTTTGTACCTCTCTCTCTCTCTCTCTGTGTGTGTGTGTATCCTTCTGTCTCTCTGTGTGTATGTGTGCATGGATACAGGCACATGTGTTCAGATATATGCAAATGTCTGTATGGAGGCCAGAGGACAACCTTAGCTGTTCTTCCTTAAATGCCATGCACTTGTTTTTCTGAGACAAGGTCTCTCACCTAGGATTTGCCCAGTAGGCAGCAAGACCCAGGAGTCTGCCTGTCTCCACCTCCCCATCACTGGGATTACACACTCCATGCTTGACTGATTTTTTTTAATAGCAGAGCTATCTTTCTAGGCATAAAAAATATATTTTTGTTAAAACATACACTGATCTAAAAGATGACACTGAATCAGGAAAAATATTCATCTTCAAGTATTTTTTTCCTTGAAATGTTACAGTACCCACAGGATGTGCAAGTGTTAAGTCACTTCTGGCAGCAGACAACCGAGTAAAAGTGACATTAGCCAGTGGCTCTGCTGTGCTTGGTTGGGATGGGTAGCTCAGTGGGATCACACAGTAAAGGGGAGGAGAGAAGGCTGACGGTGCAGGCAATGCTGTGCTGAACCAAGATGGATGCAGAATTCCACGCTGGTCAGGAGCATCTCAGGGCAGGCTGGGCAGAAGAGACAGAGTCTGCCTTGTCTGCCTGCCTTTAGCTCCAGCTTCTGCTTCTCACTCTGAGGAGTCACCTTGAAGCCTCAGACCTTGCATTTGGGACTCAGTAGTGGCGTTTCAGATACTTCCTTAGCTCCCTCTGCTTCGCTCTTGCCTGCCTGGATGCTCAACTGAGCTTTACAGCACTGGGGGAGCAGGGCCCCATGCGCTGTCCTCTGATGTCCTCGCTCCATTGCCTTCAGGTGACTTTTCTCTCAGCTTGGCTGCCATCTCAGCATTGATCCCTGAGTCCATCTTTAGTTGTTCCTCTGGGTTCTAGAGTTATACGCCCAATTGGCTCCTTATCTTTTCCATTTAGTTGTCTGGTTGGCCCCTCAGTCTGAAAAGGACGACTACTTCCCTTCACCCTAAAGGTGTTTCCAGCCATTTTTCCTATCATAGGTAATGGCACCTCATTACTCCAACAGGACAAGATATAGCACAGCTTCATATCTGACCTATCTCATTATTTTATACCCTATATGTGGCTGGCTGCATGACCTATAATATATCTGCAAGTATATTGCATATCTCATCCCCTATTATCACCTTTATGATACAAAAAGCTTCCTTGACCTTTTGTTTTGTCCACAAAGAACCTAAACAATCTTTTCCCTCCCCCCTCCCCTTCTCTCTCTCTCATTCCCTTTCAGTGAGGAATCCTGGGCCCAGTCTTCCATGAGTTCAAACAATAACTATATACAAAACATTCTATTGAAAGTCAAAGAGGCGCAAAAAGTTTTAAATTATCTGGGCAAAGGTGGCTCAAGCTTGTAATCCCAGCCCTCAGGAGTCTGAGACAGGAGGATCAAGGATGGATGCTAGTCTGGACTACGTAAGTGGCCATCTCAAAAAAAAAATATCAAAGAGGCATAAACCACAGCCTCTCTGTCCTTAGGATAATGTAATTGAATCATGAAACCAAACCATTTACATTTTAAATACAAATCAATGGGGCTTGGAATGTGGCTCAGTTGGTAGAGTGTTTGCCTAGCATAAAGGAAGTTCTGGAACTCCAATGGCGTGTAAACCAGGCATGGTGGCCCACCTCGGCTCAGCACTTAGGAAGTGAACACAGGAAGATCAGAACTTCAAAGTCACCTGCAGCTATATGAGTTTGAGGCCAGCCTGAGACACAGGAGACCCTGCCTCAAAAAATCACAAAACAAACAAAATGTCTAATCAATAATAATTGGGGACCAGTTTAAGAGGTGTGAGTCGCTACAGGAAATGCAAGAATAAGCACGGGATCAGCGGTTTCAATACACATCATATTGAGGAATGTAGAATCTGGAGAGGCAAGATGTGTGGAAGGCCTCGGAGGACAGTCAGGAAAAAGAAATTAAGCTATCACAGTGGGCCAGGGTTATTACAATGCATAGCATTAAGGAGGCGGAAGTGGGAGAATCAGGAGTCCCAAGCCAGCTTGCACTGCATTGAGAAATACCCAAAAGCCAAGGGCTGAAGAATAGCTCAGTGGCAGAACACTTGCCTGGAAGACACAAGTCCCTAGTTCCATCCCCAGCACGGTCTCCCCCCACCCCACCCCCCAAAAAGAACAAGAATGCGCTGGTGTGGCGGGGCACACTTTTAATCCTAGCACCTGGGAGGCAGAAGCAGAAGGATCTTCGAGAGTTAGAGGCCAGACTGGTCTGTAGAGCAAATTCCAGCCTTGACTAGGAATCCATAAGAGAACAAAAACAAAAATTAAAAGAACAAGGAAGAGAGAGAGAGAAGAAAAACACAGCACACACAGGTGTGCAAAGAGGATGAGTGGGAAATGGTAAACTACTAGGAGGGATAGGAGGCAGCCTCGCCCAACGCCCCCCCCCCACCTCGGTCTCTGCCAACCCACAAACCTCATCCTGCAGATGAAGGAGCGGCGTGAACCCATGCACATGCGCATGGACGACTGCTGGCCCTCCTTCTTCACCGTCCCGGTCTTCAGGTCCAAGATGCGACCTGCAGGAGAAAGAAGCACAGGAGGGTGTGAGCCTCTTCCGGAGATTAGGGTTGGGGAGCAAGGGGGACAATTCACCGAAGCTCTGCCATACCAGGACAGGCTGGGCAAGGCCAAACAGACTATTTCCTGACATTTTCCTCCCAGTGTTCAGGGAGAGCTGGAATCCACACGGTTCACAAGGCCTTGTTTTCCCCGGTGCCGTCTCTACTTGTCAGCTGTATTGTTGGGTTCCTGAGCCTCAAGCCACTCCAGTCTGGCCACCTCCTCCCCAGCCTCGTGAAAACAGCCTTTGCCAAGGTCACTGAAAACTTCCCCACCGCTGAATCCAAAACACATCTTTTCCTTTATTTGATCTGGCTGCTTTGCTGAACTTTGCAAACTATGCATGGATCTCTTAAAAAACAAAACAAAACTAAACTAAACCCCACTAAGCTAGGCACGGGGGAACTCACCTTGAATGCCACTACTCAGAAGGCAGAGGCATGGAAGGATCTTGAATATTCAAGTGCAGCCTGGTTTATATAGTGAGTGCCCAGTTAAGTTAGGGGTACGTAGGGAGATTGTCTTAACAATCAAACAGCCCTCCCAACCAGGACTTCTCACTCCTTTCTGGCACCTCTGCTCTTTCCCCACGAGTCCCTTCTCTCTCTAGGGGCTCCAGCCCTTCCATCTTTTCTTGTCGTCCTGCACATACACCTATACCCCTTGGGCAGTTTATTCATGCCAAGATCTTAGAGGTCACCTCTGGATGCGGGTGACCTAGTGTCTTCTCCCATGGCAGCCCTGTCAAGTCCTCTGCTGGTGGAGATACGCCTCTGGCTTTAAAGGAAGACGTATCGTTGGAATCTCCACGTACGTCTCTGACACCGATGAGATCTGTTCTAGCCCTTGAGCCCTTCCCATCCAGTCAGGCCCAATGTCTCCATTCCCTGCTGTCTACAGCCTCTGGGATATAAACCAGGTCACAATGCTTTCATCATGAAGAAGAAAGCAAATGGAAACCTTCAGTGACCCAGAAGGTCCTATCTTCTCTCTTCAGCTGCGGGTGGATTGTTCTATCATGGTCTGTAAGTTGGTCTCCTCCCAGTGGGGCACTCCTACAACCTGCCTTTACCCTACAGCTCCATGGATACCACCTAGTCCATGACACAGGGAAATCTCCATGCCAATTGTAAAAATTAGGCCTTGGCCTGTTTCCTCTTTGTCCCTCTCTCCAATATGACCCTGATAATAATCTTGCCCTGGAACACCAAGATTTTCCCATCTGTGGGGGAGCCTCCTCTTCTCCATCCCTTACCCTCTCTTGGTGCTGGGCCTTGGACCTTCTTGGTCCCATTTCCCTTGAGAGATCTTTAGTGACATTGTCCTACTACCTCCTGCATACTGGTGACATCATGATGCCCATCTCCAGAGGTCAAAGACACTCTCCAGAGGCTCTGAGTCTCTCTTAAAATGGAATTAGCTTTGGGCTTCCCCTTCTGGCCTGAAGGTACAGTTCTGGAAAGATTCCTTAAGGTAAATCAGTGTTACATGTCTGCATGAGTAGCCTCAAAGGTTCATGTCTTAAACACTTGCTCTCCTGAATGACATCACTGAATATGAGAACAGTGAACCTTCTAAAGGTGGGGCCTAGCGGATGGTCCGTAGGTCACTGAGGGTGTGCCTCTGAAGGTTGTAGGACCACAAATTCTTCTTCCTTGTGTGACCTAGCTGATGAGTTAGGCAGGTTTGCTCTGCAGAACATCCCCCCTCTGCCATCCACACCCCATTAGAGGTCCAAACTACCATTCTCTGACTGGAACCTCCAACACCATGAGTCAAAACAAACATTTTATCTTCACAAATTATGCCAGGTATTTTATCACAGTAGTGGGAAGCTGAGTAACACTTTTGGGCAAAATCTCCACCCTCAGTATCTGGCCCTCCACTGCCATCTTATCGCTGTGGCCTGCATTCGGTAAGAGCTCTGCTGAGCGGGTCTAGCAAGAATTCCCTATACCCTAATGTTGATGCTTAGCAATTCCCCACCTGATGAGTCCTCGTCCTTCCTCAGGTTCTACATTTATGTTTCTCTCTGTTGGAGTCCGAATTCAGTACTCCCTCTTCCCTCACTGCAGAACTCACTGCTGTTCTTCTTATACCACCAAGTCTTTCTTAGCATACTTCATAAGCACCAGGCAGCCAGAAACCTCTCGGATGCCTCAAGGTGTCCGGCTGTCTATCTGGCATTAAAGGTGCAAACAAATGCACCTTTCAAAGCTGCCCTTTCCCGTGCTCTTTGTCCCTACTACTCAGTTGCTCAAATCCTCCATGGACGAGCATGATGGACTGGAGAGATAGCTGGGGGTGGGAGGGGGGGAAGAATACTTGCTGTGCAAGCTTGAGAACCCAAATCCAGACCTTAGTGCCCATGTAAACTAGCTGGGCATGACTATATGTTGGTAATCCCAGGGTTTTTAGGGGATGGAGACAGGACTGCTGGGGCTTGATGGCTGTCAGCCTAAATCAAGGTTCAATGAGAAAGAAATAAAGCGGAGTGATGGACAGTCAGCATGGTAGTCTTAAACTGCCATACCTTTTCTTGGCAATCTCTCATGCTCCCCACCAATGGTCTCCAAAATCCACACCCCATACCCCGGTATGAAAGTATATAGTCTGGCCTCTGCTCATCACATGACCCTCCTTGGCTCTGCCCGGGACCTGGTTACCTGGTGCAATTCACAGCTCCCCAGTGTGCTCCTGGTTACTCCCTTGGCCCTGAGAAGCCTAGATGAACTCTCAGAATTACATCACGACACCCACTTGTTACCTCAGGGATCACACTCACTCAGCACTAACAATTCCCTGACCTAAGTACAGGAAAGGCCATTACTACCGGGGTGTGAGAGAGGATGGACCCAAAGGGAAAGCAATGGAGTAGGACAGAAGAGAAAAGACTTTCAGAGATAAACGCTGGTGAAGGATACAGTGTAAGAAAGCAGCCTGAGAGGCCCCTCCTTTGGGGTCACTTAAGCGAGTCCCTCTCATTAGAAAGAGAAGGGAGATGAGGAATATCCTTCCCCCAGTTTGGGCCTGCTGAGCTAACGGAGGAAGGAGACAGAGGAGGAGGAGAATGTGCAGCTTGGGCAGTCACCTCCCTGAACTGCACTCCTGCGGCAAGCTGTGCTTTCCTGAGCTGGCTCTCTGGTGCTTATTAGGACCATTTGTTTGGCAAATATGGCTCTGAACTGGGCCTGATCAGCTTGCCCTCCTCACCCCTGCAGCACTCTGGGACACAGCACCTTCTCTGCAGACATGGAGCACAGCTCTGTAGGGGCATGCTCCCTACTGATACCAGAATCGCCATCTTATCCACTGCTGAGGGACAACGCCAAGCAAGGTGCATACACAGACTTCAGCTCCCTCTGGAGGGGACACTGGATTTGAAAGCCAGGCAACCTTGCAGAACCGACCCGGAGCTCTGCTGACTGTACTGTCTGCTACTCCGGTTTTGACACCTGTCTGTCTCGTTCACAGACAGCATCTTTTACAGCCCTCTCAGTGTAAACCATCACTTGCTTTATCATCAACCAAATGGCAAAAGGGTTCAGCCGGGAGGCAGGAGGCAGGCGGGTCTGTCGAATTCCAAAGTGCTCTGAAAATAAATTCCAGCTGCGAAGCCTGCTCGTGCTGCAACATGAGGAAATGAGCAAACACATCTCCACGAGCTGCCGTGGGGACCCTGAGAGACGACCAGCCCAACGTTTGTTTCTCCACGTGCTTCTTGGGTTTCCTTGGGCCCAGTGAGCCCCCACTCCAGGCTCCTCAGGAACGCAAGCACGCTCGACTGTCTGGTAGGTGTGTTCCTGAGAGGGTGTGTGAACTGGATCTGCCAAAAGGAGCAGCAGAGCTGCGTGAGGACAGGTGGCTGTCCCTGGCACTGTGCCCTGCATCCCGATGCGAGATGATAAGAATACAGATCTGCTCACAGGCCCTGGGGCTTGGGCTGGATCCCGGATGGGACTTCAGAAGGAATGAGCATAGAGACCATGCTAATGTTTAACTCCTTCCGACCCACGAAGCCTTGGGGCTGGCTGGTTTGGATGTACCAGGCTAACCCCAACAGATACCTAGCAGCAGCCAGTTGAGGCCAATGCTGACTTCTTCCAACACGCCTTCTCTACCCCCATCCTCCTTCCTCACAGACAGGAAAGACATGTTTTCTCGAAGTTCCGGGGACTGAACCCAGAGCCTCCCTCAAGCCAGGCAAGCACTCCACTGCTGGGCAACATCCCCAGTCCAAGGTGGGAGGACGCATTTTTCCTCACACTGGTGTCTCTGGCTCATCCCACCTTTTGCCTTCCATTCTCTTCTCATTGACTGGGCCCCCAGTCATCTCCTAGCTTCTTCATGCTTGGTCCATGCCCCCTTCTTTCCTTCCCATAGGTCTCTTCCCAGTGCCCTTTACAGGCTTACCCTGATACAAGCAGTCTTGTGAACAGTCAGTCCTTCACAGAGGTTCCCTCAGCCAATGTCTCAGTAAGAACAAGGCTGACCTCTTGCTGTCCAAGCAGTAGTCCCAGGAACAGAATGGATTGCTCTCTCTCTTTTTCTCTCTCTCTTTCTTTAAATGTTTCCTTTGTTTTAGAGACGCTGGGGACAGAGTCCAGGATTTAGCATGTGCTCAGTAAGCATTCCATGATGGAGCCATCTCTTACTTCAGAACCTGGCCAATCCCCCTCTTTCTTTCTCCTAACTTCAAGACCGGCCATCATACCTTGGGGTCTCAGAGTTCATATACTAACACCCCCCCCAGTATTTACTCTCCTCCATCCGGAGCCTTCTGGTCTCCTCCAGGAGGCCCCTCCCCTTGCCATGACACCTATTGCTTCTTATGTGAAATTTTCTCTCAGTGTCATCACTGGGCCACAGTTTTGCAGCCTCTTACCGCCCTCAATCTGGTTCTCTGGGGTTATGATTTGAATGTGAAATGTCCTTCACAGGCTTTTGGGTTTGAACCCTTGCTCCCCAGCTGGCAGCGCTGTTTGGGAATGTCACGACATCTTTGGGATACAGGGCCTAGGCCACTGGAGGCCAGTCTTGAGGGTTATAGCCTGACTCTGCCTCAGGTCTGACTCTCGGCTGGTCTGGCCATTACATAAGAAGCCAGGCCATATGCTTCTATCACCATGAACCCCACCAGGACTTGCCCTCTGTGATGGACTCAAACTGTGAACTAACATAAGCACTTCCTCCACGATGCTGCTTCTGTTAAACACTTTCATCACAGAGATGATTAAAGTAATCGATGCACACCATTTCCCTGTTCTTTGAACTCTGTGAGCATGTAGTCCTACGGGCACCCATTTCCCAGTACGGACACAAGGATCTTCTCTGTGACCCTGGCACCCAGTCAGCTAAGCCAGGAGGGCTCAAATCAGGCAACAGCTGACTTTACCACAGGGGCCCCAAGCACTTTCCAATACATCTGGAAACGCTATCTTCCTGGATCTGTTATGCAGAGAGCTGGCAGTGAGTGAGAACACTGGAGTTTGTTCTTTCTAAAGCAATGGGGCAGAAGGGTCCAAGACACAGCTACTCCACACGGCAGCTCTGGGAGTTTGAACAGGCCACTTTACTTTCTGAGTCTCAGTTTCTCCGGCTGGAAAATAGGGTCACCTATCCCTACTTTACAGGGTTATGTGAAGAAGATGAAAGCGGTCTACTAGGGGGCTGGAGTGCAAAGTGCTGGAAGGTTCTAGGCAGCAATTTGTGAGCCCAGAGAGGACAACAGCCTCATGGGCCAGAAAGTCACAACAGGATGCATCTCCCAAGGCCTCTAGAGTGGTCCAGCCCCTGGCCCTGGCTTCTCTGGGAGACAGGACATCAAGCCAGCCTCAGAATGTGAAGAGCTTGGCTTCAGGCTGAGAGCTATATAAACTTGGTCTAGTATTTTTCTCCTGAGACACTTTTCTGTAAGTAACATGATCACTGTTGAAAAATGCCCCCACCCACACATGCCCATACCCATATATACATACACCCATCAAGTAAGATCTCACACAATCTTCTACAGAGAAAAAACACACTTTCCATGTAGGCGTACTTGCTGTCAATCTTTTTCCTCTACATACTTGCTCTTTATTTTAATTTGCTGAGGTCTCATGGGTACATTTTCCCACTTCATGTCAGTTAGCATAAACTAATAAAAGATTTTATAACAAATCTCATTTTCATGGTTTTATAATACTATTTTACATGGAGAATTTACTGTTGAACATTTAAGCTATTCCCAAGTTTTCCACATGGTAAGGCTGTGGCAAACATCTATGTGCACATGCATGTTTTCATGTTGGTCAATATGTATGCACACATACACATATACACGTATATATTCTTGTGTATATGTACATGTGTGAATGTATTTGCATGTGTGTACATGTGTGCATGGGCACATGTTTGTATATCTGTGTGTATACCTGTATGTATTCATGTGTGTGTATGTATGTGTATTTGTATCTGTATATATATATGCGTGCATTGGCATATGCATATGTGTATATCTGTGTGTGCTTATATATGTACACATGTGTGAACATACATGTGTTTGCATAATGTATGTGTATTTGTCTACGCATGTGCATATGTGTTTGCATAAGATATGTGTGTACAAACGTAATATTCTATGTATATGTTTCACTACACTAACCTTAATCATCCCAAACCTCAAAAGAGCATGCTGAGCTTCATTCTCAATGCTTCAGTGTTCAGTTTGCGTTCTATTACTGTGAAGAGACATCATGATCGTGGCAACTCTTATAAAGGTAAACATTTAATTGGCCTAACAGTTTAGAAGTTCACTATCATTATGGTGGGAAGCAAAGAGGCATGCAGGCAGACATCATGCTGGAGAGGTAGCTTAGACTTCTAACATCCAGATCCTCAGGTGACATGGGGTCTGGCTTGAACATCTGAAATGCCAAAGTCCATCCCCAGTGACACACTTCCTTTTAATAAGGGCACACCTACAACGAGGCCACACCTCCTAATAGTGCTACTCCCTATGAGACTATGAGCCTCATTTTCATTTAAACTACTACACCCATGAAATGGGGGTAAAAATGACACCCGTCCACTTTAAAGTTTTGAACTCTATACTTTTTCTCAGACAGTTGAAAAGCAGGAAATGCTCGAGAACTGGGGATAGCTGAAATCTGGCCCACCATCTGCTTTTGTTAATAAAGTTTTAATGAAAAACACTCCTGCCCACTCACTTGTTTCTGATCCATGGCTACAACCAAAGTACAATGGCCAAGTTGAGTGATCATAGCGGAGACTACATAGTCCGCAAAGATATCGATCACCTGACCCTTGACTGAGAGACATTTTAAAGACTCCAGAGCAGAGGGCCTTTTCCTGGGAGCATATGCCCCTTCCATAACATTTTTGGTAAGCTGGCTTTTAAGTTTTATTTTTCTTAGTAGTGACTTTTTGAAAAAGAAGAATCAGAAGTTTGTCTTGGATAAGATTACAAAAGAAGACTCTGTGCACATAAAAATGCTCCCCGGGCTACAAGAGAAATAAAAATATAAATTGGAAATATTTCATCAAAAGAACCTTGAGAAAACCAGAAACATCTTATCGTGGTTTTAAAAGGAAAACCAAGATAGCAAGGGAGAAAAACAAGAAAAAAAAATTCATGACAAAACAAAGGAATGGCCCCCACAACACGACGATATTTGATGTGGTTCCAAAAACATGTGGCCCCCCTGAAATGGGGACCCCGGGGCTGAAGATGCTTTCATTGGTGTCTCAGTGACAATGTATTCCTTTTCTCAAAAGGTTGACCTCCACCATTCCGGCAGCTGTGCACAGGACAAAACACCCTGACCCAGCACAGGAATTCAAGCTGTGTGCAATTAGCCTGGGAGAGCACAGAGAACAGGACCCTCTACCCCTAAAGGCGAGTCTTAAGGCTCTGGGTTGCTGTCACAAAAAATGCCTGTCTTGGGCAGAGGAATTTGTAAGCAGCCAACTTTATGGTTCATAGTTCTAGAGGCCGAGAAGGTCAAGAGCAAGGCAGTGGCAGATTTGGTGTCTGATGAAGGCCTGTTCTTCATGGAGGCCGTCTTACCACTGCATCTCTGTGAGGAGAAAGGGGCAAGCAGGTTCCTATGAATCTCTCTCATCAGAGCCTTGGGGTCCGTTCCTCAAATATCCCCCACAGACCCATGTTTTGAATGCTTATTCTGAAACTGACCCTGTTGGGGAAGATCTGGGACCTCTAGGCCATGGAGCTTCACTGGGGGGGGGGTGTGATGGGTTCTAAGACTGCTATTCTAAGTAGGCCAGTAAGAGTCCTCCTTAGACAAAATGTAAGCTTGACCACTATTCCATCTCTTTTACTTTGGGGGTCTGAGCATGATGCTTGCAGCAGCAATGCCTCATGGGAAAACTGGGTTTATATAACATCAAAGGCACAGTGAAAACACAGAATGTGAACGGGAGGTGTGGTCTTGTTGGAGCAGTGGATATGTCCTTGTTGGAGGAGTGCCACTTGGGGTGGGATCTGAAGTTTAAAAAGCCCATGCCAAGCCTAATGTGGTGATTTGAATGATAATGGCCCCCTCAGGCTCATAGGGAGAGGCACTATTAGAAGATGTGGCCTTGTTGGAGGCAGTGTGTCACTGGGGGTTGGCTTTGAAGTTTCAAACGCTCAAGTAGGGCCCAGTGTCGTTTTCTCTTCCTGTTGCCTGAGGATCCGGATGTAGAACTCTTCAGTTACCTCTCTAGGATCATGTCTTCCCGAGTGCCTCCATGCTTCTTACTATTATGATCACGGACTAGGCCTTGAAACTGTAAGTCACCCCAATTAAATGTTTTCTTTTACAAGTATTGCAGTGATGATGGTGTATCTTCACAGCAATAGAAACCCTAAGACACCCAGTATCTATCTATCTATCTACCTATCTACCCATCTACCTACCTATCTACCTATCTACCTATCTACCTACCTATCTATCTACCTACCTATCTACCTACCTACCTACCTACCTATCTATCTATCTAAATCTCCCTCTCTCCCTGCTGTCTATGGATCAGGATGTAAAGCTTTTCAGCCATTCCTTCAGCACCATGTCTATCTGATGATGGACTCTCTGAAACTGTAAGCAACTGCCCAATTAAATGATTTCTTTTATAGTTACCTAGGTCATGCTGTCTCTTCGCAGCAAGAGAACAGTGACTAAGTCAGTGGCCTTTAACAGAAATGAACTAGAGAATTAACCACAGTCTACACAAGGCCAAATATCACACAACAAATGTCTACACATGTAATTTTGTGTGATCTATATAATAAACTTAGGAAGTAGTTCAGAGTGCTCCTCCTGGGGTGAACACTGTCCTAGTTAGCTGTCAAGCTGACACAGCCTAGAGTCTTCTGAAGGAGTCTCAATTGAAGGATTAGCCAGATTGGATTATCTGTAAGTGATTATCTTGATTGGCCATAGATGCGGAAGAGCCCAACCCCACTGTGGGCATTGCCATCCCTAGGCAGGTGGACTTGAGCTATATGAGAAAGAGAGCATGAACCAGAGAGAGAGCTAGGAAGCGATACTCCTCCGGCAGCCTGAGGTAGCCTATGAAAGCTAAGTTCCTGACTTCTCAGCAACCAGGAATTCCTGCCCTGGCTTCCCTCAATGATGGGTTATAACCTGGAAATTGCAAGATGAAAGAAACCCCTTTCTCTCCTAAGCTGATTTTGGTGTCTGATCATAGCAACAGAAAGAAAACTAGAAAAAGCATGGAGAAGGACATTTAGAAGTCGGCGGCCCTAGAGAGGAAAAAAATACCTTGCCACTCCCAGGCCAGAAACTGTGGGAGCACAGAGGGAAAGGGAAAGAGATGAATTCTCTGAAGCTTATTATTGTGACTATGGTCTGGGCAGTGCAGTTCCCCAGTGCCTGCCCCTAGGCAGATATTCTCAACAATCCCTCCTTGCTCATACCAGTAGGCTTTATTTTCCCATGAAGAAAATGAAGTCCAGAACACTCAATAACTCAAGAAATATGGTTCCACAGCTGAGAGGTAGGGAGTTGGGCTATTAACCACACAGTCCAACCCCTCCATCAGCGCTTTATGCCCCCCATGGCTGAAGAGGAGAAAGTACCCATCACACAGAAGTAGCTGGGCAGTGAGGGGGATAGGAAGTCAGCCATCTTCAGGGAGCTGCAGCTAGACCATGCTTGTTGCAGAATCAGAGACCCGGACTTGGGAAATGTCTGGTTTGGTTTGGCAGTTCTTCCTGTGTATTTGTTTATTGCGTTTTTATTTTTCCTTTTGACTTAACAGAGTCATTTGGATCACTCTAGTCTGTCTCAGCACTTCCTAGAAGAGTGGGGTCAGGGAGGTGGAGGTTTACCCGTCCATCTGGGTGGAGTTATAGAAAGAACAGTTCTCTCAAAACTGGAAGCGGTCCAGGCTTTTGGCTATTTTACTGGCAGTTGGATTTCACTCTCAAAACGTGGTACTGTGAGCAACAGATAACCCACCCAGTCACCCTGGGCAAGGTGGTAGAAAAGGAAGAATCCAAGTCAGAGAGGAGCCCCACCTCAAGGATGCTAAGCAGCTCAGGCAGCCTCTTGGCTCTCACTCAAGCCTGTCTGCTAGTAGACAGGGCTTTGGTTTATTTGTAGGGATAGAGGGCCATGCCATAAAAGCTCCTAAAAGCTAAGTATGCCATCAATGCAGTACCTGCTCCCAGGAGGGAAGAGAATGCAGCTGGACTTGATCACTGGGGGTTCAAGTTCATGTGAGTTCAGTTCAGCAGGGGTGGGGGGGGTAGGGGGAACGGCTAACACTCATGAACAGCGAGAAAGCGCCAGTCTTCCACAGAAATGTTTTCTGTGGCCCAGATGGAGCTGTTGGCTGTACCTGATATTCTTTTGGCTTGAATTCCATTGCAGGCCAGAGCTCATTAGGGATCCTGCACGAACCCCATTCGGATGTTCAGCTTGCAGCAGACGTGTGGAGACGAACACGTGTCCTAAGAAGTGAGACAGCCTCTCCTTTCTCCTTGTCTCTGAAATCCGTGCTCTGGAAGGAGGGCCCTTCTTTATCGTGTCCTCACCGGACACAGCCAAGCTTATCAGCTCTCAAACACTTCTCTACTCTCACCCTTAGGCTCCCCCGTGAAGACCTTAGAATGTCAGAATCAAGGTACAGATTGAGCTGGGCTTGTGCCTGGAGAAGCATACACTTCTCCTACCCATTCAGTTTCTTGGCAGGATTTGGTCCTGCGCAGCTGTGGACTAAGGGACTTATTTCCTTGCTGGCTGTTGGGCTGGGGTTACTCTGGAGCTACCCACAGATCCTATTGGCGGTCCCCAAGTTGGAATTTTGGGGGCTTCTGCATGGTATTCGACAGTACTGCTACTTAGGTGAATGGCTTGCCTCCTTTCCTATATAAAAAACAGATAACCAGTGGGGTAAGCAGGTTTGTGTCCCTGGGACAAGGTTTGTGTCCCTGGGATGAGGTCATCACTGTAGGCTTCCAATAGCTCTATCTGGAAACACAGCCATCTCCTTGGGAGGCTACATGGCCACACCTGGACAACCACTGAATGACAATTCCTTATGTGCTCCTGTGGGTTCCCATTTGTTTTTGTGTTCCCATTTTTCTAAGGGACTTTTTAAGATTTAAGACTCCAGCCTCTGAGGACAAGTCTCAACCCTCATCTTCCCTTCGGCAGTGAAAGTTCTGAGCAGCATATAAAAGCTAAGCTCCTGACTTTTAACGACCATGAGGCACCAAACATGGGTCCCTCCTGCTACGTGGGTCACCAAGCCGCAGAGGCAGCTCCTTTAGCCTGGCTTTGTGTGGTAATCCAAACAGAGGGAAGATTGCAGCACCCAGAGAATGACAGGTTATGTACGGTACATCCCATTGGCCCATTCAGAATGATTTTCCCACTGAACTAACAGGGTTAAAAAAAATCTGCAGTGGAATACGGCTTCCTGAACCAGGAGGGAGTTGCCATTGACCAGCAGTTTCTCCCATAGGCAGAAGATGCCCATCACTCTCCTCTCCTCTTCCTGATCCAGGGGGGAGTTGCTGTGGACCAGAGTTCACAGTGCTCTGTGGACCAGCAGTTTCAGAGTGCTCGGAGGGTCAGAAACGGCAGAGTGGTGTCAAGGATGAGCATGGCATACTGGAAGGAGCTCTGAGCTCACAAAAGGTAATGCTGGAAAGGAAGGAGGCCCCAGATGTGGGAAAGCTAGGATAGGGTCTGAGAATGGGACTGTGCCTCTGGAGGCACAGAGGCAGTGGGTAGGTGGGAGTCCTTATAGGACAGTCCCAGGAAGGGGCTTAGTTCACTGTCAGCCTGACTGGATTTAAAATCACATAGGTGGCACACACCTGTGAGGGTGCTTCCAGAGAGTTTTGACAGAAGAGGAAAGATCCACCTTGAGTGTGGATGGTACCATTCCATGGGTGAGGATACCAGACTGAACAAAAATGGAAGAGGGAGGAAACCTGGTGTGTGTGTGGGTCCTTCTGTCTGTGTGTTACTTTTATTGGTTAATGAATAAAGAACTGCTTTGAGCCTATGGCAGTGAAGAATAGATCTAGACAGGGAAAGCTAGGCTGAATGTTGGGAGAAAGAAGGGCAGAGTCAGAGAGAAGCCATGGAGCCTCCAGAGATAGACGCTGGGAACTTTAGCTGGTAAGCCACTGTCAGGTGGCAATACACAGATTAATAGAAATGGGTTAAATTAATATGTAAGAGTTAGCCAATAAGAAGCTAGAGCTAATGGGACAAGCAGTGATTTAATTAATACAGTTTCTGTGTGATTATTTTGGGGCTAAGTGGCCAGGACGAACAAACAGCCTGCTGCTAAGAAGCCACCTACCCATCAGCCTTCACCTCGCTCTGCCTTCTGACTGGTGCGGGAGAATTGTCTGTATCCTGTCAGTCATGATTTAAATAAATGCTGATTGGCCATTAGCCAGGAAGTATAGGTGGGACAACCAGACAGGAAGTAAAGGTGGGGCCAGAAGAACAGGAGAATTCTGGGAAGCAGGAAGCTCTCTGGGGAGTCCTGACCAGACCACCGAAGAAGCAGGATGTGACCTGACCTGCTGAAAAAGGTACCAAGCCATGTGGTTAACATAGATAAGGATAATGGGTTAATATATGCTACAAGAGATAATAAGAAGCCTGAGCTAATGGACCAATCAGTTTGTAACCCATGGAGACTCTGTGATTTTCTTTGGGAATTACCAGCTGTGGGAACTGGGCAGGACGGAAACCCCAACTAGCAGGCCCTCATACTACACCAGGGTAACCAGCCACTCCACATCCCCATGCATGCCCTCCTTCTCTGATGGACCTAACCCTCCCTAAGCCAGGAGCCCAAACAAACCCTTCTTCCTTTAAGTTGCTTTTATCAGGTATTTTCCCTGATGAGATGAGAAAATCAAGTCATATAAGAAGTTAAGCAGGGCGGTCATGATGCACGCCTTTAATTCCAGCACTCGGAAGGCAGAGGCAGGTGGATCTCTGAGTTCAAGGCCAGCCTGGTCTAGAGTGAGCTCCAGGACAGCCAGAGAAACACTATCTTGGGGAATTAAAAAGGGTGGGGGACATAGTTAAGCTTTCTGGAAGGTTACGTACACTGCTTCCCTTCTCCCTTGCCCCCTTCCTCAGTCTTCCACTCCCTTCCTCCTCATCCACACTGAGGCCTGTGCTTCTGACAACCCCATTCATACCTTCATATTGTCGACAAGAGATGGGCCTTCAAAGGCCAGAGCACATGACCAAAGCAAAACCTCTGCTTTCTCAGAACTTCCCGGGAAAGTTAGGATGAACTGCTCTTCAACACATATTGATAAGATCTATTTTAGAAGCAGAACTCTGTAACCCACGCATTCAGAGCCAATACTAGCCATCTAATACTTGAGGAACAAGCACACGCCATTTGGAGACTTGAGTGCCCCGACCAGCGGGAAAACACCAAGCTAGAGGAAATGTCTGCTGGGGAGAAGGGAAGACTGGTAGCCATGGTCCCAGCCACTCAGCAGGGCAATGCACCGCCACGGTTCACAGGTGGAACTGTCCACATTCTGAGCAGGTTGTAGAGAACCACGTCCCCATCCCTCTCTTGCTTTTCTGAACACGGAATGTGGTGCTGGGATTTAGCCTCAGTCTGTAACAGTAACAAAGAAGGGGCACTGGTGAGAACGATGGGGACTGGCAAACAGTCCCTGATGGGCCCCGGTCCCACTGACACTCAGAAGGAGCTTGGTCTGGTTTGGCTTGTGGGCCCTCTGTCCCCCCCCCCCCGCTGGGGAAGGCGCTAATGAGGTGTTAATTAGCAAGGGGCACGCAGTAGATGGCAATACAGGGCAGTGGCAGTCTGCAGGGAGCATCAGAGAGCAATCCTCCCATAAACAAAGGACAGACTAAGGTTGGGGGGGACATCTCTACCATGGGACAGAGCATGCCTCCTCTACCACTGCAGCAGCTGGGCCCCTCAACTCTCGGGAGAACTCCAAAACTCTTTCGTGCATTTGAATTCCAATCATAATACGGAATTACAGGGCACCTCCCCGCCGCAGCCTGCTGCTCTGCTCTTCATTACGGAGCCATCACTCACAGCCCCGCCCCCCATGGCTGGCACCTCTGCTGTTTAATCTGCAGACAAGAGTACAAATCCCTCATCTTGTTTAGAGTATGTCGGAGTGTGATTTAGAGAAATAAATTCCTCTTGGGGAATCATGCTACAAAAATGCCAGAAATGCAAGCCTGAGGGTTTTCATTTCAAGGGTAAATGATTGTCCATCCCGGGCTGAAGACAGTCGGGCGTGATGGACAGCAGGAGGCCCGAATGCTACAGGCAGCCATTGGAAAAGGCAACTTCAGGTCTGGACTCCTTTCCTTCACAAATTGCTAATGAAATGATTAAAAAAAAATCAAAGTCCCAGGAAATTCTAGACTCAGGAAGAACAGTGGGAGGCAATTAGATCAGACAGACACTGAAGAATTTATGCAAAAAAAACCCCCAAAAACTAAAACCAATGAAAACAGTGTACCGGGATGGACAAACTGTTCACACAGTGTTGGTCAGCTGCCTGTCACTGTAGCAAATACGCCGGAGTTCATCAACTTAAAAGATGAGGTTATTCAAGGTCATCGTTTGAGTTTTTCTCATCATCAGTGGGTCACACTGCGTTTGGTCCTGTGGTGAGGGAGCCTATCATCGCAGGAGTGCATGTGGAAGAAACACGCTCACTTGGTGGCTAACAAGAGAAAGAGAAGGCCTGTTTTCCCCCATCCTCTTCATTCGTATGTCCTTAATGATCTGAAGACTTTCCACTAGGCCCCAATTCTTAAAAGGTTCTACTAGTTTCCCACAGTGCATCAGTGTAATCTTCAAGATGTGGACATCTGAGGGACAATTATAGTCTGAACTCATACAGCATTTACATTGTATTGGATTTAATAAGCCATCTAGGGGTGATGTCAAGTCCATAGGAGGATGTGTGCAGGCTACACACGACCACAGACCTCTATGTAGGGCATCTGAGCATCTCCACCGTGGTCCCTAACTGACTTCAGAGGACCCCAAGTGACTGTATAAAGGAATTGCCTGCAAGGAAGGAAGCAAAGGACTCTAACAGAAGGGCCTACTCTCCAAGCAGGAGATGAGGAATGGGGAGTCAGGGAGCAGAGGCCTGGGGGTCCAGGGCTCAAGGCAGAGGGGTCAGCTGACCTGCCAAAGTGAAGAGAGGAAAGGTTCTTTTAGGTTGCTTCCAAGGGCAGGTCTTCAGGGAGAGGAGAGTATGTTCCTGCAAGTGACCAGGACCAAAGTATACAAACTGCCTGGCATTGAAGCCCCTCAATACCTGCTCCCAGATTTTATAAAAACGTTAGTCTTGCTAAATATTAGAAACTTGAGTTGAATGAAAAGGGGAGGAGGGAAGAAGATTCAGTATAGGAGAGAAAGGAAATGATGGGACATGTGTGTCAGGAAGTGATCCACTCTCCCTTCTGAGGCCATCAAACTCCACAAATCAACACTCTCAAGTATCCGTGAGGCATAAGGAACAGGGAAAGACTTGGAAGAAGCCAAAGACTGATTCTCCCCACTTCAGCTATCAAGGATAAACAGAAGGCAGAAGGTCTGAGACACATGACATACTTATGCAACTGATATGCAAAGATGATCCAGGGAGGGAGGATGGACCACAACCATGGGACTGCAACTGATGTGTAAAGGTGATCCAGGGAGGTAGGATGGGCCTCAGCCACGGGGCCGCAACTGAACAGCACATGCCAAAGAACGCCCTGTTTAAAGCCTGCCTGGAGGATTTAAGGAAAAGTATTCATGGGGTCACCTTGCAAAGCTCCCCTAATAGTACATAAATATTAGTTCTTATTCTTAGATTTCAAAACCACATTTCCGACCCAGCACCTGGAACAGCCGCTATCGATAAAAATTCAGACTGTGCTAACATCCTTCTAGGGACTGTGTCTTGCACTATGAGTAAATCTTAAATGCAAAATGGTTCTCTGGGGCCAGCACTAGTTGGCCTTTAACCACATCCCACCCATGGCAGCCTTCCCTCCTCAGACTCGCTAACTCCACAGCCTGAGCCTGTGAATTGTGAATCTCCAGGCCAATACAGTCAGTTCTTTCTGAGTCATTTCCCATCCACAGCCTCCAACACAGGAGCTGGGGCCCTGTTCCTGTCTTTCCCCCACTTTCCTCTGAGGATACAGAGCCTTTCCAATCTGGTTTCCCAAGGAGCCATCTGTCCATGTCCTAGCCACACTGGGAGTTCTATTGTGGATAATGACCATGTCTGTTTCATGTCTGGCTGCATCCTCCATTTCCATCAGAGACATGTATTTAATAATTTGTGGAAGCAAAGACATAGAGTGGACTACCAGAAAGAGACCTTCCTTAATCACAAAAAGCGGAACTAAGTCTCAGGGACTAGACTCAGTCCTAATCCGAAATGTTGAGAGTCCCAAGAAGAGTGGGGACTAAGAGCCCCATGACTTTAGTTCCAGACTTAGCACACCTGACACTTGCTTTGGCAGACTATCCTGTGCAAACCTCAGCCGCTCTAGTGGTCCAATAAACTTGGGGCCCACCACCTTTGCCTTGGGGCTTCCTTACTTTGAAGGACTCTTCAGATGGCTCACAGAGGCTCCCCTGGGCCTCTTGTCCCAGGAGGACAGGAGAGTCTTTCCTCCACTCGTTGTGGGCTCCCTCTGCATTTTCTGTTCTAGAAATCATTTGGCCTGAAGTCTCCCCTCTCAAAGCCTGTGGTCAGAGACTGCTTAGGATAGAGTGGGTCAAAGACTACTTCCTTGCTCCAGAGGGTTGTGGATTATTTTAACTAGGCAAAGATGTGCTACATTTGTTTATGCTGCAGAATATTACTTTAACTGTGCAAAGGTGTGCTGCACTTGTTTCTGCTGCATTTGTTTAATTATGTAAAGATACGTTACATTTGTTTCACCTTGCCTGCCTACGGCACCTGATGGGTCCAATAAAGAGTTGGGTGGGCAATAGCTGGACAGAGAAAGGACAGGTGGGGCTGGTGGGCATGGAGAAAAACAGGAGGAAAAATCTGGGCCTGTGAGGAGAACGAGAAGAAGGAGAGAGGAACGAGAGTAGAACAAAGAGGAGAAAGAGGAAAGAGAGGGACACACCTGGGATAAGAAGCCAAACAGCCACTGGGCAGCCAGACACAAGAAGCAGTGAAAGATATACAGAAGGAAAGAAAAGTAAAAAGCCCCGAGGCAAAAGTAGATTAAAGAGAAACAGGTTAACTAACTTAAAAGAGCTAGCCAGAAATGAGGCTAATCTTGGCCGAGCATTCATAATAAGTCTCCATGTCATTTTTGGGAGCTGGTTGGTCACCCAAAAGAAAAAGCCTAGTATACCAGATGGGACAATTATGTACAATTTATACTCCTGAGTCCCATTCCTACAGACCACACCTCTCCTGAAGACCTTTCCCTTTCTCCCTCAATATTTAGTGTTCACATAACTGTGCTTGTGTGTCTAGGGAACTCCACCAAATACAAAGGTACCAGGTACCAAAGATAGGGGGAAAAGGTGGTGGCTGAGGTATGGCAGGACAGCCTGAGCACCATCACAACACACTGAGGAGAAAATACAGGCTTGAGGAGAATCTTAACCTTGGCCAAGGTCACCCAGCAGGCAGGGGTGAAACCCAGATTTCTAGAACAGAATTTGTCTCTGTGGCCCCTGCCATTACCTCACTGACGGTCTGCGAGCCTACAACTCTCCCAACCAACACAAGCTGTGCTGCTTGAGAGAGTGGAGAGAGGAACAGAGTCATGGACCGCAGTACTCAGTATGCTGAGTACAAGCATACTGTTCTCAAGTAGAAACGGCTCTCTCCCAAGGCCGCTGACTTTACTGCTACCTACATTCAAAGCCACATGGCCCTATCGCAAGCAAATCATAGAGGCAGAGATATGAATGACAGGTGGGGTCGGCCCCCACAACCTCACTATGTAGAACTCTCATGATTCTCAGTCCTCAGAACACGTGCACTGGGTCAAGGTTAAAGAACGACATTGTAAATAGCTCACTGGGGAGTAATTTATGTCATCACTCGAAGGGGAAAATTGCAAGCCATCCATGCATCTTTCCATTGGACCAATGCCTAAGCACGCAACTGGCAGAGGAGGCTTTTTGTCCGGGTGGAAGCAAAGAATTTACAAAAATAAAGGGAAAACTGGATGCAGATGCTCTCTTCAATTAGCATCCACCAAAAAAGCAGTGAAGAGGAAGGACCGAACTTATGCGTGAATTTCCACTCAACTGTTTGCCTTGGGTCATGCCACCTCTTGGGGAGATGTGTGTCATTCTGTGGTGAAGCTGGAGGGAACTATTTTAATTTTCTCAAGCATGCAGGAGTTTTGCAATCAAGCTATTTTTAACTGAAGGCTTTGCAAAGTCTGACCATCACGTGAGGTTTTTACCAAGATCTAAATCACAGCACCAGGAAGCAATGATTCAGTGTGTCTCAAAACGTTCCAAACAACTCAAAATAATTATATCTTCCTAAAAAAACAATACTATTCCTGGGCTATTTTTGTCATAGTTTCCTTTTTTTGAGGGGTCGGGGTGAACTGTGGACTCCCTGTTTCAGTATCAAGGTTGAGATGAAAGACACTTGGTTAAGAAACGGAGACGGGCAGAGTGTTTAAGGTGTGATGCTGAGCGTTCTCCATCATACTACGCATCTTTATCATTCTGCCTGTCTGTGCAGTAAAATCAAAAGCAGCCTTTTCATCTTTCTCAAATTTTCCCTCCTAAGCATAGGGCAGATTAGACTGTACTGTACTTGTGGTCTCTTCTCTTTAATTCTTTTGTTGCTGTTGTTCCCAGGCATTGCTTTAGGATGTGGCAGTGCTTAACCTCTGGTTCGTGTTGGAACCACAGATTTGCTTTTAAAAATACAGATTTGGGGACTGGAGAGGAGGCTAAGAACACTTGCTGCTCTTGCAAAGGACCTGGGCTCAGATCCCAGCACTCACGTGGGTGGCTCACATCAGTCTATAACTGCAAGTTCAGGGGATCTAAGTCCCTCTTCTGTCCCCATAGGTATCAGGCATGCATGTGTCTGGATGTGCTTCTGGCAATGCAGACGAAGCAATGGGGCAGGTCTGATCCAAGGCGGGGGTGGGGAGGTGGGGGGGGAGAAGCTGGCTAGGACTCACGCGTCAGGTAGTGAATTGAGTCAGAACAAAGGAAGGCAAATGAAAGAGATAGAAACTCAGGCTTAGAATTCAGGCAGATATGAAACATGAGCAAGAATCATGACAAGGTAGACTGGCTGCTTGGCTCTGACAGAGCCTGGATGCCGGCCCTAGCAGATCTGAGTAGGATAGGTAGGAACACCCTGCTCTTTATCTCACCTAGCAAAGACTTGAACTCACTGCAGTTAAGTGGTCTGGCTGGAAAGCAATGAAGAGGGATCAAGTGAGACACATCAGAGGGATCGGGTAGCATGGCTCAATCTACAACATGTCCCCAGCTGAATGGGCGCAATGCCAAGATGTTGAGGCAAGCAGGGTCACATGCCACCTCTATGACTGCAAGACCCATTCTTAGGATTTTGATACTATATTGACTCACAAGGCAGGGTGGGTCATGGTTACAACATTTACAGCCCTGAATATGCTTACTTCTGAGCAGGTCACATTGTAGCAGTTGAAGCAGGCAAAGACGCTAGGTTGAGTCTAGGGGACCATCATTAACCTCAAACACACCACAGGATGGGATAAGTTCTGTTGGGACCATTTGGGGTCCTAGCCTTCAGCTGTTCTTCCCTGTTAGAGATCATTCCTTTCCTTCTGATTTGAGTTACTGAAAGCTGTGTCATAATTGTTTACCAGCTCTGCTTCACGAGCACGCGTTGCCTTGAAGATCAAAGGATAAGGTTTTCACCTGTTGGCCCACCTGACTGTTGGGTATATAAGCCTCCATGGTGCTTTTGAATAGAGGGCTTCTTACCAGTGACTAGAGGTCTGTGTCTCTGTCTGTACTGTCTCTGTGTGTTACAACTTCCAGCCCCTTGCCTGAAGCTCGCAAACTGTATGGTAGCGCATTGAGCACAGACAGGTGGTTGTATGCTGCAAAGTTCTATGACTGGATTCGACAAGAGCTCAGGGACATTAACGGGGGTTTCCAACTCCATCTATGGCCAAACTTCCTTCTGGTAGAAACAATTTATCCATGAGCACATAGGACAACTCAAAGTTGACAAGGGCCATCCTATTTGGTTGCACAAAGAACTAGAGCCATTGTGCCAACTCCTCTGATTGGTTTTGTTTGTTGTTTTTGTTTTTCAAGATAGGGTCTCTGTATAGTCTTAGCTGTCCTGGAATTTGCTCTGTAGACCAGGCTGGCCTTGAACTCAGATTCATCAGCCTCTCTCTGATTGGTTTATATGTCTATAGTTCTCTTGGATATAACCACTTCTATCTCTACTTTGTTCCCTGGGCTTTGATTTAATGTTGTACTTCCCAAATGCACATCCTTACAGAATTTGTGGACCTTCTTTGAAAATAAGGTCTTTTTAGATATAATGAGGTTACACTGGATGAAGGTGGGTGTTAGTCCAGTATAACTGGTGTCCTGATAAGAAGTGAATTTAGACACTGAGATACCAAGTAATGAGGGAGGCACAGAACAAGAGGCATCTACAAAGAGAGGCAGGAGGGAGGCTTAGAACAGATTTTCACCCCGAGCCCACAGAAGGAACCAGTTCAGTTTCACACTAGTGTTCCAGAATTCTGGTCTCTAGAGCTAGTAAGAAGCTCTTTTATTTAAGCTGTCCCAGGTTATGGCTACTCATTATAGCAGCCAGTGGAAAACACCACCACCTAGCCCCAGCCTGCAGCATCTCTCTTACCTAGACGGCTTCCACACCTGCGTGAGTTAACTCCTTCCATCTCCTAAGCCACCCCCCACATCCTCCGGAGATGAAACCTCTGTATCCTCCTGAGATGAACTCTGCCAGTCTGTCTTCCCATGCCCGTCCTCCACACTGTGGCCACAGTGAGCTTCTCACATATAACGGGGACATAGGGTCCCTTTGGCTGGACACCCTTCAACTCAAAGACTCTGGGGAAAAAGAACCACCCCCGCTCCACTGACAACCTTACCTGGTTCACCCTTGCCAGATCTTACCGAGCAGCACTCGCTCACCCCCACAGCCTTCTCCAACCTGACTAGACAGGTCCAATGCCACATCATTGGCTTTCATTGCCCTTTAGGACTTTATCCTATGTCCTACCATGTTACATGAACTAAACATGATCTTTCTCTGGTGCCTGTTCTCCCCTAAGCTGTAAAGTCCACAAGAGACTGGCTCCTTTGGTTTAATTCATTACCATATCCCCAGCACTTAGCATAGTATCTTGATAAAGTTGGTACCTGATAGAAGACTGAATGAACGGAACTAAGAGGATGAGAAGTCTGGCTTTTCTCCCTGTCCTCCTTCCAGGCCTGTGCTGACAAGACACTTGCAGGGGACAAGAAAAGAAATTAAGCAGGGTAAGCAGGGACATTTGGAAGGCCACCCATCTATGTCAGTGGTTCAGTGCCATTCTCGATTTTTAAGAAATGAATGAAATACCAGTTTCCAAACATAACTATTATGGCTGTCCCACAGATTAGCTCTTGGAATGCTCTGGATTGGTCCTTAGGGGATACAGTGTTTATCTGTATCTACAGATGAGGAAGTGTGTCTGAGTTAGTTCTCAAGGTAAAAATTCACGGGCTGCAAATGTCACCAGGGCCAGCTAACCAAGGGCAGGACCCTCCACCTCCCCTAACTGCCTCTCCATGTCCCCATGACTCCTCCTTATCTCCTCTTTGGTCCTGTGCCCGAGTCCCACTGGATCATCTCGTGGGACTTTTGGCAGCGTGCTAGGAAAACGGCTCGGCTGGAGTCTGCAGCGTGTGCAGAAACACTGCTCCGGCTTCTTCATTTGTTGCGACACCACCATGACAATGAACCCCGGCAGCTCAGGCTGGAGCTCCGTCCGGATTCGTGAAATAGCTTTCAAAATAAAGTAGGAGTGAAAAACACAAACCGTTCCGGGGGCATCCGCATGCTATGTATTCATGAAGCCAAACGAGGCAGGTTGTGTAAATATTTAACAACGAGAATGAACTGAACCTGCTCCAGAGAAACGTCTGGGACAGAAAGCACTGGTTTCCAGCGGGAGTGAAGAGGCAGAGCACCTCGCCGAGTGCTCAGCTCTACGCTGATGTGTGCTCACTGGGCACCTCTGACAGCCCAACTCCGAGCACTTTCTCTGTGGCTTACGTGTTTACTACATAGCTGGGCGATTTCCAACAGGTTCACTCAAAGGCGCACGCTTTTCTAACCATTAAGATGTTACATTTCCCTTCAAACAACAGAAACTCAATAACAGTGTTAATAGTTGAGATAAAATCCGGAATTGTTTTTTTTTTCCCCCTTCTGTGTTACCTAATATGGCAAGAAATGCCCTGCTGAATGTGTTGAGGGTTTCGGGTTTTGGCATTAGTCCAAAGACTAAGCTGGGGCATTCCAAAGAAAATAAACGATGTATTTGAAAATATGGTTTTCATGAAGTTACCTTCGTGACTGACAGTTGGAAATACACCATCTTCTTCCTGAACTGATACCACAGGGTGGACTGCATAGTTCACAGAACTCCTGTGGGACCAATTATCTGCCTCACATTCTTCCCCTACAGGACCCAAGGGCATGGCTCAGTTCCACATAATCTGTCTTTGCCCTCTCTTGTGAAGTGTGACCAAAGGAGCCCAGCTGCCTTGGGTGGGCTGAGACTGAATGAGGACAACGGCTACTATTTTCCAAGGCCCACTCATCCCATGACCACCCTGTCTCAGGCTGGTCTTTGGAGAGCATCTAGCTTGTACTCCCAGGGTGACAGTGTGGCTATCCCTGAAGTTCCCTCCTCTATCTCACAGTGAGGCGGGTTGCTGATGGTGGGAACTACACCCCCTGAAGTCCTGGCCGCATCCTCGAAGAGCTGGCCTAACACGAGGACCCTGTGGAAGCTGTCGGGGCAGACCATTACCTCATACCAAGTGTGCATCCAAAGGCTGCTCCTGACCCTAGCTACGACAAGCACCCTTTCACGACTCTTCACTAAACCCTTCAGTTTCCTTCCAACGGGATTGACGTTAGTTTAGTGTAAGTAGTGTTCAAACCAGAGAACTACAGAGTGAGTGGGTGTGGGGGACTCTGCCTTCATCAGTGAAGATCCCTCATGGATTAATCTATCACTGCCTCAAAAATCTGAGTAGATCATCAGGGGAGGAGCGTAGAACTATGGAAGGTAGAGACTAGCTGGGGAGTGTCATTGTAAGAACGCTGTGGATAAACATATCTTGTTCCTGGCTGCTGCCTGTCCTCCCCCTCTTTCTTTCTGCTTCCTGGCCACTCCAAGGTGGCAGTCTCTGTCACATGATAGTCTATCTGCCTTAGTCTCAAAGCAATGGATCCAGCCAATCACGGGCTAAACCCCTTGAAACTATGGGTTGGACTCCCAAAACCATGAGCCAGAATACGCCCTCCCCCCTTTTGCTGTGCAAGAGTCTTCTGAAAACGCAGGCCTTTGAGGAGTCCATGTTTCAAGCAGCTCTTAGAAGATTCAGATGCTGATAGGCCACAGGATACGCTGTCTAAATCTCACCAAGATTGACCTGACCAGTATGGGTAAATGTGAATAGAGTTCCATAATTAATAAGAAACTTGACAAAATCTTCTATCTCCTACCCTTCCAAGGTAGAACTTAAACAGGTCAAAAAGCCTAACAAGGGCAAGAATAAAGGAAGACCCAATCAGAGAAATTTGAAAAAAAAGTTCCAAGATGGTGTCACTAAGTTGGTAAGTCTCAAAGTTCAGAGTGCATCTCAAGAACTGGGGACATGGCTAGACAGACAGACTGCTTTATCCTAGCTTCTTATTTAGTGGGTCCAGGGTGAGCTGAGATTCTCATTTCCAGCAGGTTCAAAAACTGATGTGCACATAGCTGACTGGGAAACACTGCTGGACCTCTGCGGGCAAGGTGATGAGACACCCAGACTGTCTGCTCTAATCCCACAGCTCTGACATCACCCACCTCCCATGCGCCCCTGAGCCTTCAATGCTACGCATGCTTGGTCCGGTATGAGCTGCTGTAATGCTCTGACGGTTGGGGCTGCAGAGATACTGGCAGCAATCTCTATGCTCAGGACTAAAGTGACGCAGAGGAGGCCATCTCTGTCTTTGTGCCTCAAGTCATCACCTGGTCCAGGCCCCCTCGCCAAACCCTGGGTGAGGATATCTGCCAGTTCCCTGCAAGGGACCAAAGCTGGTGCAGTGTGTGTGGTTTAGTCTCAATGGTGGGTAAAAATGCCATAGAAATGTAAATGGATTAATGATAGGTATTAATATTTTCACTGTTAGGGTTGAATGAGAAAATGAAAGTCACAAGCACCCAGAGTCCCACAAGTGTCTTCTCTCCCAGACAGGCAAAGAGACTCTTGAGTATAGGTGGCATCTTGAAGCTCTCATGGAAAATGCCTGATGAGAGGCTGTGAGCACAGCTGGATGGAAATGGCTCCCTGGTGGCGGGCTCTCGGAGCAGCTATCTGTGCCCAGACCAGAGCCTGGCCAAATACCGTGATCCAAGAGTCAAAGCATCCCTGGACTTCAGCAAAGCTCAAAGGGAGATAGGAAAAGCTTAATCACAGCTGATTGGGATGAGTGACTCACATACTGGGGCTTTCCAGCTAAAACCTTGGGGACCACCCCAGCTTGGGTTCTCCCCAAATTATCACAATGAATCCAGGCTGCAACAGTTGGGAAATGGGGGTTGATCCACAAACAGAAGTGGGGAGTGTCTATAGGTGAGGAGCTGGGGAGGATGCGTCCCACGTGACCTGTCCAGAGCGGTACAAGACAGGTGACTGTGAATTAATGGATGAATGGTCATTGAAGAAGGGAGGAAGGAGGGAGGGAGGAAGGAAAGAATGAAAGAAGGAAGGAGGAAGTTAGTTTACCTGTTTCACCCAGTTCTACCACTGATCAGTTTTTTTCAAAGTTATTCCCTATACTGAGTCAAAATGCTGACCCAGTTACCTGAATGCAGAAGAATGCCGCAGATCCCTTAGGACAAGGCAATGCAGGGGACATGACCCAAATGAATTTCCTCTTGAAATGCACACACATTAACCTCTCCCACATCCTCTTTCTGGCTGGGGAACCAAACCTCTCAGTGAGGTGCTGGGGTCAGTGGCGAAGTGCCTCTTGTTTCTGCTCACCAGGATGGAGGTTTTTCAGAGTTCAACCACCAGAAGACACAGGATTGGCTCCCTCCATGTCTCCTGGGTGGTGTCTCTGCTGCCCCCTGCTTGCTTTCCGAACCTGGTGCTTGGGCATATCCAGTTTCAGCTAGATGGCTGATGTCACCTGGAATGCCCTGGGCATTTCCACACCCTCCCTGCCCCCATCCCCACTGAGAGTGACTACTCAGATCACTCAGAGAGCTCCAGTGGCTATTTCTGCAGGCCCCTTCCCCACGAGGCACTACTTGCTCTCAGCAACACTCCCTCTGCCATCAGAATCGCCTTACACACCTTCCTTCCTCAGAAGTTACTTCAACTCAGGAGTCCAGGTGCCATGGGCGGAGAGGCTAGCCTCAAAGCCTGGCTCTGAGGCTCCTTAGCCCTCAGGATGGGTCAGAGCACGACAGAGCAAAGGGTCGAAACAGAGCTAAGAAAGACAAGCTTAGAACACTCAGAGATTTTGGCAGAAATCATTCTACCTGTTACGTACTGCACAGCCAGAGGCCCCAAACCCAGAGCTGCTTGTAAATACGTGAGACCACTTGAAAAACCCCACATGAAACAAAGAAAAGCCGGGGCTGGAAAAAAAAAAGACTCAAGGTCAATTCATATTATTTGATAGTTGTTGCATAAAAGCTACTGTGGATACTGGATGAGTTAGCTCCTAAGGGAAGTTCAGGGTCAGCTTCCCACAAGCCCCGGCTCATGTTTGTGTCAGGCAGTCAGTATAGAGCGAGGTTTTATGAGGTCTATTTAAAAGCACATGGACATTCAGCAGATACTGCCAAGTTGATGAACATGATGCTCAGAGTCGCCAACACTGTAGCTAGCGCCTGGATACAGGCTGTTGGACATGCCCCTCCTTCCTCCACAGGGCCACTGCTGCCTTCTGGAGCGGTGGTGACAGTACTTCCGCACAGCCCTGGCCTGTTTTAGTCCCTCTCCTCCTATAATTTTCCAACCAGTGGATTAGATCCTATTTGGAAACCTTAGATGAGAGAATAAAATCACAGCAGGAATGATAGGCATCTCCTGTGCTGGGGGAAAAGAAGGATGAAGATCAAAGAAGAAAGGAACATCCAGGATCACTAAGAAAAGACTGGAGCGAAAATAAGTCTCCCAACTCCCCCTCTGTGGCTATGTCTATGTCTGACATTGCTGTTGCTATCTGAGGGGCGCCATTGTTATCTCTCGGTAGTTTTAGAGTCCAGCACTCATTCAAGGAAAGATCAGATCGCTCCAGTGGCCCACACTACTGCTGCGCTTCCCAGGATCATCTTACAGCCCTGGTCACACCTGGCCAGCTATGGAAAGATTTAGCTCAACAAAGAGTCCCACTGTCCCTTCTTGATCCCACGTCTCTGTGCAAGTATCGCTGCCTAGGTCCCTGGGCCAACAGGGCACGCTGTACACCCTGCTCTGGCTCCCCTCTTTGTCCCTTCCTGCACTGTGCACACACACAGCATCTTCTCCCCCAGCCTACCTTCAGTATAGATAGTGCTACAGGCCCAGGGAGTGGGACATCTACTTTCTAGGAGAGAGGGTGGGCCAGAGGAGGGGGACTCCCTTAGCGGAGGGGACTGCCTGTCCTAGGTAAGCCATCTCTATCCCAGCAGCCCTCACCTAGCTCTCCGACCCTGCACCTAACACCTTAACTCCCTCACGGAGCCATGTTTACTTATTTCTGACCTCAAACCATAGAGGGTCAGGGACAGAAGGATTTGAGACCATTGTCCAATAATCAAAAGCATCAAGTGCCCCTTAAGAGTTTTTTTAATGAAAAATTTATATTAAATGTACACTTTGGATGTTCAATAACCAACTTCTAGCCTGTCCTGGGCACCAGTGAACCCCATGCCTGTCAGCATGCAGCCCTTCTGCAAGGAGCCCTTTTTAAGCTGTCTCACCAGATCAACAGTCTTGTGTGCATCCTGAAGAGTCCATTTCACTATGTGGCTCTAAGAAAGAAAAATCTGTGCCTCTTACACCCCAAGGATCAGGACCAAAATCTCCAACTCCATCTTCTTTTCAAGAGGAACCTGGCCAGAAAGAGCTCAGAGCTCTGACTGTCTACAGTTCACTGGAAGTTCTCTGGCATCTTGGGGGACTACCTACACTGTACCAGCTCTGGCTACTGTGACTATTGCTCACACTATCTCCAAGGCCATGTTTACTCAGCCAGATGCATGAAGACTTCACACAGAAATATCCACGAGCCTCTGATGAGCCAGTTAGCAACACCCTTGAACTGAACCTGCCCTGCGCTTGGCCACCACTCCCCCTGTCATCTGCCCCAGCTAGGTCTCCTGAAGGGTTTGAAGAAGCCACATCCTGTGGCCAAATACAGAAAGTGTATGTGTGGGGGGGAGACCAGCTCTTTCCAGAGGAGGTGATTTCAACTTTAAAACCAACACTTCCTGGCTGACCTCACAGTTCCCGAGGGAGCAACAGTGTCTTTCTAAGGCTGAGCTTGCCTGGTTCTTTTACAGGTGTGCAGAGATGACTAAGATACAAACTCTGTCCCCACGCAAAATCAGTCCCCACCCACCACCAGCACTGAGAAAATGACCACCGTCCCTCAGAAAGAGCTCAACTCCTGCCAGTTTGGCCACCACCAAACTGGATTTGACTCTAAGGATTATGGGTGGAACTGTGACCCTCCCTCAAAAATTTGTAGGTTAAGGACTTAACTCCCAGAACCTCACAATATGACTGTTTTTGGATTAGGGCCTTTAGAGAGGTAATTAAGGTAAAGACAGTGTCCTTCAAGAGCAGGGGAAATATCAGGAATGCACACAGGAGAAAGGTCATGGAAGGTTCAAAGGGAAGCATCTGGAAACTAATGAGAGCTCTCAAGGGACACAGTCCTGCTGATACGATGGTCCTGGGTAAAATGAACAAAACGCCTGACTGCAACTTCGCTGGTTGCTATCCTAATCCCCAAGGTCATGAGGACAGAACCTTGTGACGGTGCCATCCTTCCTATCCTGTGAGGGCACAGCTAGAGGGTCCCAGAAAGTAGGCCATCACCAGACACATTTACTTTTACAGCTTGGTTTTAGACTTCCTAATCTCTAAAACTATGAGACTATGTATTGATAGAGATTTAGTGTGAGGGTATACACACATACACACACACACACACACACACACACACACAGAGAGAGAGAGAGAGAGAGAGAGAGAGAGAGAGAGAGAGAGAGGGAAACATATCTTTCATTTTTATGTGTGTGGATATGTGAATGTGAGATCAGTTGTCTGCAAAGGCCGGAAAAGGGTCCTGGATCCCCTGGGGTTGGAGTTACAGGCAGTTGTAAGCTACCCAGTGTGAATGCTGGGAACTGAACTCAGGAGCAGCAGCAAGAGATCTTTGCCTCTGAGCCATCTCTCCAGCTCCATGTATAGATTTAAAGCTGTCGGCTCACAGGGTTTTGTTGCAGATGAAGAGGACTAGGAGGTTGGAATTCCACTCTCCACACTGCGAGAGAAAGTCAGTTCCTGCAGTTTGAGTTACCCAGTCTGTGACAAATGTCACAGGGACCTAAGCTGACCACAGTGAACAAACAGCGGCTCACTTATTCACTAGGCTGTGACATACAAAACATCAAATTGAGCATTGCACTAGACACGAACGTGAGAACCCCAGCAGCATACAGTGCAGTCAGGGAGGAATACAGCACAGATGCATGCTATATGGAAGGCCGATATTTTGATAGAACAAATCTATAATTCTGTTATCAAATATATATTTGCTCCAATTTGACTGATACGTTTGGCAGTAATCCGAGAAAAAGTTTTGTGTTTGCTTACCCATGGAGAAATAGTAGATGAATACAGAAAACTACACCTGGCTGAAGCAAGCCACACAGAGAGCCATATCATTCACACACTCCAGAGATCTACCAGTAATGTCAGCTCACCCTGAGTTCTCTGTACTTGGTGGTAGAACCCTCCATCTGATGTCACATGACTGTCACTGAAGCATTCCACGAGTAACAAAACCTCCTGAGACTTGTTTCCCCAACCAAAAATCATTTTCCAGGCCAAGAACCATGCTTAATATTTGTGACCTCCCATTTGTCACCTAAAGCCATGCTGGTTCAGTAGGTTCCCATTTTTAATTTTATTGGCTATAGAGTGTTTTACTTCCAATCCACTTCACCCAGTGAATTCTACACATCCGATTGCATGTGTTTGTATACAGAGGTGATTTTGAATAACGTGTCTGTTATGTTATGGCAGATTGACTTAGATGTTTCAATAAGGAACGGTATTTCAGGTGGCTAAGGCCTGGTTTGTAAGTGATGGGTATCATACTGATACACAGAGATCCTATGGGTCTCACTAATGTAGCAAGAACACCTCCTACTGGCCGCATGCACTAATTACAGGAAAAAATTTCAAAAAACAAAAAAAGACTCTAAAAATTTGAAGATATTGTGACGGAAGCCCTTACACAAACTTAATAAAATGTATCACCTCACCTTTAGGATATTTTGTGACTTCCAGCTTTCTAATGTGTTTATGGGATAAATAGTTTTCAAGGTCAAATGGCCACCCACACACAAAAGCTACCCTTACCAGTCATGGAGTTTTCCGAAGTGCACAGCTGCTCTCTCAGCTTCTCCACGTCATCAGGGTGTACCTGTTCATAGAGGGTGCTCCCAAACCACTCTGACTGTGGCTGGTTCAGAACAGGAGTGACAGAATCAGACACGTAGATTACTCTTCCTGTCTCAGCTGCCACCACAAACAGAAATCCATCAGCGGCTTCAAGAATGAGATGCTTCAGTTCCTGGGAAGAAAAGGTCATGGTCAACAAGTGTCCTGACAGATCTGGGTCAGTTATCTTCTCTTAACCAGCAACCTCCACTTCCTTTGTGCAGCTATGCATTCTGGTGTGTGCGTGGTTGTGTCCATGAACGCCATTATTAGCTTATTTTCTAGAGAAAGACCCAAAACTTGGCACCGTCCCTAAAACACACTGTCTTCTCTTAGAGAGAGTGACTGTGGGAGATCTCTAGCATGGAGAGATGAGAGACCAGGTAATGATGATCAGGAGGGGCTGAGCTGCCCATTCCTCATGTACTGAAACTGCAGCCGGCTGTGACGCTGCCAAAAAGCCCAGCACCCAGCATATGGCACAAAGGATGACAGGAAGGAAGGAGACTGAGATGGGGAGAAGAGAGAAAGAAACAGACCATGAGTCTTCCCACTGTGTGGGGACACTATACTCTTGTTCTTGTTCCCGAAGCCCTGCTGTCACCCCCAGGGGGTCACAAATGAGGCAAAATCAACTTTGCTAAACTGAGACAACCACACCTAAAAGCAGCTCGGCGGTAACTATCCATAACCTGTCACATCAAGCTAAATAAAGAACCTGGGTTCCTGGCCTGCAGGAGGTCTGTTCCCACCACTCCAACCTTCCACACACACCATCCAGGCCCCAATGAACAAAATCATCTTTGGGATCAGCAGTACGGCAGCATTCTGCACCCCAGACTCAAATGTTTAAATACAACCTCACAAGGAATGGTTACCACCCAATATCAGGGTCAGCTGAGAGGAAGCAAAGCATGGAATCTGGAGGGTCTGGTCAATCAGAGTGACCTCCTAGTGGCCAAGAGGGTCCAAGAGCCCAAGTCCCTAGAAGACCTTAACTTCTGGAAGCACAGTCTAGGAACTTTGTGGCTTGTGTGCAGTCACTGGCTCAGGATGGACTCAAATGCACTCAGCCTGGGATACCAAGGTGGATGCTGACAGTGCAAACATTTTCCAACCCAACGTTCACTCTGTCAATTTCCCATATGCACGTCTACTTCCTGTTCTTAGATGCTTCCGCAGTTCTAAGAACATCAGCATTCTCGTTCACCATGTCAGGAAGATCTTCCCAACAGGAAGAGCCTTTAAAAATAAAAAATGGGATAAGACGTCTGGGGAAGGAGAGAATTCTATGTCACCGGATGAGGTTGCGTGGCTTTGTTTATGTATGCATGTTTTAACCCAGTTTGCAAGGACAGCAAAGGTCTGATGGGATGGAGCCACCCCCACCCATCTCTTCCCATCCTCTCCCCTGAGGATCAGCATCTCATGACTCACACTTGGCCTTTCCTCCTCCCTTCAGTAAGACAGTATGGGTTTGGGAGTAAGGAGGATTCCATCCATGCCCTTCCACTTCGCTTTACAACTCTGGCATGATACTTACTGGCTCTGGCTTCTGATAGTTCATCAAGTTTACTTTCAGTGAAATTTTTGGAGGTTTAATGAGCTTCTGGTGTGCAGATCTTAGTGTTTGCCACACAGTAACTGTTTACAGGGCTCTATTTACATCTGTTTACATGTGACCGAGAGAGAGGCAGGGAGAGGGCACATGAATGCATGGTTGCCTTCTCTCTGCCGTCCCCTGTAGCTGCGTAGAGTCCTTTTCATAAGGATTAAACAAATTTGGGGGAAACTCTCTCTGTACTAACCCTAGTGCTAGTAGTACTTAAATGATTTCCAGCAAGTCATTTCTCTCCGTTCATCATTCATTATAGCAGCATCCCCATGCTAAGCAGTCTACACGGGAACGCCTTCCTCATCACATCCACAGAGCTGGAGGCTAGCATGGTTTTCATCTTTATAGAGATGGGAATGAGGATGGAAGTCTGTACCTGGGCCACCATGCTCCACACCTCTAAGACCAAATATGGCCACTACCTTCTTCCTGAAACCCTCAACGCGAGGCATCAAGTGAACCCTGGGAGGATTTCAAAGGGGTCAGAGTAGGTAAAGTAGCTGCCACCAAAACACCTGCGCCGAATAGAAGACAATGGCATTGGTTTATCATCCTTGTTCTTCTAGACCTGTGGGCACAGATGCTCTGTGCCACACAACTAATGGTCCCTCACGCCTTCTCTATGCCTCCCTCTGTACACACTGTGCACCCCTTAAAAGTCCCTATGCTGACTTCCTTTGTGCCCGTTCTGTGGCTCCTTCATAGCCTCTGTCCTGAGCATAGTCCCTGGTGCAGCCTAGTCACTTCCGCTCAGTTTCATTTGAGCCTTGCTTTCTGCCTTGTTAAACAGTCCATTACTCAAGATGTCACCCACAGAACACTTGGCACTTCCAAATGAACACTCCCGACAACCGTGTAATTTCACCTCTTTCTACGGAATCCATTGGCTCATTTACCTCAGGAAAGTTATGGAAACTAGAAAGTCAAAGCTTCATGTATGGCTAGACAAGTCAACTAAGGCTTTCAGCACTAGCTGATGCTCACTATGACCACCACGTGAAGGACAAGAACTTGGAACACAAGCCACCTGGCTCATGTAAGTCCATTTACTAATGCTGTCTTGCTAGTTCATGCATTTCTTCCCCCTCCCCCAGTTAGCACAGTAGAAAAACATGGCGTAGGGGAACCCCAGTAGAGCTGCAGGTCTTCAGGTCCTTTTCTCTAAGCAACTGATCCTGGGAAATTCCAGCTTTGACTTCTTCAGCTCTCAGTGATGAAGAACCATGGCTTTCTGACTAAACTAAATGAACAGCACAGAAAGATGGGACTCTGGACCGGGACCACGAATGCCTGCCAGTGCTGGCTGTGATGGCCCTGTAGCCATCATCACGACGGCTCTGTGGCTTTCATGGCACGACTGTGCTCTCGTTACCGTTACATACAGGAATTCTGGCGTCAGCGCCACCCTCCTGTGTCAGCATCCTCATCACACCGTTTTGTCACCTCTCCTCACCGGGGCGTATGGGAGATAAGAGCAGAAAACAGAGAGATCTAGGACTCTTGAAGAACACTTCTTGCTGAAGAATGGAGGCAAACATTCTGGCTTTCACCCCTCCCCCAATCCTGAACTCCATGTTCCCATAGAATTTACCTCAGGCTTGTGACCCTAAGATTCTCCCCCACTTTGACTGACCACAACACGGGAAGAGAAACGCTGGGGCACCTGCTCAGTGAGGAAGGAAGGCTTGTATGCGCCGTCAGTGGATTTGTTCCCGGTGCCCCTCATGGACTTCATGTGTGAAACCGCCATGCGCAGTATGGTGAGCTTGTCTGGCTTACGAGCCAGGGCACTGCAGGTGGGAACCATGTCGGAGAGCTCCGTGATATACTGAGTCATCTTGTTCCGCCTGCGCCGCTCAATCTCACTGTGGTTCTCTCTTCCCAGAAAGCAAGAGGTCAAGGGGAGGGAAAAAGAGAAGGATCAGACCGGGGTCAGCGGACTTTGGGGTAAAATAACACAGTTGTTAACATCAGATGGCCAGATTCCTAGGCCTAACTCATAATGGCTAAGTGCTTTGGTACTTGTGGGTTGAAGCCGAGCCCTGATCCATCTGTAAGCTCTTGTCTATGGGTGGGGAGCATGGACCTCTGTGGCCTCCTTCTCTAAATATGTAGTGGCACTTCCTAAATTGCCCACATATCTATGGATTTTTTCCTAGACATCCAAAATTAAGACTAAGAACCATGGAAGACCAAAGCATCCTAGCAGGTTCTCTGTGTGCATCTTTCTGTGTGATCCTTAAAATGAAGGTCTGGGCTCGCACCTTATGAAGGCAGCTCCTGACTGCTTACACACGTGATTGATATACTTCATGGTATGAAGCACTATAAGATAGTGTCCAACTTATGCCCCTTCAAGTTTTTGATGGTGTTAGCCCATTCCATAAGCACTGTGCCTCAAAAGACATAAAGCACCCAACCATGACAAATACCCACACAGCCATATTGCTTTCACTTTCCATACAGCACTTAATATATTGCACGGCACCTCAGCATCCCCCGGTGATGTGGGGACGTGCTGGATGCTTAGCCAGCCAAGGCTGCTGTGAGGATTCTAGTCTGGCCAAAGGCAGCCCAAGCCAGGCCGAGATGTATGGCAGGGGGGCTGCATTGTATGCTTTTCTCCTTAACAAAACCCTCAGCTGACAATAGGCTTACGGCACCAAACCCTATCACAAGCCTAACCACACTCTGTATCACTAAGGAGACTGTTGATGATGTAGATTCACCTCCAATAAAGCTGTGAACGTGCCTTTGTTCTACACCCAGTGTATTTCCCCCCTGCAGTGCGGCATAGTAACAGAACAGGTGTGACCCCTTATTAACCAATAACCAATTTAAAAAACAACTGTGAGGGATTACCTAACAGTCTCGGATGCTTACAAGGAAAGTCTAACAGAAGGGCTTGGAGACTATTTTGGTCTCGAATTATTTATTGCCTTTAGGTGCAAAAGAGAGTAACAGCCAGCCCCATTCAACTTAAGAAAAAAGCTGTTCCCTGGGATGAAAGTGTCTAAAAATACATCCCATGTGTGCTGCTGCAGGACGGAGGACTTTGTGGCTTCTCTGGGAAGGAGAGTGGCGCTAACAGTAAGAGAGGAAGATCCCCAGGCAAGGCCGCTCCACACACTGCATGTATTCACCAGCTTCGCACCCCATCCTTCCAGGAAGCAGAGCAGCATGGCAATCAGGCCCGATGGAGTCTGATGGTGTGTGTGCTGACATGTGCATGCCGCGTGTATCCAGCAGCAGTCCGCGTGGTGGCCTGCTGTGAGCCTTCTGGAGCAGATCTTCCGTGCAAGGAGTCCCGAGCCAGCCCCCAGTGGGGAGAGGATGGCAGAGAAAACAAGGAAGCTCAATGTGGTCTTCAAGCAGCCAGGGCATTAAGTGGGAAGGTGCACTGTGCACAGCAGAAGAGAAAAAGACACAGAAGGTGGGGGGAGGGCTAGAAGAGGCTGGGGGTGGTGGGCAGAGTTAGACAGATGAGGCAATAGGAAAAGGAAGAGTGCTCTGGAAATAGGGTCCATGGGGGGGGTGTCAAAGGAAGACTTAGGGTCGGGAGGACGTATCAAGAGAGGAGGAGACATTCCTGTAGGGTGGGCAGACCTGGTGCGAGGGGAAGCTGAGGAACTTGGAGGCTGGGGAGCAGGCCAGAACACAGTGAGAAATCTAACGGAAGCCGGGCCAATGGACCCTGATGTTTTAGAGAGGTTCACAGGTGGATGAGCTTTGTAGGATGGGAGGAAGACAGGATAAGACCAGTCAGAAGATTCCTGGGGCCAACTCCACCTCCCAGGTACTAACTGGAAAGATGTAAACCGGCCAGTGAAGCACCAACACCCACGTGGCCAGTGAGGTACCAATGCTTGCGTGCACGGCAAAGACCCTCCGTGTAGGGAAAGTCTACATCCTACAGGCAGAAATGGGCAGAGTTTGCTGGGTAGGGGAACAAAGGGTCAACCAGCTAAGAAGAGGCTGAGGGTGGGACACCTACAAACCAGAGGAAAGGATGCAAGCAGGAATTTGGTCAAAGAAATTCTAGCTCCTGAACACAGGCCAGAATCTTGCCGTAGAGAGACTAGAGACCCTCTACTCTCATTCCACAGCCATGGAGCAGGTCACGTGGCACAGACCACACTCTTCAGCTGGACATTTGTTCCCGAGACCTAAGGCAGGGCGAGCTCCCAGAGGCGCATACTCCTACCTTGCCAGCTCACTCTTCCCAGGCCACCCAGAGAAGGTGGTACTCCAAGAGCTGATGAAGGAAGAGGAGGCCAGACAGGAAGCCTGGACACTTAGGGGAGAAGATGACTCGGGCAGGACCCAGAGCTCCCTCCCTCCACAGCGCCTGCCTGCATCTTCCTGTGGGGGTCAAATGAGACAGGCTTTCTTCTCTGTGCACCACAACATCCAAGGGGAATCTGCCTGCCCCATCTGGAGTCGAATCGACCTGGAGTCTCTCAGTCTGACCTTCAGGATATCCCACCAGCTCCATCCACTTTTCCCTGAATCCCCTTCCCCATTCCAACACATGCTGTCACTCAGCACCTCTCTGAATCATAAGAACACTAGGCCCACTCTGACTTATCTCGGGACCATGCTGAGTGAGGGCTCCTTCACCACAAACGTCCACCTGTGTCAAAACTCCTGTAAAAACCTCTTGACTCTCCTCCCCTCCCCATGCCCATGCTCACTGCCCACTGTGGATGACATCACCTGCCCCATGTGGCGAAGCCTCCTCTCACCTTTCCTCTCCCACCATCTCAGACCTTGGATTGTCGCCAGACTGACAATTCTCTAAATGTAAGCCTGACGCTTAAAGTCCTTCAGTGGTGGCTCCCAAACCTAGAGTGAAGTCCAAAGCTTTCAGGTAGTGTCTGTGGCAACCACTGGTACCTTATTACCGCAGACTAATTTTCTCTATAAACACTGGGAGTGGGCTTGGGGAGGTTCTCTGATCGATCCATAGATAAATTCAATTTGGGCTAAGGTGAAGGATAAACAAGATAAGATCTAAAAGCTGAAAATTGCATTCACTGATCAGTGCAGGGAATGATACAATAATCTTAGGTTTCATGAAATAAGCCTGAGCTACCAGCAGTATGCCAAAAAGAACTGAGAACTGCCAGTTGCCCAGCAACAAGATCTGAGAAACAAGTGGTATGCATTGATGTGCATGTGTATGATTTTATTTTGGAGCCCTCAAGGATTACAGAGGTGAGGGAATGCCACCTTGTGAGAAGAGAATGACACATCCTAAGGCCCTTTCTACTGACCCAAGTTTATCTTATCCCCAAGGGAAGGAGACAATGAGATCAATCTGTTATGCCTGGGACTGTGGTGTCTATGAGCATCCATAATTGACGGGGGCCAGGCATCAGCAGTAAGGAAATCTGTCTCTATGTATGAAGGAGAAGGGTCAAGGGCTCTGGAGTGGGGACAGAGCAGGAGGAGGGTAACACTTCTGCTGGACCAAGACGACCTAGGGCTTTGCCTTAGCAGACAAGTGAGGAAATAGGGACAAAGAAAGAGGCGCTGCTAGCTGCGTGGTAACTTGGGTTTCTTCTCCAGCTCTGCTGCCAAGGGGCCTCTTGAGTTCGCTCAAGCGATGGGATAGCCATCACCCATCTTGATTAACATACAGAAAGGGAGGCACTTTATAAAGTCTCCCACTGACCACCAGGAGATGCTGATACAATCTCTGCATCATTCTTTTGTGACATAAAGGTAAAAGGTCACATGGGATGGTGTGACAGTATGTGATGAAGAGGGCTCCCTAAACCGAAGTCTCAGTAAATACATGTAGGAACCCAACCTCAGAACCCAAGACCCCGAAGGCAGGATTGAGAGGAGCCATGAAGTCATGGGCTAAGACTGAGTGCCTCTCATCGCCTCACCTGACACAGGGGAAGGGGCCAGGGAAGTATAAGCGGGTCCTACAAGTATAAGGCACGCGGAGACTGTGGTATGCAACCTTGACTTCTGATGATAGCTTGGGAATGTCAGCTGTCCACACGCTGAAATAATACCTGAGATGCCACCTGCTGCTGGTAGCAGCTGATGCCAGCTGCAGCACAGGAACAACCTGGGACATTTAAGAAGGATGCCATTGTGTGTTGCCCAGTAGTGTTGTGAGAAGGCTGGGGGCATCACTTGTAATGCAGGATATGCTGACCCTTTGAGGGATGAAGGACACCAGGTCCTGGTGTCCTTTAGGGAGGTTGTTTTTCTCTGGGGTGTGAGCAGAGTCTTCTAGAGGCAGAGAGTTCATCCCTGTTGAGTTGATAATGGAATTTAAGAGGGAACAGAAGTCAAGCCCAGTGCTGGTAAGTGAAGGCTGCTTCCTTAGGCTATGCTGGGGAAGGAAGCCAAGCCCTATACTTCCGTTCCTTGAGAAAAACAGGGAATTCTCACTAGACTCCCATCAGGAGACAAAGATTATGGTGCTGCCTCTGCCCAGATGATGAATCAACTAATAAGGATGGGAACTGATTTGCATCACAGTCCACGCTTTCCAGGGCCTTGCTTGCTAGGACAGTTATGGACTGATCGCAAGCATGGGCGAAGGAAACAGGAGAGGTCTTAGAATGCACCTTACCAAGGCTGGCAGCAGACATCCAACCTCCCCCTGGATGGTTAAGTGGAAGGTAGGGAGGGGACTTGCTTGTCTCCCCAATTCTGAGCGACTCAGATGTACCCACAGGTCCATCAGCCAGCCATGGATCATTTCAAATGCCCTGTTGTCTAAGTCAGTGGCCTCCGGGGTCCCATGAGCCCAGCCCCGTAAGTAACAGCACATGTTGGAAGTACATTCCATCTCTCTTGTTTTTAAGACCCAGAGGAAAGGATGTGGTTGAGAGAAGCTAAGGTTTGAACTCAACTGGGTAACAAGTGACTCACAGGCAGGTCCAGAGCAGTACACAGCATGGGGTGGCCGCCGCCTCACACTCAGGCCCAGTGAGCTCTGTGTCCCTCTGCTGTTGTTTCATCACTGACACTGATATGCCATGTCAACCAAATGTCACTCATGTTTCTCTTCCTCTTTTTTGTCCTGAGACCCAGCGGCACTATTTCGTGGGGTTAACATGCTATGGTGTGCAGTCTTGAGGGGGAACTTTGACATAGAGGGCTCAGTGTCATTGTTTCTGTCTACGGAAAGGTTCTGTGTGGCCAGGGCAAGCTTTGGCAGAGAGGGGAAGGGGACATTTCTGAGGTTCCAGGAACAGATTACTCCTTGCTATTAAGACAGATTTAGAAACCAGGACATCTAAAGTGGGTCCAGTCTACACAGGAAGAGATAATCCATGTCTTGTTAGTGAAGCTCATATGTTGTTTTGATAGGGAAACTTCAAGGTCATTAATGGGTTAAAAAATGTGTTCTCATCTCTCTCTCATGCTTCAGTTGAAGATGAAGCTGAGGAACAGATGGATGACCCTGATCTCAAGGGTAAAATTTTTGGGGGTGAGGAGATATTTACTGTAGACTTGAAGATTCTGGGAATCTCTGGACAGAAATGAGGCATGGGTCCCTCCTGCATTGGTAGAGAACACTGCTTAATCGACAGCTACTATTTTGGTTAATGGGTAAGAAAAGATCCAAAACGACCCGCATGGAGAAAAGTAGACAGCCAGCCCAGTGGACTGTGTGCACGTCATACTTCTCAAAACCGCTTCAAACAACCAAGGCTGTCAGTGTGAAGGTGGAGTGTTAATACAACAGATGGGCACCTATCGCCTGCCACGTATTTTTCTAAGATCAGGAGTAACCTCGGAGGAGGTTGGAGTGGGGGGGGGGCAGCAAGGCGAGCCCGGCCGGAAGAAGATGTCACGGATGGGAAGTCTAAGAATGGGAGAATAACCTCTTCCTTCAGCACACCTACTTCCAAGTGTCCCACAGCGCCTCAAGCGAAATAGATCGAAAGAACCAGAAGTCATGATTCTCCCTTGCGTCCCCAGTACAGGTGACCTGGGAGTTTTCCCTGAAGGCAGGCTAGATGCTGGCCAGCCCCACAGAGCAGCTAAAGACACTGGCCCACACATCCGTAGCTTGAGTGTGAGGCTCTTGAAGCCAACCCCAAACAGGCTACATGTTCTTGTATGTCTCCTAATTTTCCTTACTAAAAAAAAAGGATTCAGGTTGATAATTCTCTCTAAACTTGAGCCCTATGTTTTTTCGCTTGTTTCTTTGCTTAAGGGAGCCCATTAAAGTTAGTGACCACTGTTAAATGTAAAAGCAAACAGGATTAAGAACTAGGTCCTTACTCCCCTCTTCTTTTGCTATGCCTTTTGAAGACAGTGTCTTGTTATACAGCTCAGGTTTGCCTCGAATTTGCTATCTGCCTGTCCCATACTCCCACGTGCTGAGATTTCAAGCGTAGAACACCAGGCCACGCTTGGGATATATCAGGATTACTAATAACTGCCTGCCACTAGGCCAAATACTGGCACTCAGCCAGGCATACACAAGATGGTCAAAATACAATGGCTTGCACAATGACAAGAGGCACTAAGTGCCTATGCATGCCAGTCATGTGAGTGCTGGCGACTGGCTTAAGAAAGGCAAAATAAACTCACCTTGAAAATTTACTGGGACCTTCACCATCTTCATCATCGAAGTCCATTCTGAAAGGTCAAAGTCACAAGTGAGCAGTGGTTATAACTTTTAGGAGACTGTAATTAGTGATATGAGCTGTGAGAGCAGGGGGACCTTCACCCCATCATATCGCTGTGCAATGCTTCCGACATTTGGTGGTGCTAAGACGGTAACCCTGCAGTCTCAGAAAGGAGAAAAAAAATCACAGCACGCGCGCGGTTAGTTTTCTGGTCAGAAGTAGGAAATAGTCACGTCGTCGTGTCCCCCTAAAATGCTTCTCAGATCATCAAAGGATAGCCCAGTCCATGCTGGGGGAAAACATCAATGTTTCTTGTCTCCCAACATCTCTGGGGCGTATGGTCCCCTCCACATCATGTATTTCATATAAACACTTCATCTCTAAAATGTATGGTAAATTGCTCAAGGGACTTGGAATCCAGGAAGTTCAAAGGGTGATGAGAAATACAGTGGCCTTGTGTGGGAACACTGCCTGTGACTTGGTAAGTCTCCATGAACCTCAGGGCAGAGGTCATTCCAGGCAATCATTCTGTCACACCCAGGACCAGATAGGAGGCTGTTGAGAAGGAAATGGCCATTTGATATCAAAATCACTCAAGCAAGCGGCTCTCTGCTCACCGAATTACTCTTCAGACCTCTTCTTTACTGGGCCTCCCCTTGTAAACATCAGACAAGGTGGGGATGAATTCGTGCTTAACTAACACGCCAAATGTCCCTTCTCCAAACCCCATATTCCTCTCACGGCAGCAAATACTAAGCTGGAAGATGTTAGGGCAGAGAGGGAACTTAACTATGATCAGAGTACTCAGAGTTTTTGAGGAAGAGAATGAGACCTACAGTGTGGTCTTGACGGCATCTCGAGTCCCACTGTCCTGCTTGTTCTCAGCCTGTCTGAAGGATCGGGTGACCCCAGCAGAAGGGAGGGTAGTTGCCTGGCAGCTACGTCTGAGGAATCCCATGTTTTAGCGGCTTGTTATGAGAATGGCGTGTTCTGGGGGACACAGTAAGATTCTGTTCAAACAATAAATAAAGGAGTGTGTGCCAGAAAAGTGCAGCTATAGATGTCAGAGCTTCTGCCCCTCACAGGGAGGTGACCCTCATTCCCTAGTCTGTAAGGGCCTGGGTAATAGGTGACCTAGGGGAAGGCACAGGGCACCTAGGTCACCAGAAAGCAGTCATGTTACACATGAAGAGCCATCCTTGTACGCACAGCCCAAGACGGGCCCCAGTGAGATGTATGATGACCTCTAGACTTTGCAACCACTTGAGGGACCTAGGAACTACGGTCAGACATGGCAAAATGAAGGGAGAGACATATGGAGGACAGGCAGCTTTTGCACAGCTTTGTCCTTTGTACGGTGCAGTATGAGCTGATGTGATTTTGCCCAGAATTGCCTGATGGGATATTTAGTCTTCAAAAGCCAGCTGTCCTAACACTAAGAATAAAGAGATGGAGGAAATGGCAGTTGTGATCACAGAAATGCCTCTGTACAGAGAGAAAAGGAGATGGTCAAAAAGAAGGGGAAGGACCCCACACATGCCACCAGGGACACAGACATGCAAGGTCCCCACAGCATCATTCCGGAAGCCCAGCACTGGACTGCAGAGCTGACTACAGGACAAATGGAGCTGAATGTGGGATCCCAAACAAAGAAAACTCATTAGTGCCCTATATAATTACTGAGCTATCATCTCACCTTCCTGGAAATTACGTGTGGGAAATAACCACCAAACTGAGGCCGGTTGCATTTTGCAGAACCACACTGCCACCTAGTGCTTATAAAGCGAAAGATCAACTTCTTTGCCTACATAACAAACCCACCATATATTTCGAAGAACTTGTGCAAATATTTATCAAATGGGTGTGAGATGCACAGTTATTTCTAAAATCCCATTCCATTCAATCTGATATCAAAGTTTCTATAACAATTTGTGTGTGTGTGCTTGTACTCTTGGGCTTGCCTGTGGAGGTCGAGGACTCTTTCCTTCTACACAAATTCACTTATCTAACTTAAGTCATCAGGCTTAGAAGCAAGTGCCTGTTCCACTGAGCCATCTCAAGGGACTTTGATGAGACTGTGATCATCAAACTCCTACAAAACACAGTTTTGTAGTCAGCCCTCACTCAAAGACTAAAGATCAATGAGATGTTTGGGGTGACCAAGGACAGGGCATTCTTGGGATCCACGGCTTCAGTGCTGGAACAGTCTCAAGCAAGTCAGGATGATTGGTCGCCCTTATTTGATCAATTTTCTTTGGCCAGTCCCCTATGGAGCAGATAAACAGGGAAGTAAAGGGCCACAGCTTGGCCGGGTGAGCTTGCAGATCAGGCCAGCAGAGGGCAGAAGAGAAGAGCCTGATCTGGACCCCAAGTTTATTGGAGTCCATTGGGAGCTTGGAGTCATGATTTGTATATAAAAAAAATAAAGACTAAAATTATGGCTCTCATCTGTGCACATGTGCGATCACATACATGCAGCAGGGAGAGGAAACTGCACCCACCACCTGTGAGTGTGTATGCAATCACATGCAGGAGGGAGAGAAACTGTACCCACTACCTGTGAGTATGTATGCAATCACATGCAGGAGGGAGAGAAACTGCACCCACCACCTGTGAGACTGTATGCAATCACATGCAGCAGGGAGAGAAACTGCACCTACCAACTGTGAGTGTATGCAATCACATGCAGCAGAGAGAGAAACTGCACCCACCACCTGTGAGTGTATGCAATCACATGCAGCAGGGAAAGAAACTGCACCCACCACCTGTGAGTGTATGCAATCACATGCAGCAGGGAGAGAAACTGTACCCACTACCTGTGAGTGTGTATGCAATCACATGCAGCAGGAAGGAAAACTGCACCCGCCACCTGTGAGTGTATGCAATCACATGCAGCAGGGAGAGAAACTGTACCCACTACCTGTGAGTGTGTATGCAATCACATGCAGCAGGAAGGAAAACTGCACCCGCCACCTGTGAGTGTGTATGCAATCACATGCAGCAGGGAGGGAAACTGCACCCACCACCTGTGAGTGTATGCAATCACATGCAGCAGGGAGGGAAACTGCACCTGCCACTTGTGCATGCATGGACTCACACTCAGCAGATCATGCTTAGTCATTTGGAAAAGCATAAAGTGGGCCCAGCCCAGGAGATAAATCAGGACCCCGCATGATTGCTGAGGTCTTCAGGATCATTCATTCCACACAAACACTCTCACTAGCGGCTCAGAAACACACACACACACACACACACACATGCATACATGCACCATTGCCCCTGACTAAACAAAAGTCCTCAAACAACACTTGTCCCAGGAGCACATTCAGGTTTCTGCCACCATGTCCAACTTTAAATATGACTGCAAGAAGCCACGCCTGCTTCTTCTGCTATAAAAAGGGTAAAGTAAATCATCCTTTATTTTATGTCTTTTATGTTTCGCTATTATACTGAAACATCTGGATAATAAAAGAAATCAAAATACGACTTTAAGCCTGATCGTATTCACTCTGAAACATGCAGCACGGTGGATGGGTGATCCCAGTCTTCACAGGGTGAGCGGAAACACTTGATCCTGCTTCCCTACCAGTGAGCCAGGATGAGAAGCTTGGCTGGGCGTTTCTGAGCATAACTTGTGTGAAAGGGAGGCAAGGAGGCTGTCACTAGCAACGCTTTCTAAGGATAACGGTGCAGCATCAAATGTGCGCTTTCACACAGCATTCGCTTCTGCTATGGCGGACCATGAGGAAGGTCATTCTAGTATGGCTGGTCAAATAGTGGCTACCCAGGAACAATCCTGGGCCTGGCCATGGGTCCCTGGAACACAGCAGAGTGACAGTGTGAAAATATTCTCCCTTCTGGCTCCCTTATAGCCAAACTACACATTTAAACATCCACTTACACATACAAACCTCTTCCTCTTTTCTCTTCACTCTCTCTCTCCTCCTTCTCTCTCCACTCTTTCTTTCCTCCTTCTCTCTCCACTCTTTCTTTCCTTCTTTAATTTTTAAGTGTGTGTGTGTGTGTGTGTGTGTGTCTCACTAAGTAGCCCAGGCTGGTCTTAAACTCTGCCCCCCCCACCAGCCTCTATCTAAGGAGTGCTGGTATGCAAAGCAGTGGCCGGAGCTGCTACATTCCTGCCCATCCCTGTCTGCAGCCTCCACCCTCCATCTTTAGTGGGCAGCTTTGGAGTAGGCTCAGCTTATCACTTAACTCATCACTGCCACTTCCTCCCTGAGGTTAAAAGTACTGAGTTTGCCTCCCCTACCCCTTGCTGAGCTTAGGGAGGTCAGGACAAGAATGTGTGTCAGGTGACTTGCTTCAACTCATTTCTCCCAACAAGTGGATCTACTTTGGAAAGAATCTGAAACCTCTGAACCTTCCTTTACCTTGCGTCCTAGCTGCCAGGCAGAGAGCAGGGCCCTGTAGAGACTCTCACTGCTAAGCCTGTCAGTGACGTGGGAAGAAAGAGCAGCCAGGGAGGACTCCCAGCACTAGGCCAGGCACACATCCAGGAAGATCCAAAGTCCTCAAGGTCTCAGCTCTAAGAGGCAATGCAGCACTAGAGAGGTGTGGACAGTTGTCCCCAGCACTTGGCACACTAACCTCCATGAGAATGACTGTCGCGTGAGAGAGCAAAGACTTGGAAAGGAATGGGACAGAGCGCACTAACACTGATTTTTTTTTCCCTCCTGACACCCCATCCTCTTCCATTTCCCTCTCTGAGTCTCTTCAGGGGTGTCCCATGATCTTAACAGAAGGAGCAGTTGGAGATACCATACTGTTGACAATGACAGCAGGCAACAGTCAGTGCCAGTCACAGCACAAGGCCCGGATGGAGCATCTGCCCTTTGATGCACACAGCCTCCACCAGCGTCTCACAACAGAAGGGATTGTTATTAGGTGAAGAAAATTTTTAAAAATGCAAGATGTAAGAATGACTATGGAAACAGATCTTCAAGAACTGGAGGTTCCCCTTCTTAGAGTCAGGGCGAATCTCTAAGTCATGGGGCATTATGCCCACCATCTGACAAGAGGAAAAGGCAAGGAGCATATAGACCCCAGGCTTCCTGGTGAAGGTGCAGTTCATTGGTCTGCCCTCAGAGAGCCCCAGCCTCATCTTACGGTAGGATGTCGGAGGCCACTGCCCACCTAACTTCGTCTCTGCCTCCTTCCTTGATAGTATGTGGAATGGACCTCAAGTCTAAGTGTCAGACTATTCAGAGCCCACACTAGCTTCTGGGGCCATGGTGTGTGTGTGTGTACGTGCGCGCGAGTGTGAATGAAATGTCAGTTCACATTTGAATACTTGGTCCCCAGTTGGTGATCTTTTTTGTGGAGGCTTAGGAGGTATGGCCATGTGTCACTGAGGTTTCAAAGGGCCGCATGGCACTCTCAGGTTCCGGGTTCCGGGTTCACTCTCTTGCTTCGTGGTTGTGGTTTCAGATGTGAGCTCTCAGCTGCTCTAGTTGCAAAGCCTACCTGCCGCCACGCTTTCCCACTGTGGTGGTGATGGACTCTTAGCCCTCAAATAAAGCTCTCCTTCCGTGATGAGGCAACAGAGAAGGAACGGAAACATCCTGTGCGGCGACACAGGACAGGGGACAGCCGTGGGGACCCTGCAGGCCAAGGTGGAAAGCTGGTGGGATGCACACCAGCCTACACCATGAGACAGAGGCTCCCAGAGTCTCCAGCACAAGGAGGGCTCATGGGTCTTCAGCATGGGGTGGAACAAAGTATTTTTGCCCAGACTTGGACCAACCTAGAGTTGCAGGGCACACTCTGGTCTCTTCTGGAAAAAGATGAGAAGTAACAACGGAGCTTCTCTCTAAAGAACGTGAGTTAAGATAGTAACATTGGAAGTAATCTGGAATTTTTATTAAAAAATTAATATTTTAACACCATACACATTCTTTTATCGAGCCATACAGCAGAACTCAGTCTACAGTTAGCAAGAACGATGGCTCAGAGAGCAGGCAACTGCATGTGAAGCCCCAGAGGCAAGCTGCAGCCTTTATCAGGTGGCGCCCACTGAGGAGACCCAGCAGCAGCAGATGGAACACCGACTGCCTGAGAGAGTGTGCAGGATCAAGGCTGGCCTTGCCACCATGCTCAGAATATCAGCCCTTTGAACCCTCACAGTGACCATGCACCTCCCAGGCCCTTTTCCCAAAGACCCCAGCACACACAGCAGTCCTCGTTAGCTGACATTATAACACCATGGTGTCTCATCCTGTCCCCACTCCACCCCTGACCCTGGCACCTTGCCTCTTTTAAGCATCACAGGGGTTAGAAGAGGCTCTTGGGATTAAAACGCAGGACCATTTCAACATGGGTCCAGGCTACAGTCTTAGAGCTATGGAAGGTTCTGTTCTGTTCTGTGTTCTGTTCTCACTGAATAGGTACAATCATGGGCAGAGTGTGTGACCAGAAACTGAGCAACATCATGAGGCAGCTATTTAATTATTAAACTGAAAATAAAAAAAAAAGGATCAATGGGGAACTGGGTTGAGTAATATACTGAGCTGGAAAATACCAGTTAATGTTTTTCCTTTGGCTGATTTGATTTGGGCTCTGGGTACAGACGCTAATATCATTTATCACAAGTAGGTGCTGGTTTTGGTTTCATCGGCTCCAAAGTGGTCTGTGACCTACCAGAGCCAGTCTAGTCAACAGAACTTAATACTTATTCTCTTTATTGTCTGAGCAATATTCAACATATCTGGCTGGCACTCAGGTGCCAGATCCTTGCCAAAGGAATTCCTGCATATTCCTAGGAAAGATATCATTGGAGGGAAAGGTTCGAGGGCCCCGGTTAGATCATTTACAGTTCCTGGGGCTGGCTCTGCCAAATGAGGCTGGAATGTTCTGGCAGTTGAGACTGAACTCCTCCCTTCTGAGAGCTAGGCCCAGTAGGACCCCACAGCACGCTCTCCTACGAGGACAAGCAAATAGAAAGCCCCAGCTGGGTGCCAGGACCCAGAACACTTAGAAGCGAATCATGTGCATATTTAGGACGCTTGCAAAATCTAAACAGGATGCAAACTGCTGAGCTTTTACTCTCCAGGAGGGGGTGGGGAACAATACTTTTCTAACAGGTCAAGAGCATTGCTCAACTTTTATTAAGGCCAGTTCCTGGAAGCGCTGGGTCTGCTTACCCGGATCGCCGCTTTCCTCCTCGGGCAGGCATGGCTCCTGTCATCCTCACCTGTCCAGTCGCCGCCATGGGGGCAACAGGCAAGGTCACAGATCCAGGGATGTCTGAAGCCATTTCTGGATGTCAACAGAAACAAGAAAGTTTGTTAATGACAGAAAACCCCAATAACAAGCAAGGAAACTGTCACACTTCACCCAAGAAAGCCGGCCCTTGGGAGGAAGTCCTGGCCACCTTGCTCACTGCCAGTCACTTGACTGGGCCTGTCCTGGGCTCCGTAGCCTCAGTTTTTCACCTCTGCAGCAGTACCCTCTGACCTCTCACCTCCACCTTCGCTTCCACACAGAGCCCAGTCCCCACCCTCAGGGAGGACTCAGACACCCCGATTGTCAGACCCCATAAGGCAGGGGCATTGAGAGTCTCCCATTCGGCTTCATCATGAGGTTGCGTCACATGGAGGCACCCAGGTCTCCCTAGCCAAGCTTTTCCAGGAATAAATACCAGCTTAAAGAAAGAGAATGTTGGGCGACAGAGGGAGTAATTTTTTCCTATTCATCATGGCTAACATATTGTTTTTAATAAGCCAGACATCTCTGGAATCTCTTTAACACCAAGTTAAACATCCTTGACTTCAAATCAGTCACCCTGTCAAAGAGTTTCTTCTTCACACTCCCTGGGCTATCAGTACCCTGCACTGATGGATCAAGTCCCTACCAAGAGAAACTCTTAGAGCAGCTTTGCTGACAACGCTCATTGCTCTCTGGAATGCTTTCTGCTTTCTCGCTCACTCTTAGCTCAGTCCTCTCTGGAGCAGAAGGGACATAGCAGTCTATAGAGATAAACTTCAGCAGGACAGTGGGGGATCACATGGCATTGGGCTCCTCTGAGGACAGAAGGAACGGCCACTGAGTCCGCTGCTGCACCCATCCTGGGGTTACCACTGTCTTTCTCTACAGAAACCAGAAAGTCATGTGACAGACATCCCAGAGGCTAAAAACCACATCTGAGCCATCCTACTCCAAACTTTTGAAATCGTGAAAGACACCAATAACAATCTTAAATCAGCCCCTCCGCTGTGCTTGCAAAGTTTTGAGGACCGTGGTGATCTTGAGTGCACACACTGGGAAGTATACGGGCAAAATCCCTCACTTGGGCAGTTCCTGGGTTTGTGACTGTGAGGTGGCAAGGCACAGGGACACCCTGACAAGCTCGTCACAACTTGCTTCTGACAAGGTATCATATGCCTTTCTGAAAGAGCAGCTGAAACCCCCAGCTTTTATTGAGTCTCAAGGTGGAGGTCAGGGCTGTGTGTGGCAGACAAGGTGAAGCTGCAGGTCACGACATTCTGAAGCAAGTTCTCCGGAGTAGTCATCCCTGACAAGTTCCCAGGATGAAGGGCTCCAGAGGGAAGCATGTTGGGAAAAGCTGAGCATCGATCTCCTTTATTAAAAACGCCAATGCCCATTACACACATACTGAGAAATCCTATGTGAAGAAGGTACTTTGACTTTGATTAATCCAGTAGATAAGTGTTTCCAGAATCCTGGACATGTATTATTGTCTGCTATGCTAGTGCTCCAGACAACACTGGTTTCAGCATTTTAAAGCCAACAACCTCAAATCCTGTGAGTCAAGCAAATATCAGAGTGGAAGTGATCTTGACCGTCATCTGCAAGCCTCGAAAGGTCCACTGCTTCTCCAGGCCAGCCACTCCCAGCTCAGAGGAGGAGGGATGTGGCAACTGAAAGCCAATACCTGGTACAGCAAAACATGATAATCATTGAAGTTTATTTTAGGAAAACAAAATTGCCAATTGGGATCCAACTTGCAGAAAGCGAAAGGCCCCCAAACCCTGGCTGGCAAGACAAAGTGGGGGAGGTAATTTTGAAGATTCATTCCTATCTGTAGACAGATAAGGGACACAAGGCAAAGACAATGAGATGGCTTTGCACAAGTGTCCTGTTGACCAAAGCATGTCCATTTCTCAATTACTTCAGGATCTCTTTCTCTCTTTCTCCCTCCTTCCCTCCTCCCCTCCCTCCCTCCTCCCTCCCTTCTTCCTTTTCCTTTCAGTAACAATGACCAACAAAGGGTTAAGAGGAGGACCAAGTTGATTTACAGTCAAACAGTTCCAAGTAGCTGCTCAATCAGGTGCCAGCTACCAGAATGACTGGGCCACTACCAGTCACAGTACCAATGACATGCTCAAAATATCTATCCTGTGAATTCATTTTTTTAAAATTAAGAATAATGTATGCAACAAGCCAGACACAATGGGAAAATAACCATCCAAACAACACATCTAAACTCATGAACACAGTGTTGGTGAGCAGCTTAGCATGTGCTGGAACTTAACTGGGATGAAGTACTGGTTTGACACAGGCATTCTTTGTGTCATGTGACATATCCCGTGTCGACATTTCACAATTTAGTTAAGGGGCAGATAATTCCATTTTAATCCAGTGCTATGTTAGTAACCATAATACAGTTCTAGACATCCAACCAGCAAAATGGAAGATGCAATCCTTGCGGCTTGCATTCATGTTAAAGGTTAAATGTTTCCCAAGTCAATTTTTAGGAGACACTTTTAATAGATTCCAACAAAACAGAAAGCAGGTCTCTCACTTCTGCCTGGGTACACCCATGTGGTCTGCTGGTACCTCCCTTGGAAAGGTAACTGCCTGCCTGCTTCTCAAACCTGGCAGCTGTTCCCTTTAACTGATGTATAAGCAGGCAAAGATTGCAGGGTTCTTCTGGAAGATGTTACAGAAATGTTCCTGGCCAGGTCTGAGCCATGGCCTGGGACCAAATACAGCCAAATACTAACAAGCAGAGTCACCCTGTGGAACACTGTCGATTTGCTCCAGGGTTTCTGAATTTCACACTTGAATAAGGGGAAAGGAACCCTGGTGATCCTATTGCATGGGAAGAAATCATCCCTCAGAGCCAGTAAGATCACAGTGCGGCCACCACTACACTAGGCAACTCTGGGGTCCATGAAGACGGCCTTCTAGGAAGACAGTGCCACAGCACAGATGGAGACATTCAAGTATCCAGGCCCCACAAGAGATTCTGGGGACTGAGGGTGTGTGATGTGCAGTGTGGTGTGTGTGTGTGTGTAAGTGTGTTTGCGCATGTATGCATATGTATGTAGAAGCCAGAGCTTTACATTGGTTAGGTGTTTGCCACCTGAATTTTTGAAATAATCTCTCGCTGAACCTGGAGCTCACTGATTCAGCTAAGCTGCTGGCAGACAGGATCCTCCTGTCTCTCTCCCTGCTGCTGGGACTACAGACATGCACCCCCATGCCTGGCTTTTTCCATGGGTAGTTCTGGGCATCTGAACCCAGGCCATCATGCTTGTGTATAGCAAGCACTTGACCAACTGAGCCATTCTCGCAACCTCATCATGTGCTATTTCAGTGTTAAATATATGTCAATTGAATGTCACAAACAGAATAGCAAGCATTCAAACTTTTTCACGAGGAACACACAGAAAAGACTGTCCTAGTCAGTGAACTGGAGCAATGCATGCATGGGTCAGAGGCCGAGGAAGGTGGCCCTTTCCAACAGTCATGTCCAATGATGAGCAGATTGGCTTAGTGACAATGACAGAATTTTGCTCAAGATTTCTATTAGGTACTGTCTTTCTGGACTCCCTGTCATGTACTTGTCTTCCATCCACCCATGAAGTAGATACAAAGGCATCCCTTGTCACAGACTGGAGAACTTGGTAGGGAGAGGCACGTGCCAGGCCACAAAGCTGGAGGGTATCAGAGCCTGCTCAGGTTTTAGCCACACTACAGGACTGTCTTCCTCAATGTGCCCAGGCAGAAGTGGGGTGCGCTGGCAGATCCCACCCAGCTACCCTAAGAGATGAACTAACACCGAGGCTCTAAACCATGGTCCCAGTAGAGGGTGTGTGGTACACAGGAAATGCCATGGTTGGGGGTCACTCAACTGAGTCGCAGGTTTATGGGAAGTGACTTAACTCACCAAGCTACAAAATCAGGCAAATATCTACATCCCGGAGTTGCCGTGAGGACAGAAAAGCAAGTATAATATCTACCAGGAGAAATTTCTCAGCTCTTATTTTTCCCCAGGAAAAGAATGTCTTTCAATAGAGCTCTTTCTCTGTGCGTCTATCTTACACACACACACACACACACACACACACACACACACACACACACAGAGTGGGGATATTTCATAACCTTTGAGCAAATCACTTGTCCATGCCTTGGTCTGCTATCTGAAAAGTGGGAGTAATACTGCACCTGTCTGAAGTCTTGAGGCTCAGAGACACTGATGTGTGTGCACAGCACTCAGATGTGGCACTGGGCACAGAGTAAGCATTCTTATTCAGTTAAACACACCCACAGGTGCTAACAATCATCTTACCATGAGGTTCTTCCCTGCACTTCTGTGATTTTTGTCTTTCTGGTCCTGTCTCACAGATGTGCAGGGAAGGCTACATTCTGGGACCCGGGTTCCTCCCAAAGCGCTCATCTGGGACGGCTGTCACCAAAGCACGAGAATGGGGACATCACTAGCCTGGAGTGCCTGAGGTGGGCTTCCTCCTGAGTAGAGCGGGTGTAGTCCCTCTCTGCTCAGCCTTTGTGTCAGCTGGCACCTGGCCACAGCTGAGGGTGGGTCAGTGGACCAGGCACGGTATTCCTCCACTGGAGGTGTGTGAAGCAGTGAGCCCCACTTTCTGTGTCACCACCACTCCTCACCCCTCCTCTCCGGGTCTCTCTCTCTCTCTCTCTCTCTCTCTCACACACACACACACACACACACACACACACACACCATACAAACCATATGCAATGTGCACGCAAACAACTAGTTGAGGGATCAAGGGAGATACTAACGGGAGACATGTACACACACACACACACACACTGCACACCTTGCTTTGGACCTGATACATTCATAGTTTCTCCCTCGGAAACATGGTACCTGCTCTCATTCCTGCTCAGGGCAGAGACATGGCCCCTGGCTTGGCAGCTTCCTACAGCCCCGTACTTCCTTCAGGGGGTTGAGGCATGCTGGTGAGGGAACCCAGAAATTTTGGATGCATCCTTCATCCTGCTCTCAATTCCCATTCCCTATAGGCAGATCAAGCAGAGCTTGGTCAGGCTTCAGCAAGGACACGAGCCTCACACATACTGATGGGGGTTTGCCACAGTCAGCAAGAAGGGAGTCTGGGGCTGCAAAGAAACTCAGATGCATTCCATGATAACAACGCCACAGGCCAAATGCAAACCTTGAAACAGACGCAGGGGTTTCCATTGTGCAAGGGAAAGTTTAAAGCAGGGGCCAAGCCCCTACATATGGCTGCCTCTCTGCTCCTTCCACTCACCTGCCCTTCTTCTCTACTCAGACTTGCTCTTATGACCCCACCAGAGGTCTGGGGTTATACATACAGCAGCCACAGCTGGCGATGGCCAACCATGACTCTCCTGTGCCTACCCTCTCTGTGAGATTGATTCCCCAGCCTTACTCAGGCATCCATCCTGCTTCTCAGGAGCTACATCCCTGACCCCCTACTTTTTGGCCCTCCTGCCATGTGTCCTGCCAGCTGCTGCTCTTCACCAGGACTCCAGGGCATCATGGGCGGCCCCTTCTATCCATGTTTCCCCTTAGTGACCTCCTCCAGGTGTGTAACACCAACACCACACCTGCGGATCCAGCTGCAAGTCTGTCTACCTTCTGCTGTTGGCCCAACTGGTAACAGCACAGCCGCCTGCTCTGCCCTGGCCCTCTTATCTGTGCCCACTCCATCAGATTGGGTAAGGCCAATCACTCCACTCTCATTCTCAACTTCTCTTTACTCTTGCCACTGACTGTGTGGAGTCCCTGCCATTGCCAACTTGTTCCTGCATGGTCAGGCTGCTGCCACCTCTGCGGCCCATCATTTTGGCTCCAGTCACTTTCCCTGGCCATCCTTGTACCATACTATATTCCCTCCCACCCCAGGACCATTGCACACACTACATCCTTGTGCGAGGAAAACTGTCATCTGTCTCTTCGCTCACCTAACTCCTTGGTTGTTCAGATTCAGCTCCAGGGCCAAGTCTCAAGGAGGCCTGTTTCCAACCAGCCCCTCCCTCCCTGGTGTAGCTATGGCCTCACCTGTATTCCTCCTGAGAAAGAATGAAGGTCACAGCAGTCCAGGTGAGCTACCAGGGCTGGGATGACAGAGCCACAAGAAGGAAAGATGATGTCACTGTCTCAAAATAATGGTGTGTCAGCCTCAAGGCTCAAAAACGGAAAACCCAAAAAAACCTTGGTCACCTGATCCTCCTACACTGAATGGGCAGAACATTCTGAAGAAGGAAGAAAACATGGCTGGGATGGCTGGAAGTTTACATGTCCTCTGTCACAGGAGCTTGTGATGGGACCTGTTGCAAAGGACAAGCACAGCCTTCTGTGTCTGTCAACTCGGAGGACACAGGCCCCACAGAAGCTGGGGCTGCGTTCAGTTTCTCCAGCCATGCTCCCGCTAAGAAACCAGATTAACCAGGTGCCTGTCCTTTGCTCGGGCTTCTGTCTGTCTGGATTATAAGCACCATTTGCAAAGCCTATTTTGAGCCACAGGCTGTGCTAGGAGCCAAACGGCAGCCAGAGATTTTTAAAGGCCCCATCGAGACTGAGCATGAAACCGGCCGGGCATTTCACACTGAGTGCTGCTGGTAGTGAAGGAGAGGAAGCCCTGTGCTCTGGGGATGCCAGGGAAGGTTCCAGAAGGCTTCCTGAAGGAGGCTACCCTTAGGAAGGAGGCTACCCTTAGGATAACCCTATCCATGGACTACAGAGGCACAGCAGAAGTTCTTTCCTGAATGCCCTACAATGTTCAAGCATACCCCATTTCAGTCACCTTTGAAGGGTACACCTTCTGGGTCACTTTTAGTTACTGGAACATTCTGGAAGTCTTTGACCCCAAATTGCCACTCTCAACAGATTCCTTTATCCCTCCATGTCCAATGTGACACTCTTGTAATGATCTGTGCTCAGGGTTACTCATTGCAACTGATGGCCAATACAGAAACAGAAATATCAGCCCCCACGCCACCTGCAAGGATCTCCCAAGGAACACTGTTCCCCACTACAGAGAGGTAAATGCCTGCTTGCTAGCTCCTAGATAGTCCTGTGACTAAGCTATGCACACATCAGAACATCATCCTGGACTAAGGGATGCAGGCTTCACCACAAGACATACAGCTTATCTGGCCCACGGTGCAGCATCCAGCTACAGATTAGTCCTCATTTCAGATCCAGCCACGCTGTGTTGGATTCCTATAAAACAGAGCAGGCAGGGATAGCCTGGGAAGACGTGAAACTTGAGAGTATTAAGATGAAAGGAAGAGGAGGGATGCAAAAAAGACATTCTGTTCTCCTCCTCCCTATCCATGGAAACCCATATAGAAGAAAACAGCCCTTGATCTTTACACAGAGAAA
>PVIU01001906.1:0-191135 GCA_004026605.1 Ondatra zibethicus | reverse complement strand
CACACACACACACACACACACACACACACACACACACACACACACACACACACACGGGGCTCTGATGCCCTGCTGTCTGTTCTCGGGAATGTTACAGGCAGAGAAGCCTCCATCTGAGACACTGGTATTCAGGCAAGAAAAGCCCTAGCATTGCTTTTACAGTGCTGCAAAGTCTCCGCCAGGAAGTGCCAGGAATGAGCCACCTTTGTAGAAGGTTGTTAGGCCCCTTATGAGATGTTGGTGGCAGGTTTTTGTCTATACTGAGCTGTTGTCGGGCCATCTCTGGGCTTGTGGACAGTGTGGTGGGTGTGTTGCTAGGAAACAGCCAATTGAGTGGAGTTCGTGGGAGGCTTCCTACGGAATCATGTGATCTGTGGATGGCCGCACATCCTGTGGTCAGCAAGACTCTGCCAGGATGGCATGAGAGGTAAATGGCCAGCTGCCACGACCATGGTGACCCTGTGGCACTGTTGAGATGGAACTGCACTGTGCATTTTACCAGACTCTGACCCTCTCCAGGGTTGTTCAGTGTACCACCCCCTCAGGGCTTTGACCTTCAAACCAGATTCTGCTCCTGTAAAGTCACTCCCAGACCCCCCTCTGCTGTTTTAGGAAGTGCGCTGGCGTTCCTAACACGGCCCATTTCCAGTTAACCTGATCCGAGGATAGGCTCCCTGGTGACAGTCGACATACCTGCAAGCCTTGCTTCTGGACAACTAAATAGCTGTCTCGGGACTTCTCCCTAATGCGACAGAGAACACTGCACCAGAGTTAGAAGCATGAGCGCAAATCCGTTTATTTGAGTCTGAATGTCCCCAGCTGTGAGCATGCCGACCCAAATCCAGAGAGATTGGCCCCTGTCTATACACTCAACGGCACAGTTGAGACTCGGACACACAACAGAAATAGACTCTCAAAATATATTTGTGGATAGTCGGTACTAGGGGAAAGAACCTTCAGTAAATGAATAAGCTCTACACATTCTCTAGTTCAATGGTTCTGCTCCCCTTCCTAACGCTGTGACCCTTTAATACACTTCCTCATGTTGTGGTGACCTCAACCATAAAATTGTTTTTGTTGCTACTTCTTAACAGTAGTTTTGCTGCTGTTCTGGAGCTAGAGGTTTGTTAAAGGGGTCACGACCCACAGGTTGAGAACCACTGCTGTAGTTACATAGGCAGCTTCAAGTACATGTGTCAAAGGAAAACCCAATAAGTTAGATTCTGTGGTGGTGTTCTGTATGCATGTGGGCTTTGCTTATTAATTTACTGTTAGAAAAGCTTTCAGACACGCAAAACTGCAGGACCCCCATGTTCCTATAATTAAGCCTTCCACCTTAACAGTATTTTTTCCAACCCAGCTTCTTGTATACAACCCCCAAAGATGTCTGTGCCCTCACAGAAGAAAGACAGGAAGCCCAATCTTGTAGTTTCATCCTCCAAAACTATGAACCAAATAAACTTACTTTCTTTACAAAGTCCCCAGTATGTCATTATAGCAACAAAAATTGGACTTAATGTTTTGTATTTGAATTTCTGCAGTGAGCTCAGAATTATTCTCAAGAACTTTTCCATTTTCCTGTGGAAATAAAGCACCCAAATTGGGTAAGGAGCCTGAATTCTTCCAGTTTGACTAAGTTAGTAGTATAAACGTGAATAGACTCACTCTTTTTCAGCAATTTCAGCTGGAAATTTTCTTTTTTAAATGAGTTTCACTTTGACCTTTTCATACATACATGCATGCATGCATGCATACATACATATCATTATACTTTGCCCTCATCCCTGCCCCCCATATCTCCACTCTGCTGGTCTGCTTTCTCTTTCTAAATACCACCCCCCAGTTTTCATGTGATATATTCTGCTTCCCTCTCTTGTCCCTTTTCTACCTTCACCATCTATATATGCGTAAATGCACATCTAAATCTGAGTTCTGTGTACAAGAGAAAATGGTGGAATACTTGACTCTCTGAGTCTGGATTATTATGTTTAATGTAATGACCTCAGCTCCATCTGTCTGGTAAATGCCACAGCTTCTTACGCCTTCACAGATGAGTGGCATTCCATTGAGTACCACCCTTCCTTTATCCTTTCAGGTATTGATGGACATCCAGGTTGGTTCCATATCTTGATGACTACAAATAGCAAGAATAAACATTGGTGTGCGAACAAATGGACCATAAGGTAGTATTTAGGAAACTCATACATTGCGTTCAGCAGCAAAGTCTAAGGGTTTCTCTTCCCCCAAATTCTTGCTTGATTTTGTGATGATAGCCATTCTGAATGGAATGAGATGGAAATTCAAAGTAACTTTAATTTGCATTTCTCTGATGACTAAGGTTGTTGAGCACTTTTTCAAATGCTTACTGGCTATTTTTATTCCTTCCTTCAAGAATATTCTATTCAATAGCCCATATTTGATTAGATTTGTGGAGTTTGGGGTATTTAATTTTTAGAGTTCTTAATATAGTCTAGATATTCAAGCCCCTTTAGATGAATAGTTAGCAAGAATTTTCTCCCATTCTGTGGGCTCTTTTCACTCTGCTAATTATTCCCACTCATGGATTCTTAGAGTGAGTTCTTGCATTGCTGAAGCCCTTTTTGGGACTCCCTCACCTTTGCCTATATATCAACATGTTTCACCCTAGCAGTTCTAGAGCTGGGATCTTACATTAAGGTCTTTAATCCATTTTCATTTGAATATGGGGTAAGGGGTTTCATTCTTTTATATGTAGATAGCCTGTTTTGTTTTTCCAGCACCACTTGTTGAAGAAGCTGACCTTTTTCCAATGACACCTTTGCCAAACACGAGGTGGCTGTAGCCGTGTTCATTTATTTTTGGTTCCTCTGTTCTATGTCTCTTTTTGCACCAGTATCATACTGTTTTGTTACTGTAGCTCTGAAACATAGTTTGAGATAAGGTATTGCACTGCCCCCAGTTTTACTCTTTCTACTTAGAACTGAGTTGTTTCATTCCAGATCCCAGAGAAAAGGCTTTCAGTTTCTCCCCATTGCATATGCTGAATACAAGTCTGTAGTGCTTATTGTATTGAGACATAGTTCTTCTATTTCCAGTTTCACCAGGACTTTTATCATTACGGGATATTATACTGCCAAGAGCCTTTCTGTGTCTATTGGGTGATCACGTAATCACTCTACTTAAGCTTATGTGCTGCAGTATATTGATTGATTTGCATATGTTGAACTATCTTTGCATCCCTGGAATGAAACCAACTCGGTCATAGTGTATGATCTTTTCAATGTGTTCTTTCAAAGAGTATATTTTAATCCCCCCACCTGTGTGTGTGTGTGTGTGATGTGTACTGGTACCCAAACTCTTAAGGAATATGTCAGATGCCCTGGAGCTCTGAATGGTTATGAGGTACTCTCCATGGGTGCTGAGAACTGAACTGGTGACCTCTGAAAGAGCAGTAAGTGCTTGTAACCACTGAGCCATCTCTTCAGACCCTCAATGTACTCTAAAATTTGGTTTCCAGGTATTTTATTGAGAATAAAATAAAATCTGTTTATTAGAGAAGTTGACATACAGTTTTCTCTTTGTTTGTATTTACTTGTGTGTGTGTGTATGTGTGTACATGCATTTGAGTGTGCACATACATATGCATGTCATAGAAACATACACATGAAGGTCAGTGGGCAACTTAAGGAAGTCAGTCCTGTCTTTCAACCATGTGGGTTCTGGGGATAGAATTCAAGTCCTCGGGCATGGCGGCAAGTTCCTTTTCCTACTGAGCCACTTTTCTGGCCTCCATAGTTTTCTATCTTGTTGTGTCCTTATCCTGCCATGATATCAGGGCACTGAAGACTACATGAAGTGAGTTTGGTTGCGATCCTCCCTTTCTATTTTATGGAGCATTGCTCCTAGACCCTCATTAAAGGCTCAGTGGAATTCACTGAATCCATTTGGGCCTGGGCTCTTCTTTGTCAGAAGATTCTTGGTTACTGCTTCAGTTTTGTTATTTGCTATAGATCAGTTTAAGTTATCTTCATTCTAATTTAATTTTTGTAGGCCTCGTGGGAATTATTCATTTCTTATAGGTCTCTTGGGTTTTTAGAATCTAAGTTTTCGAAGTCTTCACTGACAATCTTCTGAACTCCATTGGAATATGTTGTAACACACACACCCCCATTTCACCTATAAACAATTAGCCTGGGTCTTCTCTCTTTCTTTTAGTTAACTTGGGGTTCATTAATCTCCTCTATTTTTCTGAGGAATCAGCTCCCTGACTGATTCTGTGTATTATTCACTATTCTTCATTTCGTTTGATCCTAACCTGGTCTTTTTATTTCTTATTGTCTAACAGCTTGGGGCCCTACTGCAACCCCAGCTTCACTTTCACAACCTCACTAAAGGGCCTCTCACAGTCATGTGTGGACTTCCCTGCCTCACACATGCGGTGCACACAAACCCATGCAAGGCCTTAGCAGCCAGCCCCCTTCACTCTTGCATTCTAAAAGCCTCTAAAGTCAGTACTGTGTACCCGACACCGACAAGCTCATCTGCCAGCTTGGGATGGATGCTGACCACCCAGAGTCACATTAGCAGCCAAGCTTTAAGTCAGTCTCATGACTTACCTGGAGCTCATCCAGGTGGGTCTCATCCCGAGGGCACCCCTCCTTTTACTCCAGTGCAGACCTGGCCTTTCCTTAAGGATCCAAATATCCTTAACAGTTACAGCCCTCTTCTCACTCAGCCTTTGCTGTAGCATTAAGCTTCCTGCTGCTTTTCCTCTTCACATTGTACAGTCTGTATTTTTTTTCCTCCCCCACTTGCTCTTTATATGGCAGACCTGCATAAGCAATGTAAATAGCAGCCACCCCACAGACTCAACATTATGCAGTCTTGAAATTTTCCTCTGCTGAGGAATTTGTCCATTACATTTTAATTTACACTCAGGCAAGTTCTTAGGACAAGGGCACAAAGCAGATATATATATACATACATGCATACACACACTCATACACACACATATCTTTTAACCAAAATATCCTAGGGATGGTCTCTAACCCGACTACTGTTAAAATGGCTGCTTCCCTCTTGAGCTAGCCCTCCACGATCCTCATTCCTTTCAGCACTGTGATCCTCTAGGCTCCCCCCGAACGTCCTTGTAAGCTCTGTTTACATTGTCCGATCAGTTTTCTAGTCCAAAATTCCAAAGTCTTCCACGTTCCTCAAAAACATTCAAATAAAACTGAATATTCTCTTCTTCCTCCAACTAAAACGTCAGCGCAAAGGGCAGAGATGACTGAAAGTGCAGAAAAGGCAACGTCCTCCCATTCTTGTGGGGTCTTCTCAAATAAGAACCAAGTGTCTAGCAGGACTCACTAAGAGAGTGTTGAGGACCACAGGCCAGAGGAGGAGGCAGGCCTGGGTTCAGGCTGGGAAGTGGAATCCACACCAGCCTTTCCATGAGGCCCCTCCCACCCCCACTTCCTTCTATAATTGCCTTCCTTCTGTGTGCTTGCAAATGTCAGTGTACTCACACACTGGGTGGCTGTGTGTTCGCAAATGTCAGTGTACTCACACTGGGTGGCTACCCCTAGAATTGAGTGTCAACGAGACACAACTTAGAATTATCTGGAAAGAAGGATTCAACCAAGGATTGTCTACATTGCTACATTGTCTTAATTAAATTCATTGGTATGGGGAGACCCAACCCACTATTTCCGGGAAAGAGAATTCTAAACTGTTTAAGAGTGGAGAAAGCAGCTGAGCAGAAGCAAGCTAGCAAATGAACATATACATATTCACTGTTCTCTTCTCTTGACTGTGACTACAATGTAACAGACTATTGGAAGCTCCTACCTTGACTTCCCCACAATGATGGGTTGTAGTATGGACTTATGAGTTCCAACAAATCCTTTTTCACATAAGTTATCTTTTGTCAAGGTATTTTTTTTTGTAGCAACAGAAATGAAACTGAAACAGGGAGGAGATGTCTGTTGAGAGTGCCTAGTGGACAATAGTCCATGCAGTGTCTGAGGGTAGGCTCAGGGAGAAGGACGGGAAGGAGTGACATTGGTATATGAGCTCTCCTGAGACCTTAGGTTGGGGATACCATGTGGCCAGGCTAATATAGAAGCTGTGCTGGAGTCTGCCAAGTGATGGTGGTTCTGAAAGAATCACACAGAACTCCCAAAGAGCAACACGAGAGCCTAAAACGGGGAGTTTAAGCAAGGGTATGTGGATACTAAAGAATGTTACTCTTTGTAGTAAGAGGCACATAGGCTGTGTCCTTTTGTCCAGCTCCCGGCCGCTGAAATAATTACACAGAAACTATATTCATTTAAACTCTGCCTGACCCATTAGTTTTAGCCTCTTTTTGGCCAACTCTTACATCTTGATTTAGTCCATCTTTAATAATCTGTATTTACTACGAGGATGTGGCTTACCAGCATGAGTCTAACCAGTGTCCATCTTGGGCCGGAGAAGCATGGCGTCTCCCACACTGTCTTTTCTCCCCCAGTATTTCGTTTTGTCTACTACACCCACCTAAGGGCTGCCCTATCAAAAGGCAGTCTCTTTACTTAACCAATAAAAACAACAAAAATACATACGGACCTCCTACAGCAACTCTTCAGCACTATTTCTGTGTCTGCTGACACTGTAGATGAGTGCAGCAAGTTCCACCAGGAAGGCATCTATACTTTTCACCTTTCATATACAGCTTCTTCCAAAATAACAATCTAATCTGGAGAGATGGCTCAGGGGTTACCAGTGTGCTCTGCTCTTGCAAAGGACCTGAACTCAGGTCCAAGGATCCACATATTAGCCTGCAATTGTCTGTGTAACTCCATTTCTGGCCTCCACAGGCTCTTGTACACATGCAGTGCACACAAATCCATACAAGCTCACACAATATATCTTAAAATGAATACGCAAACAATGTTAAGTAACTATCTGTAGACTGGAAAGGTATCTCTTTTTGGTAAACTGCTTGTCCTGCAATCCTGGGGACCTGAGTTGGATGTCCAAAGTCCATGTGAGTGAGTCAGGTATGGTGGTGCACACATGTAGCCCCAGCGCTGGGGAGATGGACAGAAGTGGCTCTTGAAGCTGATGAGCCAGTATGAGCCATTCGGCAGCTGAAAACCATCACCTCTGACTTCCAAATGTAAGTTCATCCACGAATACAAATGCACCAGCACACACATGTGTACATAGGGATGTGCAAGTTCATGCATGTATACCCAGAGAAAGAGAGAGAGAGAACAAAAATAAATGCGTAGATAACGATCTAGTTCTCACTGCAAAGATCTGGGGGTAATCCACTAAATGCCATTTTTTTCAATCCCTTTTCAGACATTATCTAAGAACACAAACAAAACCTTTTACAGTAGCCCCAAATATCCTAAATTACTAAATATGTAAAAGTTACAGCACAAATATGATCTACATTGCTGTGATATATAAAGTTTTTTTAATTATTATTATCAATATACATGGAATTTGAACCAAAGCACAAAACTCTATCAAATTCTTTAGGGTTGCATACACATATGGCTCTCTCTCTTTCTCTCTTTCTCTCTCTCTTTCTCTCTCTCTCTCTCTCTCTCTCAAAAACCTGCAGGATTTTCTTCACTGGACAAATGTTTAAATTCACATGACTGCCTCCATACTAGGAAAAAATGCTAATTGGCCACCAAGTTCTTGTGATGTGCTTTTTTCAAAAAATACAATATAATCTAGGTTTAGAATAGCAAGCATTCATGGCCAGCCTTCGGGCGTGGGGCTGTCACAAACATGCATTGAAAGGGAATTTGGGAAACGAGTCATGGTGCATTCATCTCCCCAGCACACGGAGTGCTACTGTAATTATTTCAATGAGAAATTCCTGCAGACTCCTCCTGCCTGCTTCCTCTCAGCAAGTCACAATGCGTTTCCATGGAAACTCTGTTGCTAAGGGGGGACCCCATAAGTACATCAGTGTGGTGTCTGCAGCCTGGAGAGGGTGTTAGCCTGAGAGGCCGTGTTGGCAGGCATATTTACATTTCATTTAAGCCCCTTTCCTCCATCTCATTTCTCGATGGACCAGCAAGAGGACCGTCCCCCATTAACCATTGTGTTTTGTGCCCTGGCAATGGCATTAACTTTCCTTTCAAGGTCCTTCATCATCCTCTTATGTCTCAGACACTAGAATCCCGAGACAAACCAACAACTGCAATTACAAACATCACCAAAATGCCACATGAGACCCGTTTTGTTGAACATTTATAAACAGCAAGGAGACGCCAAACATAAGTCATTGCAACAAACGGCATTTTGAATCATTAATCTGAAAGATTTTAAATAGTAAATGTTTAGAAAGCCCCAAATGAAGCAAATCAAAATATTTTTGAAGTCTCCCTTTCAATGTCTCTGAAATCATATCCTGGCAGGCAGATTGTAACATTCCATCAGAAATCCTGATTGCAGTCCAGAACCTTCCACCAAGCCAACTTTCACTAACTGTTTGATTGGTAATTCCTTTAAGTGGCCTGTGTCCAGATCCATGTTTCTTCAGCTCCTGGTGCCACATAAAGAAAAAGGACCCTCCTGACAGTGCCAAGGCAGCTGTCTTTGGCCGGGGTAGGAGAGGGCGGCTGTGGGGGAGAGAGAAAGAGGGAGAAGAGAGGCAAGAGCAGGGAGTGCTCAGGGAGCATAAGTACCTGAGTTTAGATCCCCAGCATCCCTGGAAAAACCGGATGTGGTAGTACAGGCCACCACAACCTCAGCATGGGGAAGACGGACAGACCCCTAAAACTCCTCCTACACAGGCTCATCACAGCCCAGATCAGGGAGTGCTGTCTGCCTTGGAATCACATTGCCCTGGAACATGATGCTGGCTTTACCCTCAGATTTCTGGCCACCCCCTCAGTAACAGGAGGTGACTATAGTATCCAGCACCAGAGTACATTTCCCCTATATAGACCCTGCATTGTGTCCCATGAGAAAATAGGCTGTATATGACCAGAAGGAGTTAAAGCCTCTGAGGCAAGCCCAGGCACCCTGGGTATGTCAAGGTAGGTGCCAAGATTAGCCCTCATTTGGACCAGAAAGAACACTGGCTCAGCCGGGCTGTGGTGGCTTTAATCCCAGCACTCAGAAGGCAGAGGCAGGTGGATCTCTGTGAGTTCGAGACCAGCCTGATCTACAAGAGCTAGTTTCCAGGACAGGCTCCAAAGCTGCAGAGAAACCCTGTCTCCGGGGGGGGGGGGAGAACACTGGTTCTTGGGGCCTTGCTCCTCCTGCCTCCTTCTCTGTTGCTCTGGGGAACTGTCACTTCATCCCCAACCTACCAGGACTCTGGAAAGCATAAAAATAGAACAGTGAGCTAACATGGCAAGCCCTTTGTTCTTGTGGACACCAACCATCCAAGTAAGCTTCAAACTTCACTCCAGAGACTCCCAGAATTCTGAAAGAGTCTCTGAGTTTCACACTGGAAATTGAATCCGTACTTGGTAGGATTTCATGGGCCCTGGCCTTTTTTCCTGCTAAGTCTTGGCTATTCCTGTGTTATTCCTCTTCCATGTCACCCACACGACTGTAAAGTGAAGGAGAACAGGGCGAAAGGGTCTACACAGAAGCTCTTTAACCACCTCGCTCTTCTATGTTTCCAGAGGAAAGTATTCGGTGTGCCTCTGTAGGAAGCCTGTCCTGTGGAACAGCCCCTGTGCTGTGCACCATGCCTGGTCACACTTCAGTGCCCAGCACTGGTTGCCAGCCCTTGAGCTCAGGCCAATGCTGCTGACCTTGAGGAAGGACAGGGTCACCTTCCCAGTGCTCCCTCAGGATGGGGCTGAAACTGGCCATTCTAATGGACTGTGGAGACTGGGTCAGTAAAGGGGGATATGGTGGGCCTTTTGCCACACCTGCATGATTTAGGAGCCCACTTTCTTTATGACATTGTCACCAACCATAAATAAAAGTAAGAACAGTGACCCCTTGACAAGAATTGACTATACAGCAGGTGATCTGTGGAGACCTCCATGCTCACCCCACAGGATTCCTGTTAGACAGAGCAGAGAGAGCCCATCGGATTGCGGCTCACTGGGCTAGAAAGCTGCCAAGATACAAGCCATCTATTGGTAAAGGGCTGGGAGTTGGTCTCAGGTCCGTATGGCTCTGATTCTGGCTTAAAATCCAAGGGCTTACCATGGCCCCTTTTTTTTTTTTTTGGTTTTTTTTTGTTTGTTTGTTTGTTTTTTTTGTTTTTCGAGACAGGGTTTCTCTGTGGCTTTGGAGCCTGTCCTGGAACTAGCTCTGTAGACTAGGCTGGTCTCGAACTCACAGAGATTCTCCTGCCTCTGCCTCCCGAGTGCTGGGATTAAAGGCCTGCGCCACCACCACCCGGCACCATGGCCCCTTTTTATAGATAAAGTCTTACCCTGTGCTCTCTGTGTATCCCAGACTGCCTCAAACTCAGGATCTTCTGCCTTAGCCTCCTAAGAACTGGAACCACAAGCACGTGCCACCATGCCTAGTGCCAACCTTTGTTCTAGCTCTACCTCAAAGTAAGATTACGTCCTAGTCAATGGTCCGCACTACAGAGGTGCAATGCTGAGGAAGTCAGGGTACCTGGCCCATGCAAGAGACGTGTAAATGATAGAAAAGCTCACAGAGCTGGTCCAAGTTCAAATAACTAAGAGGAAACAGTCAGTCCAGAGCCACTGCCACCTCCTGCATGCAGAGAGAGTGTGTGGTGACCATCACATTCACATATACATGCCACATACACCCACCGACACTCCTATATACTCCACACACACACACAGCACACACAAACACCATGTATCACACACACCCTCTACATATATACGCAGTGCACACACACCACAAACTCCTACATTCCCCACATATATACACACACAATCCACATACACCCCTGTACACAAACAGCAGAAGTATATATACTACACACGAAGCCTGTATCACACCCATATACCCTATACATACTTACACAAAACATGTACATCACATATACATCTCACATATTCATGCACACATCACATACACCTACCTATATGTTGTAGGGAAGCCACTAGTTTGTTCCCAACTGCTCAGAACCCCGAAATAACCACACAGAAACTGTATTAATTAAATCACTGTTTGGCCAATTACTTAAGTGTATTGCTAGCTAGTTCTTACATCTAGAATTAACCCATCTCCATTATTTTATATTTTACCATGAAGCTCATGGCCTACAGGTAAGGTTATGTTGTGTCTGTCTCTGGTGGCGGCTCCATGGCTTCTCCCTGACTCTGCACTTCTTTCTCCCAGCATTCAGTTTAGTTTTCCCTGCCTAGCTCTGTTCTGCCCTGCTATAGGCTCAAGACAGTTTCTTTATTAACCAATGGTATTCACAGCATACAGAGGGGAATCCCATATAACCTATACTATATACAAACCTTGTATCAAACACATCACACACACAACATATACCTATATACATGCCATACATATTTATACATTGATGCATATTACATATACTATGTACTTTACATATAATACTAATATGTGTACACTCCACATGTATATATACAGATACATAGCCACATACCACATATGCCCATACACACCCCATACATACATACATACAACACAATACTACATATACTCTATACACACAGCACACACACTACAAACACATCATCTACCACACACATGCCACATATACATCACTAGGACATTTCTGGGGTCTTTATCTCTGAGCAGATCCACAGAGTAGAGGGAACAACAGGACTGTGGAGGAAGTCTCTACCCCAAACAAATCTTCAGTGTGTACAGTTAGAGTACACCTGTCTCAAGTGGGCCAGACTCTAGGAAAGAAATCAGCAGAGAGTTCAAGAAATCCCAGCTTTTGCTGCATGCTCAAGCCAACTTGGGTGTTCTGAGTCTACCTGGATCTGTCACCACCATAGCAGGCTGCCTTACACAGGCTCAAATCAGTGAAGACAACTGACCGTGGGCTGAAACTTCCCGGGGTGCCCAGGCCATGGGAGCCTAGAATCAGTTCTGAAAGTCATTCAGGAAAACCTTCCATTTCTTAAGGCTCTTTTGCTTGGAGAGAAATCCAGCACAAGGGCCGCACAATACTAGATAATTCGTGTTTTAAAATGTCAACTGCAGCTTCCACTTTCAGAAAATAATATTGTAGATTCATGTTCCCTCTCATCTCTCCCCTAAATATGGCTCAGACCCTAAAAATAAGTTCATAGGTAGCCAGAGAAGATGCTAAAAGTGGGAGGGGAAATGCGGGAAAAGGATTATAACTGATTTACAATCCATTAAAAAAATACTTTTTTAAGTAACTGACTATAGATTTTAGACTAAGGGATAGCATGGTGGTGAGGCCTCTGGGGTTTGTTTTTAGCCCTCACATAGGTCAGTTAGATGCTGAAGAAGCCTTATGCCAAGAACCAACAGATAGAAGGAAGAGAGGGATGATGGATGGATGGAGGGAGGGAGGTAAAGAGGGAAGGAGGAAGGGAGAGAGTTGGACCTAGGATGGGAGAAGAAGAAACATATACATCCCTCCTTGAGATTTCCTTATGGCCTTCTGCCCCTAGCAATAGGCAGTAAGTCTTCACTTCTTTGTGGGTTCTTTTGTCCCCAGCAATAAGTTTCTGTTTCTCTGAAATATAACCCACATCTCACACACAGAGTGTCTCTCTATATATACTTGCTATACCACAAAGAACAGAGAAAATTGAGGTGCCCACTCTCACCGCAGCCAACCAAGAATTACAGAGAAAGATCCAGGCCCTGCTATAGACAGCTTTAGACCAACAGAAAAAGAAAGAGAAGGGAATCACCAGTAGGACACCCTATATCCAAGTAAAAGTCCAAACTCCTTAGGGTTGGTGTTTTCCCCAGGTCTGTACTCAAGAAATCCATAATGCTTAGCAATAAACCTTATTTCCAGATTGCACTAAGCCGTTTCCCTGTTTTTTAATTCTTTAACTGGTAAGGGAAAAAGAACTCACCTAATAACTGATCTCAGAAGGAAGGAAAGGAACAAGGGGGGGGGAGGAAAGAAGGAGACAGGGAGGGAAGGAAATATTAGGTTAGACCAAAAATAAGACAAGAATAAAATGAACTAAACCTAGTATTTCTACTCTCTCCGTCCGAAAGAATCAGGAAATGGGATGCCCAGTAACCTAGTGAGTACCCATGCTGTAGCTCTGATAGCACCTAGTGGCTGATCTATTCACACAGGCAGCTTCAGAGCCCCAGGGAGTACTCAGACCAGTTCCATAGGTCAGGACACGAGCAATTGGGATAATACACCCACAGGGCCAAAAATGAGAAAAAAAAGGAGAAGCCCACATCTCCTTACTTTCTAGCCAGAGTTAGAAATGACATAGGCACAGGGACACTCTGACCTGAGAATACCCAGGTTGCCAAAAAGGAGGCTTCATCTCCTATGGATGGCATGAAGCCCAGTGGAGGCCATGGCGGAAGCCCAGTGGCACAAGGCAAACCAGACATCAATCACTTCGAGTTTCCAAAAACTGCCCTAGGAACTGCAGCCCACAAAAGCTGATCAGACCTAACCCAGATGGCTGCCCAGTGAAAAGGAGACTTGACAAGGGTCAGGAGAAAGACTGAACATGTCTCCACACAATACAAAAATGAAAACCATTTGGCAAACCAAGAGCCAATATCAACCAAGACAAATCATCTTGAAGCCTAATTTTGCCATACCAAAGCAGTAGAGAAAAGCTACACCCAACTTTTCTCAACTTATGAAATACCTCATGAGTATAGCCCCTTAATAAAATATTCCATTGGCTCTAGCAATGTGTCAAAAGAACTGTGTAATACTACCGAGTGGAATCTATCATATGGATGGAAGACTGAATCAGTATCTGAAAAAGCAATTTAGTCCACCATACCAACAGGCTACAGGGGAAAACACATGGATTAAACCTCAGTTTGTTAGTAATGTCTTCTATTTGTTCTTTGACAGTTTTATACATGCAAATAATGTGTCTTGATCTTATCTACCTACAACTTTCTCCTCCTAATCCCCCAGGAACACCAAAACTACATGGTGTGTATCTCTGTGTGTGTCTGTCTGTGTGTCTGTCTGTCTGTGTGTTTCTGTATGTGTGTCTGTGTCTGTGTGTGTGTGTCTGTGTTTGCATCTGTGTATCTGTGTCTGTGTCTATGTCTGTATGTGTTTCTGTGTGTGTGTCTGTGTGTATCTGTGTCTGTGTCTCTGTGTGTGTGTGTCTGTCCCTGTGTGTATCTGTGTATGTGTGTCTCTCTGTGTGTCTGTTTGTGTCTGTGTCTATGTGTGTGTCTGTGTGTGTCTATGTGTGTGTGTACTAGTATGTGGATCGTTTGACAACACGTTGTTTAGCAAAACCACGGCAGTAGGTTTCTGCCTAGAACCTGCGACCTCCTGAGCTTTTGGTCAGGCTTACAGGACCAGGCCTGAACGTTCTCCTGTGGCATAGGCCTCAAATCCAGTCAGAAAACAGTTAGTTACCTCCTTAACCTTAGTGCCACTATTTTATCAGTGGACACATCTTGCAGAGCAGATTGATATTGTAACATGCAGGTGGACTACACCTCTTAATATGTTATTTGGGTTTTAATATTGTATATTCAATTTTAAGTAGAATTATCTGTGTTTTACTCATTTTCTTCTTACCCAAATCAACAGACTAACCTCAAGATCACAATGAAAAAAAATGTGAAAGTATAAATAATTCAAAAAGCTATTTATAGTACTAAATTCTAACACTGTTTACATTAGGCAGACAATTTAAAATACATTTTGAAAGTTAGTCTATTTTTAAATTGTTGAAAAGGGTTTCACCAACCACCTCATTAAAAGAAAGAAGAAATAATAAACTTGAGAATGCAAAACAGTTTATATTGTCGCAAGACATTTGGACTCTTCTCTCCTGATAATTAATAACAGTGCTGTGGCTTCAGTTTACAAAAGACAGAGATTGTTTTCGTTTCTACACTGAGCTTCTTCTCCGCTCAGGCCGAAGCCCACAAGTTTGACTCATGCCCCCTTGTCGCCTGCTTTAAATTCTAGCAATGTGAGGCTCCAATCACCACAGGGCCAATTCTGGGTTGCTCCAACCCCACCCTCCAATTCCTCATCAGCAGGAGCCAAAGATTCTTTTGTAATTCCGTGAGATAAGCGCAGGGGCTCTGACCTGGCTCCCTCTGGCTTGGTGTTGAGAGACACCGGCTCCGCCCCCCTGCAGCCCCCTACCCACCCCATGGTTCAGGAAATGCTAAACCTCCGCATCATGAGTATTGCAGACTATGGCATCCTCTCCGTGCGCTTTGAGGTGGCACAGCAGTGGCGATGCTGGGCTCACGTAGGTGGGTGCTGCCCGTGAGTGGGTGATGTAGGAGTGCATGGGTGCTGCAGGTGCCCGTGGGTGTTCCTGGTGCGTGGCTGGTATATGAGGCATAGAGACTGCTGGTGTGTGGCTGCTGTAGGGGCGTGGGTGTTGCAGGGGCGTGAGTGTTACAGGCTCATATTGCTGATGCCGGAGAATGGCTGTGTAGGTGCGTGGGTGTTGCATGCAGATAAGACACCGGCAGATCAAGAGTCCCAACACAAGAGAAGGAGGCAGTATGCTTCCTGTCCCCAAAGCACAGAAACCCCTGGAGCCCCAGGAAACATTCCGATTACTGCCTGTGAGGTTCGTGAGTCAAAACAGGAACAGGATTGCTACTGAAGCCCCAGAGCAAGAACTGTGGCATGGGAAAACGCCCAGCGCCTCTCCACAGAGGCCTCAGGCAAGTTCAGCGAGTCCCCTACCCAACCATCAAAGCTCCCAGTAGTCCCTGTCCTCAGTTCCCATCACCCTCACCCAAGGAAGAAGACAACTGGACTTTCTCTTAGAAGTGAAAGGTGAGGACAATCCATGTGTCCACTGCTGAGGTCGGACCCCGTCATGGTCCTTTCAGCAGCCCCGATTATGTTTTGTGCGTTTACGTGAACGTGCACCAAATGAACTGCAATTACCAGAATAAAACTTGCCCAACACAGCAGCTCACTACCTAGAAGTACACCTAGTCCCAGAAGAAAGGCAAGGCCATGGTGGTGAGCTTCAGGAATCTCCCCTGTCTCCATCAACTAACATTCTTCTCTGGATCCCAGAGTCCAGGCACTACATCTAATCCCCAGCCCCTTCAGTCCCATAAGCCCCTGTGGCAGAGACGTTGAAACATTCCAACACTGTCCCAGGAATCTCTATATCCGTGAATTTCTTTTTGCTGCTTTTGTTGTTTTGGTTGACTATTTTTTTTTTTTTAAGATGATGGGGTAGTGGTGGTTAGGCAGGGTCTCAACCCATGTTAGCCTCTAATTTACTATGTAACCAAAGCCAGCCCTCAACTTCTTATCTTCCGGCTTCCCCCTGGGATTACGGACAGATGGGCTCACAATACCTGTTCATCTTAGGCATGTCAGGCACCTGATAGACGAAGGTCCAGACAGACGGAAGCACAGCCTTTCCAGCAGTATTACGTCACAAAATCGCGTGTGTGGAAACTGAGGATAAAGCTTTTTTTTTTTCTTCTGAAACTCCCAAAGTTGAAAATTAGATCCTAGAAGAATAGGAACATGCCAGGTGTGTGGATGGCCAGCTCTCCTCCCTGGCTCTTGAACTCTGTCTCTTAGAACAGATGCTCTCCCAGAACCTGTATTCAGGCTCCAGACCCTAAGGAAGATGCCCTGGAGATCTGCCGACTGCTGGCTCTCCCTGACTTGCTCTTTGACATTCGCAGAGGCCTCCTACAAAGTGCTCACCACCCGTGAAGAAATGCTTAAGACAGACATGCTCTCCAGGATCCCTCTGGTGGCCCATCCACATGCCCCACACTCCATACACACCCTCCCCATGAGAAATGGCCACAGGGCCATTTAAGCCACCTGAAGAAACAAATCTTGGAGCCTGTAGACATTCAAACATTGAACACAGGTGTAGAAGGTGCTGTGCTCATAACTGGATCACTAGAGTTAGGTGGTATTAACATTTTATATCATGAAGTACTGAGGACTTATAATCCGTATAGGTGGAAAAGTAAACATTAAGAGTCAAAGCATCCTGTGCAAACAGCGCTCTGCTGCATTCAGCATGGAGTCTCATCTCTGAATGACAGTTTCCTGACACTGTTCAGGAAAGCGTCCTGGGAGCAGCCTGCAGGGACCTGGCTTGAGGATGCTGGGGGTTTGGAACACACAGGGAAACTTAAAGGAATTCTTGGTTTTAGATTTATTTAGAGTGTGTGTGTGTGTTCACAAATGTATGTATGTGTACACACATGCAGGTGATGTGGGATGTCCTTCTGTCTATGTGTTGCTTTTATTGGTTGATGAATAAAGCTGTTTCAGCCAATGGCTTAGCAGAGCAAAGCCAGGCAGGAAATCTGATAAATGCGAACAGAGATATAGAGAAGAAAGTAGGTGGAGTCAAAGAGATGCCATGTGGCTGCCGAAGGAGAGGGATGCCCAGAATCTTTTTTGGTAAAGCCACAGCCTTGTGGCCAAACACAGATTAATAGAAATGGGTTAATTTAAAATGTAGGAGTTAGCCAAAAGTATGTTTGAGTTATTGGCCAAACAGTGTTGTAACTAATATAGTTTCTGTGTGATTATTCAGCTCTGAGTGGTTGGAAAACTAAAGGCACAGTCTCTTTTTACAAAATGGTGCCCAACATGGGGCTAACTCGCATGGCCAACCACACTTGGGTCTGGGTTCTTGTATGCCCACTCAGGGTTAGGAGAAAAGTAGCTGAGAACATGCCTGCCACTCAGCACCCCCGCTGGGCAAGCAGCTGGATCGGAACTGCTAAGTGTTCACAGGCACAAAAGCATGGCAGATTCTTGCCACCATACACAGAGACATTTCCAGGTTGCACAGCATGCTGCATGGCAGATTTAGGTTTTACTCAGACGAACATGGTTTATATACTACATGGAGCTTCCCAGAGTTGAGGTGTGAGCACGGCTCCTACCCAACAGCACCAGAGCTGGCGCTAAATGTACCTCTGCCATATTAAAAGGCCAAAAGAGGTAGAGCCGGCATCCAGGGCTGCCTCGACCATACTGCTTACCATTTTAAAAGTGCTCCTAGTCAGAAATTGATTACAGATACATAATAAGACAGATTCAGACAAAAAAAAACCTCTAAACCAGACACAGTGCATTTAAAAATGTATATAGACTTGGGAGAGAGAGGAAAAAGAATATAGACAGTTATAAAAAGGAAGTAAACAGTTTTAAAGAGACAGTAGAGACAGTCATAGATTAAAGGAGTAAAGAAAATAAGCCACATAAAGATATAAAATACACGGAGAGTCTGGATTATGTATATCATTGTGTTTTCTTTGAATTTTTTGACTGTCAATGAGCTAACTACAGAAAAAAATTTTATTGTATGGGCTGCTAAGCTAATTTTATTTTAAAGGTATCTTGACTTCAAAATTTGAGTCTAAGGATATGTTACTTTAAAAAAGAGATTCTGCTTTTGTTTCTACAAAAGATAAAAACCTGTGGATTCCTTCCAGACTAATGTGGTTTAATGAAACAAACCCCCCAAAAGATCTCCATAAACCTTAAAGATGCTTCACCCAACAAACAGCAAAAAAGCAGTTTAAAAAAAACTACACCAAAATTCCCAAAATGATTGCTTGTAAATGTTTGTTTTCATTTAAAGGAGTATATGATATAGAGATAAATAAAAATACAGATTAATAGATAGTCATCTGTAATAATCAAACTTTTAATCCATGTTAGCTAGGTTTTCTAGATATACAAAGATATATTTCAGTTAGATAGATAATCTTCAATACTTCAATGACTTACAAATATGATGTTTAAAAGGTTTTTAAAACTAAGACTTTTCTTGGCAATGAGACATGTCTGCTTCTGGCAGCACCAACTACTTCAAGAGAATGATAGGCATCAAAGAAGTTCCCTATGGAGCTTGCTAGCCATTTGGGCAAAAAACTGCTTTTGCCTGGATTGCCTGATGGTATGCTGTATGAACTGAATATACAGGACCCACAAAAAAAGTAACTGCTAAACATTCCAAAAACAGGATGGTCCTTCAGGGTTCCTGCTTCACACACACACACACACACACACACACACACACACACACAAACTGCCAGACATTCTACAGGATACGAAAGAAAAGTGACTGACAAACTGCCAAAATAGGCAAAACAGCCTTTCAAATTTTCTACTTCATGAAAAAGTTTGCCAAATATTATGAAGGCCAAAGATGGATACCCCAATGTTACAAAAGAACTTTGGGTGACTGTTCAGACAGCAAGATGTCTCTGTCAATTCTGAAGTTTTAAAAGTTGCTTATAGTGCACTTCCTATTTACTTAAGTAATATTATATCCTTCTGGAGTCTTTAAAGAGTTAAAGACAAATAGTTATAGTTTTCCTTATTTATGATAAAATAAATTAGATATGAAACTTTAGACTTATAAAGAGAAAATAAATAATAGTATGTTTTCTTTAATTTTGCCAGATATAGACTAAATATTATAACTATAATTCTTGCTTAAGCCTGTTTTACTATATGTAATTTTACTATGTTAAAGTTAAAGCCTTACTTTTTATTTAGACAAAAAAGGAGAGATGATGTAGGACGTCCTTATGTATATGTGTTGCTTTTATTGGCCAATGGTTTAGCAGAGTAAAGCCAGGCAGGAAATCCAAAAATAAATGTATACAGAGAGTAGGTAGAGTCAAAAAGATGCCATACATCTGACAAAGGAGAGAGATGTCCAAAACCTTTACCAAAAAGCCACAGCCTTGTGGCAATACACAGATTAATAAAGATGGGTTAATTTAAAATGTAAGAGTTAGCCAAAAATATGCTTGAGCTATTGGCCAGTGTTGTAATTAATATAGTTTCTGTGTGATTATTCAAGTCTGAGCGGTCAAAAAAACTAAAGGCACAGTCTTCTTTTATGAGCAGGTGCCCTCAGAGGCCAAAGGTGTCAGATCCTCTAGAGTTGGAGTTGCAGATGGTTGTGAAAGCTGCCCAGTATGGGTGCTGGGAACTGAATTCAGGTCTGCAAGAACAATGTGTGCTCCAACCCCTAAAGACTCATGCTTGCAAAGACATCCTCCTCCTTCTCTGGGCAGCTAGGTGGCTTTTGTCAAGCGCGTGGATTGAATAAGACATTAAAGGAAAACGAGGGAGGGTGCTAGGATGGGGAGGAATCTGAACCCTCATCCTGCACACAGCTTCTGTGTGTTAGGTATTTCTTTCCTCCATGTGGCCTGGTACCTGGCAAAGCAACTTAAGGGAGGAAAAATATTGGCTCACAGTCTCAGGGCATCGGGTCCAACATGGCAGAAAGTTGTCTTAGTCAGAGTTTCTATTGCTGTAATGAACACCATAACCAAAAGCAGCACTTGGTGGGGAGAGAGCTTATTTCAGCTTACAACAATCAGGTCACACTCCATCACCGAGGGAAGCCAGAGCAGGACACTTTGGGAGGCCACAAGTCCAAAGAGCACAGTACTGGCTTTGGCAAAGGATCCAGTCTCATTGGAGTGTGGCAGGAATGCTCACAAGACAGTGAGAGCATGTGATTAGATGTGATTCCCATGTGACCAAGGAAGGGACAGCCTTGTTCTTTTATAGCTCTCGCCAGAGAACTAATCTAGGGCCCACAAAAATCCCACTAATTCTTCAGAGAGTAACACTCCTAATGACAGAATCATCTGCTACAAGGCCCCACCTCTTCCCAGTTCCAGCACTGCCCATTTGCACAGTAAGGAACACACTTCTAGCGCAGGATCCCTGTGGAGGAACCAAAACAGCACATGTGTGAATCCATTGGTCAAGGATGCTTAGGGGAGACAGCAGGGCAAGATGAAGGGACCATTTCAGAGGAGTACGGGGTGAGAAAGACTGTAGCTTCAAACACTGATAGTGAAGAAGGAGAATTTGCTGCACAGAGCAGGTAGTGGGGTGCATGGTTGGGGGCGGGGTGCCAGTGAATATAACATTTATAAAAGGAAACACCGGGGGAACAGGGTTCTGGCTAAACCCACTAACAGGATTCTTGCTGAAGGCAGACCAGCGTAACTGGGCGTTACCTAGGTGTGGGGCATGGAGGGTGAGGCTGTCTGTCAGATGCTGAAGCTGCACGTGTGTTCCAGAGAAACCAAGAAATCAAAGCCTTGCTGAAACGAGTCCCCCCAAGAACCTGGCTAGGGTGGCCAGCGAGGGACATTTTCTTTTCAATTTCCTAATTTTCCAGGTGCTACATAAATAGGTCACCTCATTGGCCTCCTTCTCCCAGGATTGGCTGGCCTTCCTGCTTGGGGAAATCAGAAGGCATCATCAGAGTCTCCCTGGTGCTTAGCCAGACCATGTGAGAGCAGATCAACCATAAACCTGTGCCCCTGAACATAGCCACAGTCCTTACACCGAGGGAGTGGGATCTACTCCTCAAAGCTGTGCTAGCTTGTGTCCACGGGTCTTAACTTTCCCAGTCCAGGGCACCTTTAGTCAAAGGCCCAGGGTTTTTGACAGAGGATAAGTTTCTTTCCAGAAGAGATCTAAACCCCAGAATGTCCACACACACCAAGGCACTGGCGTTCTAACACACCCCAACTTTCTCTCAAAATAGATGGAATCATTTCCCTGTGATGCAGCAAAGGAACACTTGGAAACAAGTTGGTTTTGACAGATTCCATCAGAAAAAAAAAGAAATCCCTCTTTAGTCTTCACTCTGTGTGACCAGTTACCTCTATTTTAAACACTGCTTTAAACGCTCCTCATTTGGAAGCTACTTCGCACCATTCATGCCACTGAATTCTGTTCCTTGTTCTCCCAGATTAGACCTATTCTAAATTTGCTTCCTGTTTTCAGAATTAAGGAGGAGGGAAGAAGGTGTCTGTAAAACAATGAAGCCTCTAATCGGGGGCCTCAATCCCACAGATGTCTTCAGAGAAAGACTACAGGCAGGGATGGGAACATGCAAGCACCAGGAACAGAGTTCAAGCCCCAGAACCTATGTCGAAGAAAGCAGGTGTGATAACATGTGCTTGTGATCCTGGCAGGGCAGGCAGACCTAGGATACCTAGGGGTCACTGGCCAGTTAGCCTAGCCATTGGGGGAGTTCCAGGTCACAGTGAGAGATCCTGCCTTATAAAACAAGGTGGGTGGCTCCCAAGGAATGACGCTGGAGACTGACCGCTGGCCTCTGAATGCACACACAGGCAACATGACTGGCAAAGAAGGGGACATGATCTGAATTGAGTCTGTCCTGACACAGCCTGGCAAGAAAGTATGTAGGGTGAAGGCAGCTGAAGCATGATTAATAAAAACCCAGAGACAGAAATTGGGGTTCAACCAGAAAAGCAAAGCAGCCAGCCACTGGCTCTTACCTCAGTCTCAGTCCGAAAATGGCGATCCTGCCTCCAGGAATCTCGGAATGAGACTGTGACTGAGAGCTGTCTCCTCCCGTTTTATATTCCTCTCTAGGGCTGGGATTAAAGGCAGGCACTACCCGGTTTCTGTGACAAACTAGTATGGCTACTGGGAATAAAAGTGTGTGTCACCACTGCCTGGTCTGTAAGGCTGACCAGTGAGACTGTTTTACTCTCTGATCTTCAGGCAAGCTTTATTTATTAAAACACAAATGAAATGCCACTACAGGCAGCTGAGACTCCCTGGCTCTCTGAACTTGGAGGCAGACGATCCTCACTGCATAAGCCAAGCCCGAATCTCTTTTCACCAGGCCCTGAGTTCTGAGGAGACACCTGTAGTCAATCAGCTTATTCCCAGGCAGCTGAACACCTGATAGAACAAGCGTGGACAACTTCTGGGTGTCCCTACTGGCTCACCTGTGACTCTAATGGTGGGGCGTCTCTACCAGCTCACCTGTGACTCCGATAGTGGGGTGTCCCTACCAGCTCACCTGTGACTCCGATGGCGGGGTGTCCCTACCAGCTCACCTGTGACTCCGATGGCCTTTCTTCTCTCCTGTTGGTAAACGCGGCTCTACTACTTTTTGTTGCTGTGATAAACACCATGATCCAAGAGACTTAGAGAAGAAAGTTCACTTTGGCTTCCAGTTCCAGAGGGCAAGTCTGTAATGGCGGGGAAGGCATGGCAGCAGGTGGCAGGAGTAAGAAGCTGGCTGAACGCATGCCTTTCCACACACAGGAAGCAGAGAAAGAGTGAACTGGAAGTGACAAAAAACCATAAACTCTTAAAGCCTGTCCCCAGTCTTGTGACCTCTCTAGCGAGGCTCCATCACAGTGAGGTTCCATAACTTCCCAAATAGCACTGTCCACAGACCAAGTGCTCAAATACATGAGCCTACCGTGGCCAACCTGCATTTAAACCACCACAGTCATCAAACTCATGGAGGTCTAAGGTGACTTATTCATGTTATTTGCCAAGATCACCCCAGGTGCCAGGCAGCCCTCAGTCCATGCAAACAGAAACAGCTGCTTCCAGTTTAAATCCAGTAGGTGTTTGATTAAAGCCAATGACTTAAGTCACAGCTATGGAAAGCACACTAGGATGGATAGTTAGACAAGAAATGATCAATAATTGATGGATGACAGATGAGAGATAGAGGATAGGCAGATAGATAGATAGATATAGATATGATAGAAAAACCAATAATAAATACATAGGTGGATGGTAGATGATTAATAGATGATATGGAGGATAATGGATAGATGATAAAATACAATCTAGGTAACTTATAGGTAGATGAGAGAGAAGTAAATAATAGGTAGATCACAGATGACTAATATAGGTCAGTGATAGATGATAGATTAGATAGAATATTTTTCAGCCTTGTTCTTTCAATCATTAAATTGATTAACGTGTATCTGCTGTGTGTCTAATGGGGCCAGTACCATGCTGCCTAGAAATCAAAGGGGAAATGGAGCAGTCTGGTTCTCAGAAGTTCTTGGTTCGAGAGCTGTCCTTCATTAGATCAGTGTGTGCCTTGTATTCAATGACACCACCAGGTTTAGCAATTACAGGGACATCTGTTCCACAGAAATGGGGGCTGGGCGGTATTTTGAAGTCACATTCAGTGGTGATCCACATCCCCAAAAACTCCTCCTGGCGTCCATGTGTATCAGAATGCTGAGGTGAGGAACAGCATGTGATGTGTGCCTAGCTCTGTTCCCACCCAGTGCAGTGGGAGTTAAAGCCTAGCACGACAGCTGAGCACATTACTCCTGTGTAGCTCCTCGGAATCATACATGATGAGAGTGACTGGGATCTAATGTTGGTATCATCCTAGCCTTTCCAAATGTATCCCTCAGCATGAGTTAAGAACCTGGCTCTGGGTTAATCCCAGCACTCAGTGGGTAGAGCAAGGCAGTTATCTGTGAGTTTGAGGCCAGCCTGGTCTACAGAGCGAGTTCCGGGATAGGCTCCAAAGCTACATAGAGAAACCCTGTCTCAAAAATTAAAAAAATAAAATAAAATTACCTGGCTCAGACTGGGTTCCAAGAAAGGAAAGAGCAAAAATGGCCCAAGCCTGTGATAGTCAAAGCTTGCCAGAGGAGCAATGACTAGAGTGCACTGTAGGAAGAGTTAATAACTCCCAATAAATATTAAACAGAAGGGTTTACTAGAACAGTCTGCAGAGCCCAAGAGGCTGAGGTTCCACACTGGACATCTGCAGGCTGGGGAACTAAAGATGACAATATCACCTCAGTCCGAAAAGCCGCAGCCTCAAACACAGCTCCAAGACAGAGGCTGGTGCTTGAGCCCCTTGAGAGTCTTGGGGTCCAAAGGCAGCAGAACCTGGAAGGTCTGGGGTCCAAGGACATCAGCTAAGAAAAGTGCACCATGCCAAGAAGCAGAGGGAGGAAGAGAAGGCAGGTTGACATCACAATTAACTACAATATACACCTCTCTGAAAGCTTAACAGTGGAACCAGACCCCATTAGAAGGGACTGGGCAGACTCCCTGAGATGTGGGAACTGAATCCTGTAAGTTCTGAAAATAAGGAAAGAGGAAAGTCGATGTTTCTTGATGACGGAGTGGAATGTACAAAGGCTCTGGCATATAGAAGGAACCGAAAAGGCCAGAGTGACTGAAGAGCAGACCAGGAGAAAAGAGCTGAGGGGCTCCAGAGAGGTCAGAAGAACAATCTGTGCAGGAACTCTTGGACACCAAGGAGTTTAGGACTTTGGTGGGAAGTGGGAACCTTCTGAACAGCAAGCAGCACTGTCACTGTACCTCATGACAGGTCAGAGATGGACAAGAGCGGGTACAAGGAGCCTGTCAGAAGGCAGAGTAGCATGGGCTCTGGGGAGTCATGCTGTAAGAAGGGGAGTCTGTGGGTGATGCCTGGGCGTCTCCACTGCGCTGGCTGGAGGACACTGGCGAGGATTCTCGGAGAAGAGGGATGCTTTGAACTGAAGGTGTCGGAAGCCCCAGCTGGGGCCCTGCAGCCAAGTGAAGACTCTGCTAATTAACAGGAGAGGGATGGCAAAGGACTCTGTCACTGTGAGAGAATCCTTCCCAAGGCGGGAGCTAATTGCTTCCTCCACAACCCTGTCCTATGATCCACAGTTCATTCCTCCCCATCCTAGTACTTGTCTGAAACAGCCAGAGAACAGCATTCATGTTAATGAACTCAAAGATCCAACTTGACCAAGCCGTCTTGAATTGTAACAACCAAGATTGCCAGAAGGTAACCCTGGTTTATCTCTCCACCCCCACCATCCCATCTTCCAGCGTCCAATCAATAAACAAAACAATCAGAATGGTAAACAGGACTTTCAGCTACGTGCTGGACTCTGCCTCATACTCTGAAGGTTAACTTGAAATAAGCCAGCTACACTCTAGTCCCAGCTTGGATTAAAGTCACCTTTGAATCTCCCTATGACCCAGATCACACACTTCTGGCAGTAAGGCCACAGTAAGTTGCATTTCACAGTCAAGATCTGGCTGCCTCCTGTGAGTCTCGAAGTGCTCTGGGGCTGGTTTTTATACGTTGGGACTGGATTTCTCCAGAACACTGTGAACCAGGAATGTGAAATACCAGTTTCACTGCTGACACTTGTAATTGTGATAGTTAAATGTGTTTTTCTGTAACAATTCCCCCAACTTCTCTCTCTCTCTCTCTCTCTCTCTCTCTCTCTCTCTCTCTCTCTCTCTCTGTGGTGTGTGTGTGTGTGTGTGTGTGTGTGTGTGTGTGTGTGTGTGTGTGTGTATGTGTGTGTGTGTGTGTAGCCAAAGGTCAATCTCAGATGTGGTTCCTCCAGATCCATCTATCATGTTTGTTTAAAGACAGCGTCTCTTACTATCCTGGGACTTGGCAATTAGGCCAAGGTGGCTGGCCAGCGAGCCCCAGGGACCTGCCTGTTCTCACCACATGCTGGGATTGCAAGTCTGAACCACTTTTAACATGGGTTCTAGGGATCAAAGCCAGGTGCTCATGCTTGTAAGATGAGCACTTTACCAAGAGAGTCACCCCCACAACCATTTCCCCAGCCTTGAGAACTTGTAACACATCAGCTAGAGTTAGGATTCTCCACAAATGGCAAGCAAACTCCAAGCAGTTTTCACTCACTCTAGAGAGAAGTGGGTTTTTCTCACACTGAAACCAAACCCAGAAGTTTGAGCGGCACCCGTTTCCCAGGCACCAAACAGGAGACGTAAACAAAGAAGACAGCCAGGCGTGCAGGCTGCTGGAGCTTCAGGAAGGAAAAAGGTAGGGATGATGCTACAGGCCTGTAATTCCAGCGCTCTGGCGGCTGAGGCAGAAAGATCACAAATCCAAGGCCAGTTTAGGCTGTCTAGTGAGATCCTGTCTCAAACCAAACAGGGATTAGGGAGGTGGCTCAACAGAAAGTGCTTGTTACATAAACATGAAGTCCCGAGTTTGAGTTCCAGAAGCCATATTAAAAATAAGAACTGCAGCCAGGTGGTGGTGGCGCACGCCTTCAATCCCAGCACTCGGGAGGCAGAGACAGGCAGATCTTTGTGAGTTCGAGACCAGCCTGGTCTACAAGAGCTAGTTCCAGGACAAGCTCCAAAGCCACAGAGAAACCCTGTCTTGAAAAACCAAAATAATAATAATAATAATAACTGCTGTGTGGGGTGTGGGGTGATGGCCTACAGGGAGGTTGAGACTGGAGAATCCCACAGACTTGATGCTCAGTCAGTTTAGCCCAATCCAGGTGCAGTGAGATAGTCCATCAAGGTGGAAGGCCAGGCATGGTTCCACACTCCTTTAATCCCAGCACTTGGGAGGCAGAGGCAGATGGATCTCTGTGAGTTTGAGGCCAGCCTGGTTTCCAAAGAGAGTTCCAGGACATAATAGACAGATCCTGTCTCAAAAAGCAATTAATTAATTAGTTAATTAAGGTGGAAAGTGATAAGAGACACCAGATGTTGACTTCTGGCCTCTACACACGGATGCACATATACCACACACATGTGCACAAAAAGAAATACATACACAAATATACAATTCACACACACACACACACAGTGTAAAAAATACCAAGGTGAACTAGCCTGACCTGCACTGTGCCTTTAGCCCCATGACCACATACAGCTGCAAAGGAGGCAGGGAAACACAGTCCTCCCTCCGCATGGGTCACTGAAAGTAAATCACACTGAAGCAGACAGTGTGGGTGATAATGGGCTACCGACTTTCTTTCTCACTTCGTGACTTCTGAATATTCCAAGTTCTTTCCCGAAGTAACAATTCAGATTCTACTGGTGACTTAGACAGTCTCCATCGATTTATTTCAACATTTCAAAATGCTTCCCTAGTTCATCAGCATTCACAGCGAATTCTAAATTGATCCCCTCGTTCCATCTATGCCTATCCAACATTCACTAAGTTTAAAAATATTACTGACTAAAATAAAGCATATTGTACACTAAACGTTGGTACTGAATTTGCTAATTTTTATGAGATATATATCAATTAAGAATGTTTAACACAATAATTAGCACACCGCCATACTGTTGGCAGCAATTCAGTATAATTCTACATGGCAGGACTTCTTGAAATGCATCTATTTTAGCTTGAGTTCTGCTCCCTATTTCTACACCAATGAGACGCTCTCCCCTCAGCCACTCCATCTGCTCATTGGAATTTTGTTTTCAGAAACCATGGTAACACGTGTTTTGCCATAACACAGAGTGAACGAATCCATTCCAGTTTCTCTGGGCAGCATGAAGCCTTCTGCAAAACACAAAAGCAATAAAATTACTGGAAGAAGTAGATTGTAAGAAAATCACGGACATTTTGGGATTGATGGGCTACTTCAAACAACACCTAGCGGGTCTTTATAAAGCATGCATTTTGAGTTTCCAGAAGTGAGTTCAGTTCTCTGCACTCTCCGGTGTCGGAGTATAATTAGAGTCCGTCTGGGAGGAAGCAGTTCCTGTCTTATGTCGCTATTACCCTTCAGAGCCACCTGCCTCTCTATCCCCTCCTCCCTTATCTACCTCAAGTCCCTCCACAAGGAGTGTGACAGGCTTAGAAGTGCCTGCTCTGTTGAAGTGTTGTCATGTGTGTGCTCGTATGTAGAAACCCATGTGTGTAGTCATGTTCATTGAGAGAACATAACAGTTCTCTTTTTTCTTTGAGTGCATGTTTTTGGTACTGCCCATGTGTTACAGAACATGATCATCCCATTCTCTCTCTCTCTCTCTCTCTCTCTCTCTCTCTCTCTCTCTACACACGCACATATATATATATATATCTTTTTGTGTGTGTGGTGTATGCATGTGTGCACATATGTATACAGGTGTGCTCATCTATACAAATGTATGTGAAAGTCAGAGGCTGATGCCAAAATGTTCTCCTTTTGTGTGTGCAAGGGGTGCATATGGTGTGTCCGCATGTATGGGGCACAAGTGTTCATAAGTGTGGTTGTGCATTAGTGCCTGTGTGTAGAAGACAAAGATGGACATCTAACATCTTCCTCAATCACTCTGCACTTTATATATTGAGTCATGGTCAACCCCTTAACTTCCAAATCACCAATTTGGCTAATTTAGCCATCCGTCTTGCCCCGGGGATGTCCTGTCTCTGCACTATGAGTGCTAGGTTTTACAGATGGATCACTGTAGTGCTGATGCGGACTAGCACCCAATCTCCAGTCATCAAGCTTATACAGCAAGTGACCGAACCATGTCCCCAAGTCCTGCACCATCTCATTCTAATTACTCATCTGCACTAATGTCAGCACACAGGCCATCTAAACTCCCTACCACGCAGCAGCAGCATAACAATATTATGCATGTCCTTTCCTCAGTCTGTGTGGGTCTCAGAGAACAAGGTCACCCCCAGCCTTCTCTTCAGTTGGCCCTGCTGGTCAGAGCCATAGAAGAAAGAGGATGAGCTCTTCCACTGCAGCAACTAGAAGAGGTTAAAACAGAGATTCTGCAAGAGATAGCCTGGTAACCCCAGAAGCTGGCACAGTGCTCTGGGGCTGGTGGCCGCTGTGACAGCCCTGGACCCTTATTCAAGGGAAAGAGTCCTAGAAAGGATCACTCTGCAGCAACTGGGTCCCCTGCCTTGTTTCCCATTCCCATAGGGAGAATCCATAGGATGGAGGCACAAGGATGGAGTGAGGAGGTGGGGACCTCAGAAAGGCATGGGTGCAGCCAGGTTCCATGTGTTCAAGGGTACTAATTCAGCTCCCCCAAATTTCAGCACATACCTAGTCAAGAGGGTTTCTGCGTGGTTGTGGCCCCGTAAACAGCCTTTACAATTTGGAGAGGTCCTTGACTAGAATTTTCACTCTATCAGTTCTGGAAAACACCACAGCCACGATGAAATGTTTATTATCATTCTGCACTTTGTAGAATGCCTGCTCTTGTCTAGGTACAAGGCCCCCAGAGCTCTATCTATAGTCAGTTCAATTAAATTCTCTGAGGTGCAGGTGGCTAAGACCTCTGGAACCCCTGCTCTGGCAGTGGAGACAGACTGATATTCCTGGAGCTCATTGACCATCCAGCCTCTCAGAATTAACAAGCCCCAGATTCCCATGTTCTGGCCCTGTCCTCACATATCCTTTCCTCACATATGGAGACAGAGAGAGAAAGAGACAGAGAAACACTCTGGTGTCTTCCTCTTCTTGTGGGCTCCACCAGAATAGGGCTCTGACCTCGTGGCCCCACCAACCATTCCACACCATCTACATAACAGAAAACAGAAAACTCTTGAGGAAGCACACTTTGTCCCATAATGCCATTCCATTTTTTGACTTAAAAAAAAGACCTCTGGGGGCTGGAGAGATGGCTCAGAGGTTAAGATCACTGATTGATCTTCCGAAGGTCCTAAGTTCAATTCCCAGCAACCACATGGTGGCTCACAACCATCTGTAATGAGATCTGATGCCCTCTTCTGGTCTGCAGGTGTACATGCAGGCAGAATACTGTATACACAATAAATAACAAAGAAAACATTAAAAAAATTTTTTTAAAAAGACCTCTGAATAACTAATCGTGAAAGAATGCCTAGAAACTGATGGAGCGCACTTGCAGAAGGGAATATAAGTGAGCCCAACTATGTGAATGGCTGCTGCTCACTGGATAGCCAGGACCCTTCCTTGATACTCTAAGGCTGTAAACTTACTTGATAAAAACAACTGACATTCAAATATTTAAATGCAGGGATATCCAGAGGGAGCATCTTAAAATAATAAAAACCCAGAAACATGTCCAAAGCAGAGTTGTTTAAATAAATATTATTATATTAGTGTTCTGAAGTTCCAGGCAGTCATTTTAAAAGGTGCTGCAGAGTGAGATATAACATCCTAAGACATTACCAAGTGCAAGCATGGTCTGTGAATGAGTCAACCTGACACCTATGTAAAAAGTCTGTGTGTGGGCTGGAGAGATGGCTCAGAGGTTAAAAGCACTGACTGCTCTTCCAGAGGTCCTGAGTTCAATTCCCAGCAACCACATGGTGGCTCACAGCCATCAATAATGAGATTTGGTGCCCTCTTCTGGCCTGCAAGCATATATGGAAGGAATGTTGTATACATAATAAATAAATAAATCTTTTTTTAAAAAAGTCTGTGCATTATAGTTCTCATGCATGAGTGCAATGGGTGTGTGAGTGTGAAGATGTGTATTCAGGTACTAGTGTTGAGCAGTGTATGTATGGGCACCTCTGAGTCCAGCCTCAGTGTCCCCTCCAGGTTCAGAAGACTCACAGCAAGCATAGGAATTAGAAGGATCTGAGGGTGAAAATTAACTCTCCACTATGTACTTTTCTGTACTGGCTTCTTTATTCTTATCCTGCTGTTCTCTTCTCTGTTCTGTAAAGTCTCCAGTTTATATACACAAGCAAACAAAGGCAATTCTCTGGGCTTCGATGTCCCTTTATCCTTGAAGGTCCCAAATATGATCTATATGAAGTACTCCTGTCCTGACTGCATGTCCTACCAAATGGAAGATAGTTGCAGGGAGGTGGCTTCTAAAATGATATGGCTGTGGGAACCAAAGTTTCTGGCTATGTGACTAAATTCACTCACTGGAGGTCTCATAGGATGGGGGAAGCCATCAGTAAACGAAAGAAGGCAGGCTTTTAAATGTCCACAGTCCTTGTGGGACAATTAGATCTAGTTATAAAGCATGTCCCAGTATATATTCTATATATCAGAATTATATAGCTAAATGAAAAGTCATCTTCCTGGCCACCCACAGATGTATGTACCCATAAGATTACATATACACATCACATAAGATTACACACTACAATACAGGAATATGGGAGACACCAAGCTGCTTCAGCAAAAGTGAGCAACAGTTTCCAGAGTCGATGGTCCTGCAGACCTTGTCTGGACAGGATTAATCTTCCATCAGCTAACCATCCCCTGGTGGGTTGACATCTGAACACTGGTTGCCACCTGCTCCTCAGGGCCTGGAACATGTTTGGGTCAGGCTGTGAGTGTGTGTGCACACAAGTGTGAGGGTGAGTGTGTGGGATATGAGTATTTAGGTTGTATGAATACATAAGTGTGTGTGAGCATGTGGAATGTGTGAGTATGGATATACATGAGTGTATGTGGGAGGTATATATGAGGATGAGAGATGAGTGTGTGGGGTGTATGAGTAGGAAGGTGTGAGCGGGGTGAGCATGGGATGCAGGGTATGGATGTGTAGAGGGTGAGAGTAGGTAGGGTTTGTGTGGGAAGGACATGGTAGGAATGTCACATTTGGTTGTGCACACTGTCAGGGTTCTAAGAGCACGGGGAGTTTTAAGTCCTCCAGCATAGTGTCTTTTGTCAGAGATGCAAGAGAAGAGCTGGTAAATTTCTTGCTTGACACATTGTCAAGTGAACCCTAAGGCTCCAAACTCACACGTTTTCTATTAGCTATATACAATGGTCCTACTGTTTCATCATTGTTTACAAATTCCTGCATCATGTAAAAGATGCAAGATGAAGCATGCAAGATGAAGAGATGCAGAAACGGCATCAGCTGGAAGGAAGAGAACACTGAATCAAAGAGTAAAGGAATCACAGGTGTAATGGGACTCAAATTGTTGCCTGACCTGTGAAAGCTAACAATGGGTATGTTAAACACCAGGAATCTGTGCTGAAGGAGTCAAGAAAGATGTCAGTCAAAGCAGAAAGCTAAGGACAGGTTAAGGCTAGAGAAGGCATCAGAGGGGACAAAGAGTGTCCAGAAAATCCAAGTTATTGTGAGCTCTGACAAGGTAGATATTATGCTCAGGGCTAGAAGAGTATAAGATGGGGAAGGGGTGGCTTGAAATTAGAGGTATCACAGTTACCCTTGCTTGAGACCATGCTTTTGGGGCCCATGATATAGGAAAGTCCAAGAGGCACCATGGAGACCCGATACCAGCTTCCAGAAGGCCAGCAGGCACAGCCAGCAGCACAGCCAGCAGCAGCCAGGAGAGTATACTGAATTCTATCCAGTCAGCTTCACAGGAGACAGAAAACAGAGGCAGTTAAGCTCTGCCCAGTGCCACACTTGGGAGCACAACATGGTTGCCATTTCTGAAGCAAAAGGAGAAACGCCTCCTGCAAGTTTAAGACTGCTCTATGTGGCAGGCTCCAGGACAGCCATGGCTGTGGAGCAAGACCCTTTCTCAGAAGACCATAAAGGAAAATAAAAAATGTGATGCGGCATGCCTATAATTCCAGCACTCAAGAGGCTGAAGCAGGAGGATTACTAGTTTGAGGCCAACTGAGGTACATAACAAGACTGTCTCAAAACAACAACAATAATAACAGAATTGTTATAATAATTATTTTTAGTAAGGAGTCCAATAATCCAGTGGCCTCAACCCTTGGCCACTGAGTCTATAAGCACTTCTTTAAGACAACAGTATTCAGGCTGGGGTGTAGCTATGTTAGAACATTTGCTTAGCACACATCAGGTCCAAACCCCAGGACTGTGGAAAAAAATTTTTTTTCTAAGTAGATAGCTCAGATAGCAAGCGTAAGGACCAGAGTTCAGATCCTCAAAGCCCACATAAAAGCCAGGAGTATGTGACAGCCTGCCTGTTATCCCAGCATTTTGGAGGCAGAGAAAAGGGATCCCCCAGGGCAAAGTGGCTAGATATACTAGAAGAATTGGTGAGCTCCAGGTTCAATGAGAGACCTTGTCTCAATAAGTAAAGTGGAGAACAACCAAGGAAAATATCTAGTGTTTCTCTCTCTCTCTCTCTCTCTCTCTCTCTCTCTCTCTCTCATACACACACACACACACACACACTTAATAAAAAAAATTTAAAGCCAAAATAAATATTAGTTATCAGTACTCACATCTCCATAACTCCATCTCCAAGAGAACTGACACCTTCTTCTGGCCTTCTGGGCACCCTCAACACACACCTCACACACACACACACACACACACACACACACACGACAATAACAATCGCAGTAACAATAGCTGAAAAATGGCTCAGTGGTTTGGAGCACTTGTTGTTCTTGCAGAGAACTGGAGTTAGGTTCCCAGCATCCACACCGTAGCTTACAACCATCTCTAACACCAGTTCCAGAGGGTTTGATGCCCTCTTACGCCTTCCATGGGAAACGCACATACATGATGCACAGACATACATGAAGTCAAAACATCCATACACGTAAAATAAAAATAAATCTAATTATAATAATAATAACAATAATAATAAATACTTTAGAAGAAACTGGGAGGGAGTATGACATTGAATTTGGCAGTGATCTCCTAACAATGAAAGAAAAATGCAACATGCAAAAAGAATATAGGTGAATTGAATTTCATCAAAATTAAAAGCTGATCCTTACTAAATGACACAATGAACAAAGTGAAAGCATATCTCAAAAAGTGAAAAAGCATCCGTCACTTGTGTGTCTGATGAAGGACACATAGAAACTTCTACAAAGCACTCCCACAACTCAACAACACAACACAATTAAAACGGGGAAGGTCTTGGCAGACGTTTCCACAAAAGCAATAAGTACCTGGAAATAAATTTAGCATCACTAACAGTTAGGAGTTTGTCTATCAAAACCACTTAAGGTAATACTTCATACCAACAAGAATGGTCAAGACCAGCATAATAGCAAAAGACCCTGATCTACAGCTTGAATTCCAGGATAGTCAGGGATATACAGAGAAACCCTATTGGGAAAAACAACAACCACACACACTCACACACACACAGCAAACGAAATTACTTATTACAATTAATTTAATTCTACTTCTGGGTATATACCCCGGACTATGGAAAGCAGGGATCTAAAAAGATTCTCACATTCATGTCCACAGCCACATTGTTCGCAGCTGCCTATGGATGAACGTACCCCAGTGTTCACTGACAGAAGAAATAAACCAGCAAAATTAGGCACCTCCACAAAACGGAATGTCAGGTTAGTCAGCTTTAATGGGTAGTCCAGTGGTGGTGGCACATGTGTTTAGTTCCAGCACTCTGGAGGCAGAGGAAGGTGGATCTCTGAGTTCAAGGCTAGCCTGATCTACAAAGCAAGTTCCAGAACATCCAGGACTATACAGAGAAACCCTATCCTGAAAAAAACAACAAAAACAAACAAACAAGCAAAAAACACCTCCCACAAAACAGCATGGAATATTTTTTTAAAAAACTGTTTTCCCTGAAAACTGTTGTTTATAATGTTGTAGTAACTAAGAGACAGAGCCAGGAAAACATTTTAGCACATCTGCAAGTTGGCACCACCTGAACCTTTCTTGGTCACCATGGTAACCACTGGTATGTGGGTAAAAATGAAACAAAGGCATTAACTTTTAATGCTTGTATAAGCTAGTTTAATCAGTCTTTGCCTGAGCCCAGACATTTCTGCAAAAAGGAAAAAAATTAAGAAAGACGTGAATTGAAGGATTTAAATGAGGACCCTACGGGGGCGGAGGGGAACATGGAAGTTCTGGATAACGGAGACTAATCTGCTTCAACCTTAAAAGCACCGGTAGTCTGGCATCTGAAGATTTTAGGGAAGTTTGATCTGTGTGGAACACAGACGAAGACAAGGATGCAAGAACACTTGGGACAGATCAAAGCTATGCTTCAACCTAGAAATGGTCTAATTCTAACGGATACTGTGGGCCCTTATTTTTAAAACAAGACTTTTTTATGTATTGGTGTTTTGTCTGCATGTATGTCTGTGCGCTATACACATGCAGTGCCTGAGGAGGCCAGCGAGGATATCAGATTCCCCTGAGGCTGAAGTTGCGGGTGGTTGTGAGCCATCGTGTGTGTGCCAGACCCTCTGCAAGAACAACGAGTGCTCTTAACTGCTGAGCCCTCTCACCCAGAACAGAGATTTTGTAAAATATCTCACTGCCCAATGGCCTCTATCCCTAAAAAGCAATTCCTTTTAGATGTAATAGGCAGCTCTAACACCCAGGACCATCCGGATTCCTAAACTGGATGCAGGGAGCACTTGTCAATCAACGCTCTTCCCCCTTTAATTGTGTATCTACATTAAATCCCTTTCGTAGCTGAGGTTTATCCCAGATGAAATTCTATTTAAAAAGAACATGTATTTCCCTGTTCCAAACACAAGGAATGAGCTTAGGACGACAGAGCAGGAAAGATTCTGTCGTGTTCTTAGTGATGATTCTCAGACCACTCCTGCTCCCGTGGAGGCATGCAGGATGTTGCCATGGAGTTCCTGCATCTTGAGAACCTCGTGACTTCGCAATCCTGCTGCTGCTCTGAGAGCAATACTTCGGGAGCTGTGAGCCGTTCGCTATGACCGGCATTGTCTCTGCCACTTTATTTGCTCTACTCTTTCATTGCAGGGTCACATTGAGCAGATACTGCACTGGGCTAGCTTCTATTTTCCAAGACAGTTTGCTTTTGAGGTTCATGTAAATGTAACTGACAGAAATGTATATATTTAAGCTGTACAGTGTTGTATTTCAATGGGTATATGTACATTTTTGAAATAATTGCCATAATGAAGCCATTAATACATCCATTGCTTCACACGGCTACTGTTTCTTTGTATGTGGTAAGAACCACTGAGATATCCTCCCTCAGTCAAGTTCAGTGCACAGTCCAGCAGCACCAGCTACAGACAGCCATTTGGACATTCAGTATTCAGAATATGTTCATCTTGCACACCTGAAACTGGACCGCCTTCAGTGCCAACCTTATCACTCCTCCTCCAGTCCCTGGCAGCTACCACTCTACCTCTGCTTTCTTGAGCCTAATATATTTTGATTCCACATATAACCAAGGTCATGCATCTTTTCTGCCTTTGGCTTATTTTACTTAGCACAATGCCCTCCACATTCGGTCATGCCTTCATACATGGAATAGTGCCTCCGTTTTCAAGGCTGCATAATATTCCACAGACTATTTTCTCATACAGTCATCTATTCATACATTGCCACACAAGTCCATGTACTACAGCCACCGTGAATAGCCCTGCAGTGAACACAGGTTACAGGGACCCAATCCCCAATTTCATTGTCTGGAAGTTCTCTGGGTCCTAACACAATTTCTTTTTTAGCTTTTTAAGGACACTTCATACTGTTTTCTACAATAGTATACACCTTCCCACCAACAGTGCACAAAAGTTGTTTTCCTCGCCAACACTTGGCATCTGCTGTGGTTTGACCCCATCAGGCGTTAGCTCCTCTGTGGCTATGAGGGGGCAGAAACTCTAAGGAAGTGGTGGGAGGAGGAGGAAGTGAGTAGATTACTGGAATTCTACCCTTGTAATGATGGATCTGGACTCATAGAGTTGGCTAAGTCTCCCAAGAGGGGCTATGGGTCCTTAAGAGTGGAAGCCTAGCCTCGCCCTAGCCCAGTGCTTCCTGGCTTGCTTTCACCATTAGAGGGCCGCCTGCAGGGTGACATTTCAGGTCAAGCAGATGTCAGCATCATGTTCTTGAACCACCAGAGCTGTGAGTTAGTGCCTCTTTCTTTATATTTACTTGATAACTATTATCCTTCATCTTATTGGTCAACGTTATTCTACTATGAGTAGTTTTGGTGTGCATTCTCTGGTTAGTGCTATTGATCATCTTTTCATATGGGGAAATTATTATCAAATTCTGTCCCCTTTTAATTAGTTTGTGTGGGGTTTGAGACCAAGCTGAGTTCTTACTGTATTTAGACATTACCCACTGTTCGGGTGTCTAGCTTGTGTTTTTCTCTTTCCGTGGTTGTCTCCTGTTTTATTTTTCCTCCGCCACACTGTGTGTTTTTAGTTTAATAAATCCCATTTATCATTTTTGTTTTTTATTGCCTGCAGCTTGGGAATTAAATTTTTAAAATATTGCCCAAGCCAATGGCATGAAACATTTTCTCTGTTTTCTTTGACTAGTTTTACAGTGTTGAGTCTTATGTTTTTATTAATCCATGTCTGGTTGTTTTTTGCATTGATGTGAGGTTAGCTTTACCCAGGAATTGGGATTCTCTTTCACTGCAGAGACTCTGCTTTCTCTGTGCACGGTCTTGCCACTGCTGTTGAAAATCCCTTGACTGTAAGTGTGAGCATTTCCATCTGGCATCTCCCTTCTTTCCCATTGAACGAGTTAACTGTTTCTATTACTGTAACTTATCTCTAAGCAGAAATATTTTATTCTTACTTGAGATTTCTATGACCACACAGAGTATTTTATGGCTGTGTGGCAACTTTAGGATGATCATTTGCTTTTATTTCTGTGAGGAATGTCTTTGGAATGTTGGCATGTTGCATTGACCAGAGCCAATGCCAGCACCGGTTAACACAGATGCTAGCTAGCCCTTTGGACAGTATTGATGTTCTAATGATATTAATCCCACCGATCTGTAAGCGCAAGCTGTCTTTCCCTTAAGTGTCTTCTAGTTTCCAGAGAGCAGACATCTCTCCTCCCCAGGTAGGTTCATTCCTAAGTATCTTGTTCTTTTTGATGTTATTGCAAATGGAATTTCTCAAATTTTCTTTTTTTGACTAGTTCATTGCTACTGTATGGAAATACAACTAGTTTTTGTATTTTGATTTTTTATCATACAACTTTACCGAATTCACTTATTGGTTCTATGTATTTTTCTTGTGGAGTCTTTAATGTTACAATTCATGACTTCTGAAAAAGAATTTTACTTCTTTCTAATGGGGATGTCTTTTATTTCATTACATAATTGCTCTAGCTAGAACTTCTTGTGCCATTTTGAATACAAAGCTAAGGAGACACTCTTATCTTATGTCAGATCACAGGGGAAAGAAAGGCTTTTAGCCCTTTATCATTGAGAACAGTGTTAGCTGTGAGTTAGGATTCAAGATCTGTGCTAAAATACATTTCTTTCTCACTGTATCTCCTCTTCCTGTCTCTATCTCTCCATTTATTTATCTTTTTAGTCAGTCTCTCTATATTGTGTAGTCTAGCCTTGAATTTATGGGCTCAAGAAATTCTCCAACTCTCCATTTATTTATCTTTTTAGTCAGTCTCTCTATATTGTGTGGTCTAGCCTTGAATTTATGGGCTCAAGAAATTCTCCTATTTCTGCCTCCCCAGGAGGTGGGACCCCAGGCATGATGCACCATAACTGGCTAGTTTGTTGAATTTTTATCTTTTTATTTTATTTTATATATTTTTTAAAAATGTTATATTTTAGTTGGGCATGGTGGCATGCGCCTATAACTCCAGCTCTTAGAAAGCTAGGTAGCTGTATAGTGAGTTTGAGGTCAATCTGGGCTACAAAGAGGGACCTTGCATCAAAAAAGAAAGAAAGAAAGAAAAAATCTTATTAGACACTTTTTCTACTTATATTAGGATAACCAGTGCATTGTGTTTCTTGATTGGTGTATATTGACTGTCTTTGTATTCCAGAGACAAGTTCCTTTCAGTAATGACAATGATCCTTTTAATGCGCTATTGAATTCTGTTTGCTAGTATTTTGTTGTGGATTTTTGCATCCATTTTCATCAAAGAGATAGGCCTTTAGCTTTCTTTTCTTGTGACGTCTTTGTCTACTTTAGTATCAAGATAATGCTGGCCTTATAAAGTTTGGAAATGCTTCTGTCCTTCAAGTTTTTGAAGAGTCTAGGAAGAATTGAAATTATCTCTTTAAATATTTGTTGGTTTGACCAGTGAAGTCTCTTGCCCTGGGTCACTCTTTGTTAAGGAGTTTTTGATTAGTAATTCAATCTCTTTATTCATTTTTTTCTGTTAATATTTTTTCATTTCTTTATAATTCAGTTTGATAGGCTGCATTTCTAGGAAATTATCTACTTTGTGAATATTATCTAATTTGTTGGTTCATAACTGTAGTAATGTTGTATGATGATTGGTGGCACGTCTGTTATATTGGTAGTTTACAATTATATTTATGTGAGTCCTCCCACTCCCCTGCCTTCAATCTCAACCCCTTTAAAAATATTTTTCAATTTTATCTGCTTAAAAAATGAACTTGGGAATGGAGAGGCAGCTCAGCTATTAAGAATGTTGCTACACCTATACAGGAGAGGTCTGAAATTTGGTTCCTAGCATCCAGACCAGGCAACTCACACCCATCTGAACTCCATTTCCGGGGGAATATGCCACTCTTCTGGCCTCCACGGGCATCCCTACACATGTGGTACACACAAGAGTGTCTGTCTGTGTGTGTGTGTGTGTGTGTGTGTATCTGTATCTCCATTCGTGATTAACATTTTCTTCTTTTTCTTCTGTGTGTGATGGTATGGTTTGATACCTTTCTTTTTCTCTTTAGTCTAACCATCGACAGATTTTCTAAAGTTTGCCATGAGGCTTAAACACAACATCTCACAGTTAACAATGTTTTTTAATCTGATAACTCAATTTCAAATAAAAAGTCTAACCCGGCAGTGGTAGCGCGTGCCTTTAATCCCAACACTTGGGAGGCAGAGGCAGGAGGATCTTTGTGAGTTCGAGACCAGCCTGGTCTACAAGAGCTAGTTCCAGGAAAGGCTCCAAAGCTACAGGGAAACTCTGTCTCAAAAAACAAAACAAAACAAAAAAAATTCTACATTTTCCTTCTCTTGCTACAGTTTATTGATGTCACAATTTAAATTTTTTCATTTGCCGTGCCTAGGTTTCTGCTTTATCCTGATTTTATTTTGTTGAGACAAGATTATGATATACAGTATATGTTGGTTTCAAACTCAAGATACTCTTATCTCAGCTACCAGATACTGGGGTGAATGGCCATTATGTTCACCTACCTATAGCTGGGGTTTTTTTTTTTTTCTTTTTTTTCCCTGGTTTTTCAAGACAGGGTTTCTCTGTAGCACTGGAGCCTGTCCTAGAATTAGCTCTTGTAGACCAGGCTGGCCTCGAACTCACAGAGATCTGTTTACCTCTGTCTCCCGAGTGCTGGGATTAAAGGTGTGCACCACCACCACCCAGCAGGATTCTTTTTTTGGGGGGGGGGTAATTTCTAAATTCTGTCTCTAACTTTTAATAATTATAACTACATATATTTATTATATATACATATATATTATATATATATGTAATCTTATTTTAAGAACTTTGAATTCATGAGCCTGGATGCCCAAGGCTTTCTTCAAGATTTGAGGATTTATGAGTTTGGGGCTATTGTCTCTTCAAATGCGTTTTCTTCTGACTTCTCTTTCTCAACTCCCAGGACGCGCATGCTGACTTACACAGTGATGTCTCAGAAGCCCTGTAAACTCTCTGCACTCTTTTGGATTTTGCTTGTTTTTTCTCTCTCTCTGACTAAAGGGATAACATCAAGTGGCCTTTTTTGAGATTAGAGTCACTCTCCTGTTTAATCAAGCCTGCTGTTGGAACTCTCCAGTACATTTCTAAACTTCTTGTCTTCTTCAGAGCCACAAAGTCTAGTTAATTCCTTTTTTGAAGAATTTTATCTCTTTGCTGAACTTCTCATTTTGCACAGGGACTGATTTCATCATGTTTTCTGTGCATTCCTGAGTTAGGGTTCTATTGTTGCAAAAAGGCACCATGACCATGGCAACTCTTACAAATGAAAACATTTAATTGGAATTGGCTTTAAGTTCCGAGGTTTACTACATTATTATCATGGCAGGAACATGGTGGCATGCAGGCAGACATGGTGCTAGAGAGTTAGCTGAGAGTTCTATATCTGGATCTGTTGGCAGCAGGAAGTAGCAGTGACATGCTGGCCAGGCTTGAGCTTCTGAGACCTCAGACCAACCCCTAGTGACACACTTCCTCCAACAGAGCCACACCTACTCCAACAAGACCACACCTCCTAATAGTGCCACTCCCTTTGTGCCTATGAGAACCATTTTTATTCAAACCACCTCAGTTCCCTTACAGTTCACTAATGTTTCTGATTTTCCATGTTCTTAAAACCTTGTGTTGCTACCTTCACATCTGGAAAAGCAGGCATCTCTAGTCATTACTGACAGGCCTTGGAACAGACAGACTTACCTGAGCTAGGGATTCTGGGAGTTCCTCTGGTCTTTTCTGTAGATTTACCCATTTTACCCCTTGGATTCATGACTGGGAAGTGTCTTGGGAATGTTTGCCTCCTCTAAGGCTCACAAAGCTAAGTCACGTTCTGAGCTGTTTCTTTTCTCTACCTGACTTTTCAAGGTTAGTTGCCTGCTCCCAGTTCTGCAGAATTGAGCGGTTACCTGAAAGTGCTTGTGGACAATACACAGAAGCCTTGCACACTGCACTGGACACCTACTGTACAGAAGCCATGCACACTGCACTGGGTACCTAATATACAGAAGCCATGCACACTGCATTGGGTACCTAGCTCATTGATGGGATACAATATCTGGCAAATGCAATGGAAAGAGGAAGTGCTGTGGGAGATTTTGATCACACTCCTGAGACTTGTCAATAAAGCCAAACCTTGAATCAGGGGGTGAAGCCAGTGACTAACTGGAATTGGCCAGAGAGAAGTCAGCAATTTGGATAGAGAAGATGCACAGGAAGAAAAGGGCAGGGTCTCACATTTGGCTTTTTTTGTTTGTTTGTTTGTTTCTGGGACAAGAGAAGAGACTCATCTCTTGCAGTGTCTCTGACCAAAAACCAAGGTCAACTAGTTGCTACTCAACCTCTCTGAGACAACAAGTTTTTTCACCCCAGTCTTTGACAGAAGCCCTGTCATTCTGTAGCCTGAGTGGCCTGCGGGGCACTGACTGTGGGCTGTGAGGCCGCAAACAACAATTAGACTATCCGTAGATTCATGTGCAGCCGCGAAGCTGGCAGAAAAACATCAAGGAAGGGTTTACTCTGACTCACAGTTTGGTCCATCATGGTGTAGAAAGCATAGAGGCAGGAGTGTGAGGCAACTAGCCACAAAACAGCCACCATCAGGAAGCAGAGAGAGAGAAATGTTGGTGCTCTCCTCACTGTTTCTTCTTCAAGGCTAGAATCCTGGCCCATGGGATGATGTCACATTCAGTCTGGGTCTTCTTACCTCCGTTAACCTAATCTAGGTAACTCAACAAAGATACACCCAGAGGATAACCTAATGCACATAGCACCTCATAGGCACGCCAGGAGCTCACCTTCCAGGTGACGCTAGGGCCCGTCAAGTTGACTCTCAGTATTAGTTTACGAGAGTACAGAGAACAGCAGCTATTGGGGTGCACGCTGAGCTGCCAGAACCCACACAGGCTTTGAGCAGGAGCACCTGCAGGTGATGCGTCCTAGCATGTGCGTGCCTGGGTCTCTCGGCAGAGCTTCCAAGGTAAGGCCCGTCATCATCTGTTGAGCTCCAGGCCCCAGCTGCTATGAACCCCACCCCTTTCCTCTGCGCCTAGCTAATCCCAGACTATTTATTCATGACAAACCATCAGTGTTTGAATAGGCAGAAAAGAACTGGGTCCCTTGGGCTCCCACATGGCTGGGAAACCAGGCACTCGTTATGCTCCTGTTTCGTCGTGGGAGAAGTCATGACTGGAGGAGGCTCTTCTCACTGAGCTGTGCAGTTGGGGGGCAGGCCTCTGAGACAGTGAACCTGCTTGTTTTACTCCCTTTGATATGCGTGTTCCTTTTTTTTTTTTTTCTTACTCTGATGAGGAGGTGGAGCCTCTCTGCTGAACTCCCAGCCTCCCACAAAGGCACCCATATCCATGGGTGGTTGCCAAAAGCAGCATGTCTGTGGGATGCTAAGGGATACAGTGCCTGCTCTGCCCACGCTGGCAGTACTTATCCCTGTGTTGGTTTGCGAGTCACGAAGTGAATGACAGCTTTTTACTTTTGCCTTGATATTCTTCCTAACTCTCATTGCTTTTGTTTTAAATTTCACACATCTATAATTTATAGGATCCGATTGTTAAAAAATAAAATCAGTCTCCTGAGTAAATTCGAAGCAGCGGGGAGGGGTGAAGGGGGGGTGGAGGAGAACAAGAGGGAACGGGATGGTTGAGTTGGGGGAGGGACAGAAGAGTAGGAGAGTAGGGAAAGAGATATCTTGAGAGAGGAAGCCATGATGGGGTTGGGAAGAAATTTGGTGCTAGGGAAACTCCCAGGAATCCACAAGGATGACCCCTAGCAATAGTGGAGATGGCCTTCCCCTGTAGTCAGATGGATGACTATTCTAATTGTCATCATAGAACTTTCAGTCAGTAACTTATGGAAGCAGATGCAGAGATCCACAGCTAAGCACTGGGTCAAGCTCCCGGAGTCCAGTCGAAAACAGGGAGGAGAGATTATATGAGCAAAGGAGTCAAGATCATGATGGGGAAACCCACAGAAACAGTTGACCCAAGCTAGTGTGAGCCCATGGGCTCTGGACTGATAGTTGGGGAACATGCATAGGACCAGACTAGGCCCTAAGAAAGTGGGTGACAGTTCTGCGCCTTGAGCAGTCTGTGGGCCACTGGCAGTGAGACCAGGATTTATCCCTAGTGCCTGAAGCGGCTTTAGAGCCCATTCCCTATGGAGGGATACCTTACTCAGCCTTGATACAGGGGGGAGGGGCTTGGTCCCGCCTCAATTTGGTATGCCAGACTTTGCTGACTCCCCAAGGGAAGCCTTACCCTTTATGAGGAGTGGATGGGGGGTTGGATGGGGGTAAGGAGTGAGGAACGGGAGGAGGGGAGGGAGGGGGAACTGCGGTTAGTATGTAAAATGAAAAAAGAAACTTTTAAATAAAAAATTGTTTAAAAAAATCAAACAGGGAGATTTTTCTTAGTGAGAAGTGGAGGCCTACAAGGCCAGCTCTTTGGCAGCTAAGGTAGGAGGATCATGAGTTCAAGACCAGTCTGGACCACACAAACAGTTCCAGGCTGGTTGGGTTAGAGTGAGACTGTATCTCCAACAAAATGAAACAAAAACGATTCCTTTTCTTTTGCCTGGGAAACTAAAGACTTTATACTTATTCTGAAATTACAAGCATGAGCACACATATACACACACACACACACACTCACACACCAAAGTGAGCAGACATTCTGTTAGCTGAAGCCCTGTAGATTAGCTGCTTACTGAGCCACTAAAATTCTGGAATACATCTAATTATGATGTATTAACAAGCCAAAACTATGTTAAACTTTGTTAGATATTGATATTAAATGCACATAATTCAATGCTTTAATAGCATTTATTCTGAGGAAAAACACACAGTTCCCTATTATCGCTAATGCTGTGTAAGAAAACATACCTTCTTATTCTTCTGCCCGTTGGCTATGAGTTCAGAATTTTATTTGCTACTTTAAAAGCTGTTAGAGAGACAAGCCAATGCACAGGGCAACTCACTATGATCCTCTGCTGCCTGCCTGGCAGAATCTGGTTATCTTCTGCCAGCCAGCATCCTTAGCCTGTGATGCCAGAGCTGGCTCGGGTCAGCAGGTTTTCCTTGTGACTAAACCATTAGGAATCTTGTGAGTTTATCGCTATGCATGTGGGAGGTTGGAACCTGATGCAGAGAGGAAATGCTACTAGGGGTTAATCCACACTTCAGAAGAAGGAGGGAGGGGAAGGGGAGAGATAAGGGAAGGAGAGGGAGGAGGGGAAGAGAGGGAGGGTTGTCCTATTTCTGAAGTTGGCTGCTGACAAACATTAGGAGCACTACACCCTCTTGTGGCTATTTTCAGGCTTGCCGAAGATGGGTGGCTAAAGATCAATATTTCATCCCAAACACATTTTATGTAAGGCGTTAGGACAGTGCTGCTGCTTTTGTCGTTAAATGTCACCTGACTCTGACTAGGCTTTTCTCGAAGGAGCGAAGGAACATGATTTAAATGCTATTACCCAAAATTGTAAACATCCATTAGTAAATTTTGTTTTTCCGGATACTCACCCTCACACCTGCCCATTGGCCGCATACAGAGAGGAACAGGAAAAGAACTACACATCGTGTGGGAAATTATCCAGTCCCAGCAGAGCATGGACTCACACAGGAAGGCATCCACCAGGCAGAGAGATGGCTCAGCAGTTAAGAGCATAGACTGGTCTGGCAGAGGACCTGAGTTCAGTTCCCTGAACCCACATCAGACGGCTGACAACTCCAGCTCTGAGGACTATGACACCCTCCTTTCAGCCTCTACCAGGACCTAAACTTGTATGTACCCCCCTACACACACGCACACACACACACATACACACACACACACACTCATGTATAAATAAAAATAAAAGGTTTTTAAAAGAATGGGGAGGAAGAGAAAGAGAAGGAGATAAAGAGGAAGGAAAGCAAGAGGTGCATTAATCTGTTCACCCTGTAATGGAGGTGATGTGGGATTCCCCTCTGTATGCTATGAGTATGTTTTGTTACCATTGATTAATGAATAAGTCGCTTTGGCCTATGGCAGGGCAGAATATAGGTAGGCAGGAAAGCTAAACTGAATGCAGGGAGAAAGAAGGCAGAGTCAGGCAGATGCCATGTAGCTGCCCAAGAAGCAAGAGGTAACAAACCATGAGTCTTGTGGTAAAATATAAAATAATAGAGATGGATTAATTTAAGATGTACGAGCTAGCTAGGAATATGCTTGAGCCGTTGGCCAAACAGTATTGTAATTAATATAGTTTTTGTGTGATTATTTGGGTCCAGGAGGCTGGGAAATGAAAGCACAGTCTCCAGTTACATGGAGGGGTTGATCCTCTTAGAGTCACCTAGGAAACTGAAACCACGCCTCTCAATGAGCCTGTGAAGGGGGCTTCAGAGAGCACTAACTGTGGGGAAAAGCCCACACTACCCCGCGTGGAACCCAAGGCTGGAGCCATAGATGGAATAAAAGAAGAAAGAAGAAGAAACTGAGCTAAGGATCATGATCCCTCCCTCCAAAAAAAAAAGAATCTTTCCTTCCTCCCTCAGGTCGCTTCTTGTCAGGTATCTGGTCACAGCCAGAAGAAAAGTAACTAACTGGGTAGTGGTGCACGCCTTTAATCCCAGCACTTGGGAGGCAGAGGCAAGCAGATCCCTGTGAGTTCCAGGCCAGACTGGTCTACAGAGCGAGTTCCAGGACAGCTAGGGCTACACAGAGAAACCCTGTCTTGAAAAACAAAACAAACAAGTAACTAATTCAACCCCCTAAACTCAAATTTCTCCTACTAGGCCTCACCCTCAACAGGACTTAAATCAAGGCAGTCGGTCAAATTACCATGAACTTTTATACATTATCCAGAATTACCTTATGGGATAACTGTGAAGCAGGTAATTAAAACTTGCAAATTGTCCTTTGTCTTTCTGAGTAAAAAATAATTGGAATTCACAGAATAAACCAATCGTAGCGCATGCATGGGTATTTGCAACACACTGTTTAAAAGAAAGGATTATGCCTTTAATTTCGGCACACTCGAGAGGCAGATGGAACTCTGTGAGTTCAAGGCTAGCAGAGCTACACAGAGAGACTTTATCTGAAGGGACTCTGGCCAGCTTGAGCTTGGCAAACATGACTCTGGCAGGCCTTGCCCTTCTCCTCACTTCCCCTCTGCCTTGCTAAAAACCGTTAGATTACATTCCTGAAGCTAGCCACCAAGGTCTATTTCAATATTCAGCCACTTCCTCCTCCTGGGGCTGATTACCAGGGTCCAGCTGTGAAAGCATTGAAGTTCAACCATCAAAAACCATCCCCTTGGTAGCATCCCCAATTAAAACTAAACACCTCATTCTAACATGAGGTTTCCCATTTCACTTTTATTAACAGCCATTTGCCCACGTACCACATCTGTCTCCCCTCTATCCAAAAACAGTCCCTTGATCTTCCCGGACAAATATCCCTTCCTTTTTCCTTCGCTCCTGTCCCCTTCATCCCTATCTCCTTTACCACCGCATCCTAGTCCATTCTAACACAATCCTCCCCCTTACCTCCTCTTAAAAACTACACCTGTGAGGTCAGTAGCTGCTGTTTTCTGCCCTCCCTGCTAAATAAAGGATCTCCCCATGAAAACATGGTGTTTGGGTGTGGTTTGTGCCTAACCTCGGGTCCAGGAGGGACCCCTCCCCACTGTGTGGGTGTCCCCTTCATTATCTAAATACATTTTTAAAGAAAGAAAGATTGTATTGCTTCACGGGGAATGTTTCAGTTCTAAATGTCATTACAGAAATAATGTGTTACAAATACCGCACTCATGATTCATTGATGGGTAGGGTTAGAAACTTCCTACGTGAAGTCACTTGAATTCCTAAAAATAAGTTTGTTTCTTTTACATCTTCATAATTAAAAAAAATAAAATTGAACTTTTCTTGCTCTGTTTTCAAGAGAATTTTTTTTAGCATTTTTATTTCCCCTTGAGTTGGAGGAAAACCATTCACAAGTCACTGCAGTAACACTGGCTAAGCGTATTACTGGTTTGCCACGTGTTATCTGGGCTCACCGAGAAGCTAGCTCTGCAAATATGTTGGGTCCATTTGGTTTAGAAAGTCAATTATCAAGCATTTCTCTGCCTAGTTCTTGCCTGGATGGCCTGTCTCTTGGCAAGAGTGGGGTATTGACCTTTCCACTACCACTGTGTGAGGGTCAATATGTGGTTTAAGCTATAGAAGTATTTATTTTACAAACATTGGTGCCCTTGTGTTTGGGGTATAGATGTTAGTAATTACAATGTCCTCTTGGTGGATTTTTCTTTCCTTTGCGGTCTTTTCTGATTAGTTTTGGTTTAAAGTCTATTTTGTCAGATATTAAAATGGCTACACCAGCTTATTTCTTAGGTCCATTTGTTTGGGATATTTTTTCAACACTTTAACCTGAGGTGATGTCTATCCTTGATGTTTAACATCCATTAATATTTGATGGATGCAGCAGAAGGAAGGACTCTGTTTCCACATCCATTCTGTTAGTCTGTATCATTACATTTAGAAGTTGAGACTGTTGATATTGAGTAATACCAATGACCAATGATTTTTATTACTGTTATTTTTGTTGTTGGTGGTGGTGATGGTGGTGGGTGGGTGTGCATCCCCCCTTTTTTTTTACTTTGATAGTGTGGAATTACTTATTTCCTGTATTTTCTTGGATGTAGTTAACTTCTTTAGGTTGGCATATATCTTCTAGTATCTTCTATAGGGCTGGATTTGTAGATAAATATTGTTTAAATTTGGTTTAATTATGGAATGTCTTATTTTCTCCATTTATGGTTATTGAAAGTTTTACTGGGTATTGTTAAGTAGTCTGGGCTGGAATTTATGGTCTCAAAGTCTGCAGGATATCTGTCCAGGCCCTTCTGGCTTTTAGGGTCTCCATTGAGAAATCAGGTACAATTCTAATAGATATGCTTTTATATAATACTTGTTATTTTTCACTTGCAGCTTTTAATATTCTTTCTTTGTTCTATATGTTTAGTATTTTAATTATTATGTGCAAAAGAGACTTTCTTTTCTGGTCCAGTCTATTTATTGTTCTACATGCTTCTTATATTTTGATAGGCATCTTCTTCTTTAGGTTAGGGAAAGTTTCTTCTATAATTTGTTTGTATTTTGAGACAGTGTTTATCTTTGTAACCCTGGCTGCCTTGGAACTTGCTCTATAGACCAGGCTGGTCTTGAACCATAGAGATCTACCTGCCTCTGTCTCCTGAGTGCTGGGATCAAAGGCATGCACCACCACCACTACCACCACCACCACCACCACCACCACCACCACCACCACCCAGCTTCTTGTATGATTTTGTTGAAAGTGTTTTCTGTACCCTTAACCAGTGTTTCTTCTTCCTGTATCTCTATTATTCTTAGACTTGGTCTTTTTTTTAAAAAAGATTTATTTATTTATTATGTATACAGTATTCTGCCTACATTCATGCTTGCAGGCCAGAAGAAGGCACCAGATCTCATTACAGATGGTTGTGAGCCACCATGTGGTTGCTGGGACTTGAACTCAGGACCTTTAGATGAGCAGACGGTGCTCTTAACCACTGAGCCATCTCTCCAGCCCCAACTTGGTCTTTTTATAGTGTCTTAGATTTCCTAATTGTTTTGTGCCAGGAGTTTTTAGAGTTAACATTTTTTTCTTTGCTAAGGAATCTTTTTTTATCATGTCTTCGATGCTTAAAATTTTCTCTTCTATCTCTTGTATTCTGTTGGTAAAGCTTGCCTCTGTGGTCCCTATTTGAGTTCCTATATTTTTCTTTCCAGATTTTCCTCAGATTTCTTTATTGATTATATTTTCACTTTCAGGTCTTGAATGGTTTTATTTATTTCCTTCCACTGTTTGTGTTTTCATAGATTTCTTTAAGAGATTTATTCATTTCATCTTTAAGGACCTCTATCATATGCATAAAAGTTGTTTTAAGGTCTTTTATGTTTTTATAATTTTCAAAAATGAATGAATGAATGAATGAAAACCTAGCCACTAGTATACAGGCTAACAACTGAACTGTCACTTATACCTGTTGGGAGAGGGATAATCAGTTTTCTCCATCAGAGAATACTGGATATATAATCCACTCCAGGACAACCCTCATGCTCAGGAGTAGTTGACCAACATATAATGGACTCCATAGATTTTGTGGGTGTGTTTTTATTTGATTACAGTTTGGTTTGTTTGTTTGTTTTCTGTTGTTGCTTTCCTCTTCCTTTTTGGGTGTGGTTTTAGTTTGTTTTCTTGGTTTGGGGGGCTTTGGTTGTTGTATTGGGTTTTTGTTTTCTGAGAATGAACTTAAAGTTGGGTGGGTAGGGAGGAGAAGAGGATCTGGAAGGTCTTAGAGGTGAGGAAGAATATAATTAAAATATATTTAAATTTAAAATGGTTTAAAATTTTAAAAATTAAGATAAACAACTCTAAGTAATTATAAATTTTGTATATAATAAAACTTCATGGCTTGTTACCTCATTTTCTACTAGTCTGGCTTCCTTGGCGTCTAGCTGGCATCTCCCTGACCACTGGCATCTCCCTGACCCTGCCCTTTTTCTTCCCATCATCCTCCTAGTTTGGTTGTCCCGCCTATAATTTCTGCCTGGCTACCAGCCAATCAGCATTTATTAAACCAATCCAAGTGACAAACCTTCACAGTGTACAAAAGGATTATTTCACAACAAGTGCCTATGGCGGAACAGGAACTGGAAGTTCAACTATGGGGTAAAAGCTCAATTGGGAATTCCAAGAAATGGCCTCAGCCTCCTCACCCAGTGTCACGCAGTGTTGACAGGATGTTCTGCTCACCCAGTCTGATGGTGTTATCCTTACCACTGCTATTTGTTCTTTTACTTGGAAGCCTTTCCCTAGAAATCGTTCTATTCTGGTACTCTGTTGGGAACTCCAGTCAGCTGCCTTAAGGGCCCCAGGTGGTTCCTGTGGGTCATTTTGAATGCCTGAGTTGATGATGTTTTGGTGTTTATCTACCTGTCTGTCTGTCTATCACTCGCTGTTTATTATTTTATATACTTGCTATATACTTAATAAACTCACTGGTTCGAAACCAAAAATTTGGCTATTGTAGAGCATTCTCTGAACCAAAAATTTCTAAATTAGAAAGAGACTAAGTAAGTAGTCACTAGCCTGCATTTATCAGAATGAGAATGCAAGGGATTCAACATTTTAAAAGATATATTTTAAATCTCTATTTAGTGAAGTCAAATAACCACAAGTTATTGGAAATCACCTTCCAGTGAGGAGCGCTTATGTTCTCTAAGTGTTGCTGAAGATGTGCTGGAAGCCAGCCAACCATTTCTGACATGCTTGACAAAGACCCTGAGGCCAAGGACAGTGATGACAATCAATTTTGCTGCCTTTCTTCCTCCCTTGATTCATTTTCTTTTCATATGAGGAATGAGCCTAGGTCTGAAACTCTGGCCATCATGGTTTTCAGTCTGAGAAATTCCATTCAAATCAGTCTTATTTGAAGATAATTTTGCCTTCTATATTATTCATTGTCTTACTTAGGGTTTTATTGCTGTGAAGAGACACCATGACCACGGCCACTCTTATGAAGGAAAACATTTAATTGGGGCTAACTTACCATTTCAGAGGTTCAGTCCATCATCGTCAAGGCAGAAAACAAGGTGGCACGCAGGCGGACATGGTGCTGAAGAGGCGGCTGAAAGTGCCACATCTTGATCCCCAGGGCAGCAAGGAAAGAACTGGCTTGAGCTTCTGAGACCTCCAAGCCTGCCCAGCAGTGGCACACTTCCTCTAACAAAGCCACACCTCCTCCTAGTGTCGCTCCCTATGGGCCAAGCATTCAAACGCATGAGTCTCTGGGGGGCCATTCCTATTCAGACCACCACACCCATCAAAGCTACCTAAGATGGATGGGCTACCTCAGCTGTTTACGTCTTTAAAATGACTCTATATTCACCCAGGCACCTTTGGTTTTCTTTTTAAACGTTCAGTTGATCGTGGAGTTCTCCTCCTGGAGCTCTGTTGGGAGGAGAGCCCTGACAACATCTGTCAACACAGATTCGGATGGACATGTCTCCCCTCCTTTTGCCTCCTGGGTTTATTGTGCCCCTGACATTTAATTTGCCACAGCACTGGCCAGGCTCATGCTGGGGCTACAAGTTATGATCCCTGGGGGTAGCTCCCTGAACACGGATGCTACCCATCTGGCAGCACACAGAAGGGCAGCTATGGCCATGAAGCACACAAATTTACCAAACAATATACTTTATTCAGAACAGAGTGATAGAGCACGCTATAGAGGGAGTCACTGTCAAGACTGACAATGGTCCACATGAGTGGGAGTACTTATAGGACCTAATTCTTCTCAAGGATTCTTTTTATGGGGTTCAAGAGAAGGAGCGCATGTTAGGGTTTCTGTTGCTGTGATGATACACCATGACCAAAACCAACTTTGGGAGAAAAGGGCTTATTTGGCTTACTCTTCCACATCACAGTCCATCATTGAAATCAGGGCAGAAACCCAAACAAGACAGGACCCTGAAGGCAGGAGCTGATGCAGAGGCCGTGGAGGGGTGCTGCTTACTGGCTTGCTCTTTACGGCTTGTTCACCCTGCTTTCGTATAGAAGCCAGAACCACTAGGCCAGGGGTGGAACCTCCCACATCATCACTAATTAGGAAAATGCCCTACAGACCTGCCTATAGCCCAATCTTACGGAGGCATTTTTGCGATTGGATTTCTCTCCTCTCAGATGACGCTGGGTTGTGTCAAGTTGACATAAAAGCTAGCCAGCACAGAGGGGATGGATACTAAAGGAGGCTATTTGATGATTCTCTGTTTTGATTGACAGATTAGGTCACATATTCAATTGTTTCTTACTGTTCATGTGACTTTCCATAATGCATCTGAGTTTAATCACATACATGCCCAATTATGCATATGCATAAGACAGCAAATTTCAGGCATTTCCTTTAAAGGTTACTAGAAGATACAGTTTTGCTTTACTGTAAATGCACCCAAGCCCAGTTCAGGTCAGACTGACCATTCTATTCTTCATACCCAGATTTGGGAGGATGCTTGAATAGAAACTATCTAAATTAGATCTTTACCAGGGGTGGGAAAACGTATGCTCTTGTTCAGAGACGGGAGTACATGAAGCCCATGCCATGTAGACTAGGTAGGGATGGAGGGGCTTTGACGTTGCTAAGTGCATCATTTGTAGAGGAGCTTGTGCATATGACATGCAGAAAGAACGGAACAGCAAAGTGCATTATTACACGAGGGGATGCATAAGCCAATGCCAAATGGGGTCCCAGCATACGAAATCTGCCTCAAAAACCTCAGCTGGGAACGCATCACGACCCTTGAGACTCCATTGACTTTTTGAACTTGTACAACGTGGTCAAGGTCAGGTTCACAGAGACCAGTGTGAATCCAGCGTCAGCTACCCAAGAAAGGATGCTGGCTAAGTGCAGCATCAAAGGCAGCTGTGACAGACCATCACTGGAACAAGAGAAAGAATATGCAAATGTCCTCTGGAAGGGAGGAGGTGGGTGTCCTGGCTAGATTTACGTCAACTTGACACACGCTAGAGTTATCTGAAATGAGGGAACCTCAACTGAGAAAATTCTTTCATTAAGATCTGGCTGTAGAAAGAAAACCAGCCTAAAAACCACAATCCCAGAGAACCTAGACAACAATACGGACACTAAGAGAGACTTACATAGATCTAATCTACATGGGAAGTAGAAAGTATAAAAAGATAAGATCTCCTGAGTAAATTGGGAGCATAGGGACCTTGGGGGAGGGTTGAGGGAGGGAGGGGAGAAGCAGGGAGGGGAGCAGAGAAAAATGTAGAGCTCAATAAATATCATGGAAAAATAAATGAATAAATATTTTTTAAAAAAAAAGAAAAGAAAGAAAGAAAAGAAGAAAAAAAAGGAAAAAAAAGATCTGGCTGTAGGGCATTTTCCTAATTAGTGATAGATGTGGGAGGGCTCAGCCCATTGTGGGTGGTGCCACCCCTGGGCTGGTGGTCCTGGGTTCTATAACAAAGCAGGCTGAGCAAGCCATGTAAGTCAATAAGCAGCACTCCTCCATGGCCTCTGCATCAGCTCCTGCCACCAGGTTCCCACCCTGTTTGAGTTCTTGTCCCGACTTCTTCAATGATGAACAGTGATGTGGAAGTGTAAGCCAAATAAACCCTTTCCTCCCCAACTTACTTTTTGGTCATGGTGTTTCCTTGCAGCAATAGAAACCCTGTCAAAGACAGTGAGCCTTAAAGAAACTCTGAGAAGACATCAGGTGACAGAAACACTGTAACAGCCACTCTGCTGTGCAGCACGAGGAAGGAGAGAGACAACACTTAGGGGTTCCAAAGATTTTAATAAACCTCGACCTTAGTGGGTTACTGATGGATTGGGACTGCAGGACACGGGCGCCTTGTTTCTCCTGACAGCCCAGGGCAGGGGCAGAAGTGGGTGAAGGGGTTAAACTCTCCCACTTGTCTACAAATGAATGTAAGTTTCAATTCTCTGAGAAGGACACACAGGAGTCTTTTCCCACACAGGGCCATTTATCTACAAGGCCTTTACATCCAGGGTCGAGGGAGAGAACAAACACAGAGGGCCTAAGTCTGCCTCTCAAGGACAAACCCAGAAGTCCCCTTCTTAGCCATGTCCAAGCTTGTGCAGAGGTGCCCCAAAATGATAAGACTAAACCTCAGCCAATTAGAAATACACTTAAAGCCGGGTGGTAGTGGCGCACACCTTTAATCCCAGCACTCGGGAGGCGGAGGCAGGTGGATCTCTGTGAGTTCAAGGCCAGCCTGGTCTACAAGATCTAGTCCCAGGACAGGCTCCAAAGCCACAGAGAAACCCTGTCTCGAAAAACCAAAAAAAAAAAAAAAGAAAGAAAGAAAAAAGAAATACACTTAAGTACTTAAGTGAGCAAAATGCTGCTGGCTTCACCATTTGCAGTCAAGATGACCTAACTGTCCCTGAAACACCTCTAACTATGCTTAAAAGGAGCCTGCATGCTTCTCTCAGGGTCGCTGCCATTTTGTGCAGGTGAACGACTCCACATGCATGCTGGTATAAACACTCTTCACTGTTACTTACTCTTTGAGCCTGGGGTCTTCCTTCAGCATTTCCTTGGACCCGAGAGTAGGGTTTATAAGCACAAAATTCACAAACATTTGTTGCCAAGCTATGCTTACAATTTCAGCAATCAGAAATCAAAGATTAGGGACTTTCCTTGTGTGTTCCATGATTGGTAATCAACATAAAGTGTGGGCCTTTTAGTCCAAGCAGTCAGATGAATTTGTTCTTTCTGGCCAGGCAGTGGTGGCACACACCTTTAATCCCAGCACCAGGAGGCAGAAGCAGGCAGATCTCTGTGAGTTCGAGGCCAGCCTGGTTTACAAGAGTGAGTTCCAAGACAGGCTCCAAACCTACATAGAGAAACCCTGTCTCGAAAAACAAAACAAAATTATTGAATTTGTTCTTTCTGTTGTTAGAAACAGTCACCACATTTCTAGAGAACTAAAGATGCACAATGACTATTTCAGTGGTTTAAGGAGGAGTTGGTCAGCTGTTGGAAAGTTCCCGGCTCCCCTTGCATTTGGGAGCCTGAGCTTTATTTCACCCTATGGGAAAAATGGAGTCTGAAGTTAAAATAGCAGTTCTTGGGCCATGGTGCTTTTGCCTGCTCCCTTCAATACCTCATGTAACAGGAACTTAAGACTGTTTGGCTGGAAAACACTGGGCCCTTATTGGAGATTCCAAGGTAGCCACAAGCAGAGCAAAAGCCTATCTTTATTCTGTACCTGTCTTCTCTACTTTGCTTCACCTGCTGACCTCTGCATGCAGGGAGGTGACCCACTCAAAGTATCCCTCCAGAAACTAAGTGATATCTGTAATGGGTAGACTTGTCAACTTGATGGGATTTAAAATCACTATAGAGACAAAACTCTGGGTGTGTCCATGAACTAAGATCTAGGTTAATTGAGGTGGGAAGCCCCATCCTGACTGTGGGGTGACCAGAAAGACAGAGCCAGCCAAACACCAGCGTTCACATCTCTCTGCATCCTGACAGTGAATGCGGCCTGACCAGCTGCCTCCAGTTCCTGCTGCCGTGCTTCCCACAGGAGGACCGTACCCTGGACCTGGGATGGCTGTGACCCACCATGTGGGTACTAGAAATCAAGCCTGGGTCCTCTGCAAGAGCTCTTAAACACCAAGTCATCTCTCCAGCCCCAAACCATTCTACAAATTTTATTTTCATGTAGAAGGGATTTCTCAGAGTGGCTTACAGGCTGTGGTTTGGGTAGTCCAACAATGGCTGTCTCATGATGGAAAGGCCAAGAAGCCAATAGGTGTCCAGTCCACAAGACTGCATGTCGCAGAGTGCTGACCTGGCTCTAGAGTCCTGAGGAATTCTTAGAGAGCTGCTGGTCTTCAGCCTACGTTGGGATCCTGAAGAAACAGGTTCTAATATCAGCAAAGGAATGTCTCAGGGACAGGACTGACAAACAAGGCAAGGAGAGTGAGGACAAGCAGGGCAAAGGCAGTCTCCTCCCTCCGTTTCCTCTGTTCTGGGCTGCCACTGGAAGGTATGGTACCCTAATAGTCATATAAGCTGAAGACTCATAATTTGATGGATGATTTCTGCTTTGCACCCACAGTTCCTGGCATCTGACTTCCAACTGACCAGAATGAGAAGGATATGCTATGTTTGTTTTGGCGTTGGCCTCTGCCTCCTTCGGCGACCCCAGGACAAAGTGACAGTCATGGTGACAAACTTTTCCAGACACACCTGTTTAGGTCAATGAGGTGAGTTCCAGAAAACCCCTATGAAACCATGGATGGGGATGAGTAGTGGACAAAAACTACGCCCCCTGGATACCTAACAGTATCAGGACGAGGAACTCAGCTTAGTGATAGTGTGCCTGGGTGGCATGTACCAGGCCCTAAGGTCAATCTCCAGATTTCCCCCCATGCACACACACACACACACACACACACACACACACACACACACACACACACTCACTCACTCAAACTCTGAAACAGAAAAAAAATGACACCTACATTGAAGATTCTACAGGCTAACTGGGCTAACTGACTGATTAGAATTTTGTGATTGTACAGGGTTGTAGTGTTACTGATCCAGGGCCAAATTATTCTGGGATATCTTTATAGATATCCTTGATAGATACTCATTGTCTACCTACTTCCTTCATCAGCTTCTGGGGGTGCTGGGATTACAGGCCTGCGCCTCTATAACCCTTTGAGAATATCTTTTGAGAAATGATTTTCATTTTTTAATTTAGCATACAAAATAATGGGTATCATTTTGATATTTTCACAATGTGTAGAGTGTAATTTGTTCCTTTCAATTCCTCATTACTTTTCTTGTACCCCTAAGTCCTCCTCTTCCTCTCAAGCAGTTTCTTTTCTACTTTCATATTACACACGTGTGTGTTCATATCTTTTAAAGACATCTAGATTCCAACTAAGAGAAAATACGGGCTTGTGACTTTCTGACTCTGCCTCATTATGATTAATGTGGTCTCGAGTTCCATCCATTTCCTGGTAAATGACATAGTTTTATTGCTCATAGTGAGTAAAATTTATCACTCACTCACACACACACACACACACACACTTTGAACACCTAGTCTGATTCCACACCTTGGCTGTTGTGAATGGTGCCACAGAATGTGAGGTGCCTCTGCCATGTGCTAAATTAGTCCATCAGGTGTATAGCCAGCAGTATTCAGCTGCATCATAGACCAATTCTAATTTTTGCTTTTTGAGGAACTACCATATTGATTTCCACAGAGGCTACACTAATTTATATTGCTAGCATCTGTGTATACAACCCTGGCAAGCCACGCCCCCATTTGGCTGGCATTTATTATTTTGGCTTTCTCATAGGGATAAGACTCTCAATGTAGCTGGGTGTGGCAATGCACACCTTTAATTCAAACACTTAGGAGGTTTATTCACAAAGTTCCAGGATAGCAACGGCTACATAGAGAGGCCCTGTCTCAAAAAAAATTAAAAAAGAAAAATGAACTACATATTAACATAAAACTAAAGTAAATCACATTCTAAGCAAGTTGGTCTGAATACTAAAAAAGGAGGGAAAACAGTGTAATTCGTTTTATGAGGCCAGCGTAGACTTATGCCAGAGTTAGAGAAGGGGGAAGTACAAAAAAGCAAACGTAAGTCAGTTTGAAGTTAAATGGTATGAATTTATTGTAGTTAATCCTCCCATGTGTTTTAAAATTGTGTCTTGCTAAGGAGGCTGGGTCTCACAAGCATAGGCGACGTGAAGGCCAGCGAAGCAGCAGGCGTGAGGCACAGGTAGGAAAAGACGACAAAGCCATTGCTTTGTCACTTTGTGTAACTAACAACCCACATACCAAACAACGGCAGTCAACTCCGTGGAATGAGTTGGCTGTCTGTCGCACTCATGATCTGAAAGTCAGAGAACTCTGTGGTGGTGCACACAGGAAGAGCTTTAATGGTTTTTATTTATTTACATTTGTCTATCGGGAGGGGGCTATATGCTATGGCCTAAGGGAAGGGCAGAGAACACCTTCGTGAAATTGATCATCTCTTTCCACCATTTGGGTTCTTTGGTCGGAACTCAGGTTGTGGGGCTTAGGGGCAAACAACTTAACTCAGTGGGCCATCTTTCCAGTCTTAAAAAAGTGTGTGTGCGCATGCGTGTGTATGTGTGTGGAGGGGGAGGTAGTGTTTATATTGGGACCAAAGGAGAATGCTGAGTGTCCTGCTCAATTATTCTTGGCTTTATTCCATTGAGACAAGGTCTCTCTATGAACCTGGTTCTAGACTGGAAGCAAGCAAACCTCAGCAATCCTCCTGTCTCCACCGCTCCCTTCCTCCTACAATGCTGGGCTATAGCTGTATGCAGCCACACCTGGCTTTTACCTGGGTGGAGATTTGAACTCAGGCCCTCACAGAATTGGGCCACTGCTTCATTTCTCTTGGTTTGTGCTGTTACCAGTCAAAGGCTAATCAAACTAGTTCCCTTTGTGTCTTCCTGGTGAAAACCCTCCAAGAGGAAAAAGATAGAAGCCGGCATACCTCTAAGGACTAGCCTCAGATGTCAAGTGTTATTTTAGACTAGTCTACTGGGTAAAGGCAGTAACACCCACTTCAAGTGCACGTTCTCATCCTGAAATTCATTACTGTGATGGATCTCAAGGACACAGGGACACAGAGAGACGCCCCTGCAATTACTCTAAAAGGGACTGAGGATACGTGGTCTACAGTGTCCAGCTGCACTTTCTGCTGCTAACAACGCTAATAAAAAAATTTAAGGGAACACTTCTAATGTTTCTCCGTAAGAATTATGTTAATATTTTTATGAATACTCTTGGCAATTAACAAGCTTTCCCCCTTCTTCAAATTTCTGAATAGTGTTAATCAGTGCCTTGCAGATTTATTGTTCGAATCATAAGTATGTGAATTTTATTATTTTTGCACCTATTAAGATATTTCCTTTTTGTTTTATAGTATTTATGTGGTAAATTACATGGTGATATTGTTAAAAATATATTGGCTATCCCTGATTTTTAGCATACAGTACTAAAACATTCCAAATCTCTTAAGTGATAATGGTGTGTGTGTGTGTGTGTGTGTGTGTGTGTGTGTGTGTGTGTGTTTCTTATTCTTAAAGCAGGGCACAGTGGTACTTGACTTTAATTCCAGAACTGGACAGGAGAAACATGAGTTCAAGGTCAACCTGGACTATATAGTTAGACTCTGTTCCAAAAGGGGCCGGCGAAGATAGGAAGGGACTAGGAGGAAGGGGATGGATGAAACATCAGTAAAATATTAATTGCTAAACCTGAGTCATTGGTATAGAGGAGTGGATCGCACTACTCTGTATTTGAAAAATACCTCATTTGTTTCTTGAGAACACAATCTCATTAAGTAATCATGGCTGGCTGGTACTATGTAACCCTGGGAGACTTGAACTCTCAACAATCTCTTTGCCTCAGCCTCCTGAACTCTGGAATACAGGGTGAGCCACCATGCCTGGCTACTTTCCTTCAGCATACATCCCTTATAAAGCATCTCTTTCCCAGATTCTATTGACTTTATTGCCTTGAATAATTTGTTCACATCTTTATCATCAGAGTACATTATTATGCCTACTTAGGAATATATTTCTATGCTGACGGTTTATTTAAAGTTTATTCTTTTTTTTCCCCTCTCTCTCTTTTGAGACAGGGTTTCTCTGTGTAACAGTCCTGACTGTCCTGAAACTCACTTTGTAGACCAGGCTGGTTTCAAACTCACAGAGATCTTTTTAATGGTTCATTATTGCATATTCACCATGCACAAGGTGTTATGTTATGCTCTAGACATGGATAATGAATACAATAAATATGCTACCTACTTTTGTTGCATGGAGAGTAAATAGTGCAGACAGGGAAACAAGCAGGCAAATGTACAGGAAATGGTGGGAAGGAAGCCTAAAGGATTCAGTCAATAGAGACTACTTGGGAAAGCAAGTAATTAAGACCTCTAGATAGTAATTAAGACCTCTCAGAACAAGACACTCAGACCTCAAGGATATTTACCTTACAACGAAGTGTATGTTTACATCCTCCTCATCTTTTTCTTTTTTGTTTTAAATTTATTTATTTATTTATTTATTGGGGTTTCCTCTGTAGCTTTGGAGTCTATCGGGAAACTAGCTCTTGTAGACCAGGCTGGCCTTGTATTCACAGAAACCCCGCCAGCCTCTGCCTCCCCAGTGCTGTGCCACCACCGCCCCGCCCCGTGTTGAAATTTTAGTCCGGCCTGTCATCCCACGTGATAGCGTTGGGGGGGCAATTAGCACCTTTATTATTATAGTGGCAACAGTAATTTTTTGTTTTGGCTTCCAACTCACAGAGATCCTCCCGAGTGCTGGGACTAAAGGCGTGTGCCAATAGTAACTTCTAAGTACTGTAAGAAGTGAGAAGACCTTGTGGGTTTTTTTTTTTTTTTGGTTTTGTTTGTTTGTTTTTTTTTTTTCTTTTTTCTTTTTTTGGTTTTTCGAGACAGGGTTTCTCTGTAGCTTTGGAGCCTGTCCTGGAACTAGCTCTTGTAGCCCAGGCTGGTCTCGAACTCACAGAGATCTGCCTGCCTCTGCCTCCCGAGTGCGCCACCACTGCCCGGCGACCTTGTGTTTTTAAGTGGGGGCCAAGTAAGGAAAACTGGTTACAACGGCTACGCAGGCACCTGAACATCCTTCAACTCCGTAATCAATTTGCAATCACAAGGCTACCTATCCGAGGTTGACTTCCGTGTTTGTTTTAGACAGGGTCACACTTTGTAGCCCTAGGGTTGGCTTGGGGGCGGCAGGATTAAAGGCGTGGACCACCACGCCCAGCTGTCAGGGTCGGGTTGTTCACCCTGCAGCCCCACCAGAGTAACTCAGAAAGGTCGGGGGGTCGGGATGCCCCGCGTGGTGCTGCAATAATTAGCATAAAACTGAACAGAAAAAGCGACACGTGCTCGTTGCAGAAAATGATGGTTATTCGTAACCTGCTTCGTCAAATCTCTACGTACGTCTTGGCTCGTTTTCTGCCGTTAACTTTCTTTTACACGAGCACATCTTTTCAAGCTGGGACTAGCTAGCACCGGCCAGTAATTAGCGTCGCTACGAGGGGCGGCGGAGGGCGCCTTCCGCCCAGAACCCTCCACACCTGGGCTCTCCCTGCTTGGGGCAGCGGCCGAGGCGGGGGCGAGCAGGGGTGGCCTCTCCGGAGACACCTTCCTCCCTGCCCGCCGACCCCAGGAGCCGCAGCCGTGCGGGTGGTGCTCCAGCCCCACCTCGAGCCCCAAACCCCGCGGAGCCTCACCGCCCACCCCTCACCCTCACCCCCACCCAACGGCCTGGCCTAAACTACTGCGCACGCGCCGTGCGGGCCCTAACGACTCGGCTCCGCCCTTCTTTCGTAACTCTGGGGCTCTTCGGGCGCTCTTCACCACTGCGCCGTCCAATCCTTACTCCCGCCCCCGTAGCCCCGAACAGGTCTCTGATTGGTTCCCTGTCCTCGTGGCCTGCGTGGAGCGTGATTGGTCGGTGACTCCGTCCAATCAGCGGCGGGCTGTCGGATTCAAATCCAGAGCGTTGGGCCTGCGGTCGTTGGCCTCATTCGAGTCGTTGCGCCGGCCGTAGGCGGACGTGGAGCTCTTTGCGCCCCGTTTCCTGCTCCCTTTCTCCTCTCCGCGCGCCGGCACGATGGCCCACAAGCAGATCTACTACTCGGACAAGTACTTCGATGAGCACTACGAATACCGGTGAGCAGCGCCTGCGGAGCAGGGCCGGCCGGGAGGTCAGACCCCGTGGTCGGGACTCGGGGTCCCGTAGAGACCTCCGTCCGTCCGGGCAAGCCGCGCTTTGTGTCGCGTTCTTCGGGGTACGCAGGAGCTGGGGAGTCGGATGGCTCGGCAGCGCCTCAACCGGGGGCTCACGACCGCACACGGCGCCCGCCCGGCCGGGCCCGGAGGGGAAGTCCCGGGAGGTGCCCCGGTGGGAAGTCGCGAGGTGACGCTACAGACCCAGTGGCTCGGGGCGCTATCAAACAGCTTCAAGATCAAGCTTAAAACTCTAGGTTGCCCTGGGAAGCTGTTTTTTTCCCTTCCTCCAGTTATGCTCAACTGCTAGTGTACTTTAGCCTGGGTCGGGACTTTGGAGGGAGTTTGGGGTTTTGAACCCTGAGGTGCTCTAGGAAGTAGTGCAATAAGCAAATGGGTTGTGGAAAGTAGGGGATGGCTACAGTTAGCGTCATTGTGTTCGTGCTGACCTGGGGTGTGGTTTCGAAGGCCTTTCGGCCGCTGGCTCCTGGGTTGGGACTGGAGCGTTGCATTCTGGGACACGGTCAGGCTATCCAGATGGTAAAGCCTATGCCGCCCCTGGCCAAACAGTGACCATGTTTTCTGTTTGCCCTTTTCGGTTAGTCTCCAAGCGTGCTGTTTGAGGAATAAGACACCTTTTTTTAGAGAGTGGATCCCCCCCCCTAATTCTCACGCCTTTGTAATATAGAAATCTTGACAGCCGGTAATCTTTCTCTAGTCAGTTTTACAATTTAGTAATGCTTGAACTTGAATGTTTTTAACTAGGAAATCTTGAGGTTTTTCCTAACTATAAAATAAAATTAATATAAGCTGGCATAATGTTCTGTGGTTATAGTAACGTCGAGTCCAGCTTGGGGATATCCAACAATCAACAGAAAATGATTGCACTGCCTTTCTAATAATTGGCAAATCCCAATGTTTAGCATAAATGCTTATGGGCTTGTGTACATTTCTTTAGGACATATTGCCAGAGTGAGATAGTTTTTAAACTTAGGTTATCCGTTGTGTGTGTTGTGTTTGCAAGCAGCTGCTGGCTTGTCTGAAGTAATTTGTTACCGTATAAATGAGGAGCTAGTCTACTAGCCACTGCTGTATTAGAAATGGAATCAAGAACTCAGATTTTATTTTGAAACCAGGTCCTCATTAAGGGGATTTTGAAGCTTGCCATTCTGCCTCAGCCTTCCCAGTAGCTGGATTATGGGTGTGTCACCACACCTGGTCTGAGCTTAATTCACCACTCTTACAGAGCAGGAGGGATTAGAGGTGTGAGTCTAGGGCAGCTGGTGTATATGACTGTGTCGAGTAGAAACTTGTTTTTGTCATGGAATGGTTACTATGAACAAGCAGTAGGCTGCACCTCCTTCCCTAATTAATATCTGGGAGCTATCTTTTTTCCCCCCTAAGATGGTCTCTAAAGTCCCAGTTGTCCTGGAAATCGCTGTGTGGACAGATCTGGCTACATCTGCCTCCAAAGTCCTAGGAGTAAAGGTGTATACCACCATGCTCAGCATGGGAGTCTGTCTTTACAGAAGGAAAATGGGAGGGTTTCTCTGGGTACTCTTTATAAAGTGGTAGTATGTGACATCTTTTGTATTCGAACTAAAACTGGGTTTTGGAAATATTTTGCCCTGCATGTGGTCAGTAATAAAGTACAGGTAGAGTCAGTCATCATGTGGGTTTGACACTACAAAAATTTACATTATGCCAGGTGGTGGCAGCACACGCCTTTAATCCCAGCGTTCCAGAGGCAGAGGCAGGTGGATCTGTATTCAAGGTTAGCTTGGATGTTGAGAATGATGCCCTGGGTTACGCAGAAAGACTCCCATCTCAAAAATAGCTACAAGGTGTCCTGAAATTTGGCAATCCTTGCCTCCACTAGGATCTATAGCATCTAACAACAATAACAAATATTAAGCAGTATTTCAAGAGTGAGTGGTAACTGGTATGACTAAGGATATTTACAGAGTTGCCTGGAAATGTTTGGGGGAGTGTGCAATGGTAGTAAGCATAATTTTGTAATCATTTATGTCAAAGTTGTTTTCAGGATTTGCCACAGCCTAAAATCTATGTTGTGGACAATTTGGTGCTTAGAAAGGGTTATGAATTGAGCTGTCTCATGTCCAGAAATACAGAACTGAATTTGCACTTCCTGCATCTCCATCATCTCACAGACTTACATTGGTCAAAAAATTGCTAATTGCTAACTTTGTATACATAATTTTACACATGAAAGGGTAAAATGAGGCTGACAATTAGGGTTTTAGAAAGAGATGCTTTGTGATAATTAAATGCTCTTTTCAGGTAAAGGTACAGATTTGTTTGTACATGTATTTGTTAAAGTTGTATGTATTTGTTTTGGCCCTGAATCAAGGCCAGCAGTTTGCTGGAACTGTTGGTTTCAAGCAGGAGCCTAAAGAAATGTCTTTCTATGGTCTGTTGGCCATTTCAGAAATTTGGAAACCTAATGGTCAATTCATTAGAAAGAAACAAACTGGATGTTGTATGCAGTTCTGTAATTGTAGTACTTGGAAGCCTAAGGAAAAAGATGGGGAGTTTTTGGAGACCAACCTGCCCAATAGTAGAATGCAAACCCACCCTCCACCCCCATGAAATAGCTGAGTCATTGGTGGTAGATGTGGTGACTGATAAGTTTTAATCATATTCCAAGTATAATACTTGTATATTACTTATTTAGTTTATTGTTCATTAAATTATATGTTAAATCTAGCAAGAAAAAAATTGGGTTTTCCACATAATGAAAAATTGCTATATGTTCATAATGGTTTGGTGTTCATAATGGGTTGGTATTAAAGACTTTTACATGCCTACCCAATGTTCTGGAAATGCTTCAGTAATTTACTGGGAAACTAAAGGTCTATTTGAAGTTCCACTGTCATGAATATTTCCAGTTAGTAATTTTGCTTTTAATTCTGAAGCATAAAGCAAACTATGGATTATATATACAAGAATTTTTGTTTGTTTTTTGTTTCTTGAGACAGGGTTTGTCTGGCTTTGGAGCCTGTCCTGGAACTAGCTCTTGTAGACCATGCTGGCCTCTAACTCACAGAGATCCACCTGCCTCTACCTCCCGAGTGCTGGGATTAAAGGCGTGCACCACCACCGCTCAGCTATGCAAGAATTTGTATCTACTACAGATCTAGTATTGAGTAACACAAAACGCATTAACTATATATCTTAGTTTGTACATTCTTTTCTCTCCTTTATTAAAAGTTAGTAATCCCAGGTTGAGGTGGCAACTAATCTAGGTCCTAGGCTCCTTCCTTACTCATTCCTGTGCAACTCACTTTTTTATAATTGCCTCTGTCTTTACCATCAGTCTGTATTAAACAGAGTTGGTATATTCTTGACTTTGGTGTGATCTTTCTCTTTGAGTATACTTTTCAGTACTCGAATATTTTCTGCCTATATTTTTTAGACAAAGAATTGTTTCATGACCAAAAGAAGCTATAGGAGAGAGTTGCCTCTATTCCTGGAAGATGACTCAATAGCAATACGCTGTTATAAAGTTAGCCCTAAAGAATAAAGTGCCTTTCGCCGGGCGGTGGTGGCACACGCCTTTAATCCCAGGAGGCAGAGGCAGGCAGATCTTTGTCAGTTCGAGGCCAGCCTGGTCTACAAGAGCTAATTCCAGGGCAGGCTCCAAGCTACAGAGAAACCCTGTCTTGAAAAACCAAAAAAAAAGAATAAAATGCCTTTCATTTCTGTGCAGCTTACTAGAGTTGCTTTAGAGAAATGAGTTTGTTTTGAGGACAAACACTAAATTTTAAGTATCTTAAAAGGTATAAAGTAATAATGGTAGGAAAGACACAGCACTAATCTTTGGCTGAATTGTTTTTAACAGGCATGTCATGTTACCTAGAGAACTCTCCAAACAAGTACCAAAAACTCACCTGATGTCTGAAGAGGAGTGGAGGAGACTTGGTGTCCAACAGAGTCTCGGTTGGGTGCATTACATGATCCATGAGCCAGGTAAACTTTGCTCTAAAGTACCACCAGCTAAAGACAACTAACAACTAGTTAGGTCAATTTTAAAAACTCAAACATTCTCCGTTAGCCAAAAGTAGCTGAGAAGCTCAACTATTTTTATAAAGTGACTGCTTCCTTATTCCCTGGATAATGCTGTTTTGTCTACCTGTAAAAGTGACTGATTCGGCATAAAAAACAAGTTTTTAACTTCTGTGAATGTAGAAATTGATGCAGTTAAATGTGATTTGTAGCCCTTTTAAGGGAATTATCTACATTATTAAATTTAAATGAGATAGGCATATAAACACATTCTCCCTGTATCATACATATAAATATCTTATTCCAGTATATGGTGTTAACTAAAAGTTTTCTAGGCATTAAGTAGTAAACTAGACTGCAGCTTTGTGGTGTCGAGTTGTAGTTTGGAAGTATCAATTAAGGACTAATGCTGGGAACAAAATTTGAAGACATACTACTAAAACCAATAAAACTAAAACTATCTTTTTATATTGTAAAGAAAAATAGTTTTGTTAAACTCTTGAGTTCGTGTTAAAACTCTCTAAGGATTATGGCACATATATTTAAGAGTTTGAAGACTCTCCATTACAAAAGCAGTGGAAGGACTTAACTATAGATTCCTGGCCTTCCTCATGATGAATGGGGAGGTGTGGGCTCTCCTGGTTAAATTATCTTTAAAGATTAAAGTTTCCTACAGAAGTTCAAGCTTGGACTGGAACTTTCCAGCCTTTCTAAACTAAATGTAGGGATTGCAGATATATACCACCACACCTTGATTTTGTTTGTTTTTTAAGACAGGTTTCTCTAACTTTGGGGCCTGATCTGGAACTGTATGAGCTCTTGTAGACCAGGCCAGCCTCTCTGCCTCCCAAGTGCTGGGATTCGGGTGTGCAGCTACCACTGCTCGTGGCTCGACCACACCTTGCTTTCTGGTGGTTTGTTTTGTGTGCTGAGATTGAATCTTTGTACTTGAATTACATTAGCATGAGATGTCCTTCTCCCAAAGAGATAACATTTCTCTTTTTGCTGGAAATGACATTTTACAAGTAGAAACCATTCTCCCCAAGTAGGCTAAAGATTAAAATAGTGGAGCAATGCTAGTATAAGATAGTTTGCCTGTGTTTATTAGTATTAAGACAATTCATTTAAACACTTCAAATAGTGACTGGTTGTTGGCATGCAACTTAATGATAAATATTTCCTTTCCACAGAACCACATATTCTTCTCTTTAGACGACCTCTTCCAAAAGAACAACAAAAATGAAGTACAGCTGGGATCACCTAATCTTTTTGAAATTAAATGTATATGTGTATATAAGGTAGTATTCAGTGAATACTTGAAAATGTACAAATCTCTCATCCATACCTGCGCATGAGCTGTATTCTTCACAGCAACAGAGCTCAGTTAAATGCAACTGCAAGTAGGTTATTTTAAGTTGTTAAAGATAAATTTTCTTGTAGTTTTTTTCTTAATATAAGTAGTGCCTGTTTTACTTTACCTGTTGATTTGTTAAATAAAGTTTGTATGTTGCATTTATCACTTGTTGAAATTAATTTGTCTTGACTTTTCAATAATTTTACCCATGGAAGAAATAAACATACTTGAAAAAGAAATATTAAGTTCCAAATGATGGGATTACTGAGGATATTTATCTAGGGACAAAGTAGATTTTCAGCTTTATTGATATTCTATTTTTTCTCAGACAATTGTCTGGATTCTTCACGTGACAGAAAACCCCTACTTAATACTACTTGGTTGTGTCCACAATGTCTACAAAACACTAGTGGTTTCAGAGAAAACTTTTTTTTCCCGAGACACGAGTTCTCTGTAGCTTTGGAGCCTGTCCTGGAATTAGCTCTTGTAGATAAGGCTGGCCTCAAACTCACAGTGCTGGGATTAAAGACGTGAGCCACCACCGCCCAGCAGAGAAAACGGTTTTAAGAAGCTTTGAAACACCATACATATGCATGTGTTTTGGGTTGTCTTTTTGTCGGGCAAGAAACTAAGTACAGACACATTAGTGGGTTGCCATGAGAAATGTATAAATGAATGACCAGGACATAAGGCTGGTTATATTAACAAGGGTGACTTCACACGCACTGAGCCACAGCCTTTGGTGTGTGCTGTACGGTAAACCTGTGGGACAACAGCTCTGGCTGTCCTGGAACTCGCCTCTTACATCAGCCTGCCTCTGCCTTCCGGGGCTGGGATTAAAGGCGTGTGCCACCACCGCCGGGCTAGTTTTAGTCTCTTAAACTGCCTGCTAGCACCACGCTGACATTGTATCTTGCCCTATAAAGTCCACACTGCCAATGTTCCTGGTCTCCCTCTCGTCTCCATGAGCCTGCATCACCGCTGTGAGGGTCTAGCTAGGGCATTCAGAGAGCCAGGCCTCCCGCCCGACCCGCATAAGCAGAGCTCAGCCGCACCTTAGAGGCTTGCCAGAAGCCACCTCCAAAAGCGGAGGCCCCGGGTCTGTTCCCACGTGCTACCCGCAGACCCGGACGCCAAGCACTTCCGCCATAGAAAGGTTTCCGTCGCCTTTCGGTGACGTACATCCTGTCGCTGCGGTAGGCGGAAACGTCGAGTCGTTGGTTGGCCCCGCCGCTCGCTTCACGGCGCGGGCTCTTCCGTGGCCGCCATGGCGTCGGAGCGGCCGCGGGAGCCCGAAGGCGAGGTAAGGGGCGGGCTGCGGCCATAGGTGCACGCGTGGGGCCACCAGGGCTGAGGTCTGGGGCGGGGCGGCTTGGTCCTCCCACGGCTCGGCCCGCGGAGTGATGCCACAGAGGCCGCCTACGGCCCGCGGCTCCGCAGACCCGCGTCCGCACCCTGCGTGACCGCTAGATGGCGCACCGGCACGCTCAGAAACCCACTCTAAATTGGCCAAACACGGTGATGAAGTTGTCAGAATAACTGCGTACTGCAAGACAAAGCTCAATTTTGAATTCCAGGGACTCATGGCCGTGAGATGATTTTTTTTTTGGCAAAGGTTCTATGTGGTTTACTAAGTACAAATTAAATATTTAGTGCTTTTTGTTGAAATATTCAGTGGCAATAAATTTCAGCAATGTGTTTTATAAACTAGAGTTTTGATCATTCCCTGGGTGTATTTGGCCACAGTAAGTCCAGGATTCTTAATGTATCTCATGCATAAAGATTAGAAAGTTAAAAATACTGTCTCTGAGTTTAAATCCTCAGAATCGTCCCAAGTTGTGGTTCTTATTACATAATAACGTTGGCTTTGCTTCGACTTTAATTCAGGGTCAGAATTTCACATTTGAGGTCCAGTAAATGTCTTTTCCTAATAAAAAAGCATTAAGGAGATATTGATGCTAAAGGAATTTCTGTCTTTGCTGTGCACCTTTTAGTCAGCATTGGACCTGTTAGAATAGAACACCTTTCTTTTGATTTTTGTTTGTCTGCATTTGGCAAATCTCAGCGTGTTATAGCCAACCCACCCTTTCTTCCTCAGGATAGCATCAAGTTGTCAGCTGATGTCAAACCATTTGTCCCTAAGTTTGCTGGGCTTAATGTGGCGTGGTCAGAGTCCTCAGAAGCGTGTGTCTTCCCTGGCTGCGCAGCCACTTACTATCCATTTGTGCAGGAATCACCAGCGACTGAGTATGTATTTTCTAAATGCCTTGCCTTACGTAAAAGGATTATTTCCTGGAGACACTGGTAATCACATACCTCCACATACTCTGAAACAGTGATACCAACCTATTGCAGGGGAGGGAAGGAGGCTCCTCAACTAGGAGGAACTGGATCTTAGCTTAACTCTTCTGTGCTAAAAATTCAAGAAGGACAGAGAGTACTGGGCTTCTTAGAAAGCGCAGTTGAAGGGTTCATTTGTTCACGATTAAGCATGTTTCACACATTTAGGGACCGAGGATTCCCCTCAGCAGTAGAGTGCTTGCTTGCTGTTTGGCAGGCCCTGGGCCTGATCCTAAGAGCCACCAGAGCAAAACCGAACCAAACAAATGCGCATTTGTGTTGGAGAAAGAAATGGCAATAAGGAAGGGTAAATAGAAAGGGGACAAAGGAAAGGTCAGATAGATACCAGATGCCAGACTGGCCAACTTAACAAGAGCCTGTCTCAAACAAAGTAAAAAATACGCTGGAGTTCTATAGCTCCGTGAAGAGCTCTGTCATACACGAAGCCTCAAGTTAAACCCCTACTATACTGTCTAGTGATTAAGGTGCCCATCTTGTGTGACTCCTGGCCTCTGTGCTGTGTAGTATCCACTTTGGCCGTCACAGCACAGTGCAGGATTTGGTGGAGGGGTTGATGCAGGAAGGATCCTGAGGTCCTGGAAAGAGGCTGAGCAGGCAGTAGGGCAACTCCTCAGCAAAGGGAATGGCCAAAGGCTGTGGAGTCCAGGGCCACTGAGGCCTTGTCAGGTACTTGACTGACAGTAAGGACAAACTGTTGGCATAGGTTCTTACTGTGCTGACATCCATCTGAACTTCTTTTTTCACTTCAGATTACTTGTTTTGTGGCGATATGGATTAAACCCATGGCCTTGAGCATTTTACGAAAGCTGTGTACCATTGAGCTCTATTGCCCAGCTACCTAGTTCGTTAGTTTTAAACAGAAGATCTGCAGCGGCCGTTGCAGGAAGAAAAAAGGGGGGTCTGTTTGGTTGTATGTATGTATATGCACATGTGTGTTGTGCATGTGTGCACATGCATGTGGAAGCCCGCGGTTGATGTTGATCCCTGGTTGTTCTCTTCCGTTTTTTGAGAAAGAGCCTCACTAAGCTTGTCAGTCGGCTGGACTGGCTGGCCAGTGAGCCCAAGGATCTGCTCTTCCCCACTCGGGGCTGGAGTTCCAGACACCTGCCGCACACTGCTTTTCCCAGGCTCTGAAGCCCAAGCTCAGGTCCTTGTTCTGCTGCAGGCACTTTACTGACTGAGCCGTCTCTCTCGCCCACATTCTGTTGTTGATAGGGGACTTTCCAGTGCTAGAATAAATGACCCTAAAAATATAAATTAAAAAGTTTAAACTGTTGTCTTATGAAAAAAATTAATGTCCTTGGTTTGTGTTATGAAATCTGCAACTGAAATTTACACTTTTTAGACAAAAAGTTTATCCTGAAGACATGGCCTTTGGAGCCCCTGCATTTCCAGCGCAGTATGTATCATCTGAGCTCACACTGCATCCGTTTGCCTATTCCACTTATGCCCTTGAGTCTGCACAGAGTGCCTGCTCAGTGCCAGCCCTGCAGAGTGGGTACAGCCGCACACACTCTGCCTGTCACCCAGGCTTTCGGACAGCAAAGCCCCGAAATGAGCACATGTGCCCTCCTCCTCAGGAAGCAAAAGGTGTATTGAAGGTGAGGAAATGCTGTGGTTTTGTAGGGTCCTGACCATGATCATTTGATTATTTAAAATATAAGAAATTAGTGTGTTGTATAACTTCTAAGTATTGCTTACCTTTTTGTGATAAGCAGCCTTTTTTACCAATGGTTTGATCTATTCTTTCCGTAAATGCTTAAATTTTGAATGCTTACTGGTTTGCTGGACTAAAGTTTCTTTCTCAGTGTGGTAGTAGTTTTTTTTTTATTTCATACTATTTTCATAAAATCTCTCCTGCAGAAAAAATCCTCTGATGAGAGAAGAACATGTGAGGCACAAAAGTCAACCAGCAGAAGGACTGACAGCACGGTGCCATCCGAGATGAGACCAGCTAGAGGTTCCTGTCACCTGTCCGCTCGTGCCGAGGGCAGTTTGAAATCAGGTAAAGCTAACGACCTTGTCTAGTGCCAGTCTGACACCGTCCTGAAACAGTACTATCCCTGCGGGCTGCTTATCCTGACTGCTTCAAGAAATGTGCCTGGAGCCTGGCCTAGCTCAGGCCAAAAGACTTACTGTGGTTTCCAGACATCGCTTCTCTCAAGCAATAGTAGGGCTGGAAGGGGTCGATACAGCATGGGATGTGTTGCATCGTATACTCAGAAGGTTCCATAGCCTGTTAGGACCGCCACATAGCGTGCAGGTGATAACCCCAAGGTTCAGAACATGCCCTTAGTTCAAATCACAACCGTAGTCTTTACACTGTGTGTGTCCATGCTCACGCCTAAACTTACATCTCCATTCTAAAGGCTCACTTTAAATAATAGGATTTGACCATAGTTAAAATGCCATGCTAAGTAGTACCAAACCTGGGCATTCTGGTTACTGGAGATTACACGTGCATCTCCCAGCTGGAAAATTTCTGTTCCCACCTGGCTGAAAAGTACGGGGTCTACCTGGTACCTATATTGATTTTAGTTTCAAGACCAGGCCTTACTATATAGACCAGACTGAACTTGAACTTTCTTGATCCTCCTACCTCAGCCTCCTAAGTAAGTGGTGGGGTTATTAATGTGGACCGCTATGCTTAGGAAAAGCTATTTTTAAGACCTCTTACGCCTGAGTCTTTAGAGTGTTCCCAGCTGCATCTGTTCTTCCTATAAGTCGTCTACTAGTACTGTTTGACCATAGACACAACAATTTTCCTTTTTCCTTTCTTAGAATTATTTATTTGTTTGTTTGTTTCCTTTGGTTTTTCGAGACAGCCTGGTAAAGAGCTAAGATTTTTTTCTTCTTCTTCAGAGCTAAGGACTGAACCCAGGGCCTTGTGCTTTCTAGGAAATCACTTTACCACTGAGCTAAATCCCCAACTTATTTTTATTTGGTGTGCACTGGTCTTTTGCCTGCATACATGTCTGTGTGAAGGTGTCAGATTTCCTGGAGCTGGGTTCACAGACAGTGGCTAGCTGCCATGTGGGTGCTGGGAATTGAACCCAGGTCCCCTGGAAGAGCAGTCAGTGCTTTCAACTGCTAAACCAGATCTCCAGCCCGCACAATTATTTCTATAATGATTTACAGCTTTTTATTTTGTTGTTGTTTGGTTGGTTTTTCATTTGGTTTAAATTTGTTTTGAGACAGGGTCTTATTGTGTACCTCTTGTTGTCCTGGAACTCACTATATTGACCAGTCTGGCCTCGAACTCACAGATATGGGTCTTCTGCCTCTGCTTCCCAAATGGATTAAAGGTGTGTACCACTTCACCTGGCTTATAGCTTTTGTTTTTTTTGTTTCGTTTTGTTAAAGATTTATTTGTTTATTATGTACACAGTGTTCTGCCTGTGTGTATGCCTGCAGGCCAGAAGAGGGCACTAGATCTCATTACAGATGTTGTGAGCCACCATGTGGTTGCTGGGAATTGAACTTCTGGAAGAACAGCCAGTGCTCTTAACCTCTGAGCCATCTCTGCAGCCCCCAACTTTTTTTTTTTTTTTTTTTTGTATATTTAACCAGGGCTATGAACTTACATGTGTAATTCTGTCACTTGGTTTAATAAGTTTTTCTATTCTCATCAACTCTACTCACGAACCACCTGGCACGTGAAAGTGTGGAAATGTCAGTGTTAAATGTACTAACTTTGGGCTTATAATTTGCTGAGGGGCTTCATGGAACTGTAGCCATCTCACTATTCCTGGCACTGAAGTATGGGAAAGAGGCTCATAGCTTCATACAACAGTCTCCATCCACTTCATTCCCGCAGATGGAAAGGGGGAAGTTGATTACTTAAAGGAAATCTGTGAGGCTTCCCCTAAGTTTGCCCAACTCCGAAACATGCTGAGCTGTGCAGTCAGGCTTGCCTGTCTCCCCAGCTTTACAGGTAGTCCAGAAACATGCATTTCGGTGGATGGCTCTTGTCATTTGTATCCAGCGCTGCTGTAAAGAAGGTTAGCAGTAGAGCGAGCTGTGTGTTAACATCAGCCTGCTGTACCCATTCACTTCTCTGAAGTTCGAGTGAGTGCTAATGAGCAAGCTGTATCCTGACTTTTATCCCAGCTTTTCATCCTTTATTACAGATGGTTGTCACAAACGAACAGACCGGAAGTCCAGAGTCCTTGAAAAAAGTACGTCTACCTCCAAACCTGAATTTGAATTTAGCAGGTTGGACTTTCCTGAACTGCAGAGTCCAAAGAACAGTAATGTGCCAGAGACACAGAAGCAGCCCAGGTGGGGGCCTCTTGGCTCTGCTGCCAGTAACATGCCTCTCCTGGGAGAAGTAGGCAAGCCAGCTGCAGAGATGGTAGAGGTGAGTGGAAGGGCTTGTCTCTGTTTTCTCTGTCCTCTGCAGATGCCCTTGTGTTCTGTCACTTGAAACACTTGGTATGTTAAATCACACCAGATCGCTAGGGAAGGCACTGGGGAGAGGCCTTGGCTTTGCCAGCCTGATAACATCTGGAGCTGATCTCCAAAAGGACCACCTGATGTGCGCCCTCGAAACCTGGTAGCAAAGCAAAGCAAGACACCTCAGGAGGAGGTTCGGGTGGAGTCCATTCAGAGCACCCCTTCTAGCGCCACAGTCTCACAGCCTTTAGAGAGATGGTCAAGTGAGGTAACTCAGATGTTATCCACTGACCTCCAAGCATGCACTATGGCCCTTGAAATCCATCTCCCCGACACACATAGAAGTAAAAATGGGGGACTTAAAAACTGAAATACTTAAGTTTAAAACTTACCTGAGACAGCTTCTGAAGTGACTAGGCTTTTTACCTCTAACTCAGTCTCATTAATAACAGTAAATTCAGCAGTGGTTACTGCAATGGTCTCAAAGTTTTAGTCCACCAAATTAAACCATTTTGTTTTCCAAAGACTTACTCATAATTCTAGGGACTGAAAAGTGGTGGATTATTTTGTTAGTTACTTTTACTTGCCATAACCAAGATACCCAACATAGAAAGTGACAGAAGATGAGTTTGGTTCATGGCTTCAGAGGGTACAATGCATCATAGTGAGAAAGTGGAGTGGGCATGTAAGGAGGTGACTTGTTCACATTATATGGACAGGAACCTGCGCATCTGGATCGGAGCAGGTTATAACCTTCAGAAAAGGTGACCCTACTTCCAGCCTTCAGTTTCTGTGTCCTGAAGGTTCCACAGTCTCCTAAAACAGTACTGCCAGCTCAGGGGACAGTGCTCCAGCACATGAGCTTTTGGGATAACAGTTAAGATCCCAGCCATTGGTTAACTTGTGGCAGATCCCTACCCAAGGGAGAGAAGGGTACCAGGCAGTATGGAAACAAAGAGAAAGAAGAAAGACAAAACCACACATCTATTCCCATCTTGAAAAACCAAAGATAGATAGATAAATAAAATAAATAAAATTCTTTTTTTTCCTTTTTTTATCCATTCTAAGATAATTTTTTTTTTCTTCCTTTCCCTCTTTTTATTTGGAGTCCGGGTCTCACTATGTTCTGGCTGTCCTGGAACTCTCTGTAGACCAGGCTGGCCTTGAACTCACAGATCCGCCTGTCTCTGCCTCCTGAGTGCTGAGATGAAAGGTGTGCACCACCAAGCCTGGTTACAATAAATAAAATTCTTTGGGGCATTTTTTTCACATTTTATTAAGTATTTGACAACAACTGTTTCTTTTGGATCTATCCTATTGCTAGATACAATTCATTTAAACCATCTTGATTAAGTAAATTGCTTATAGTTTTCATTGGTCTTTGTGAGCTGACAGCTATATTTATGAAAAGCACAGATGTTTTGTGTGTGTGTGTGTTGCTGAGGATAAATAAGAACAGGTACTGATAAGTGATAGGCAAATGCTCATTTGCTGAACTATATCCCGAGCCTAGGCTGTGTTTTAATAATTATAAATTAGGTTACTGACCATACTGAAATAATAAAATGGCAAATGGATAAATTTGTAAAGTATATGATGCTAAAAATCATCTAAAATGTAAGGGTTAGAGCAATGGCTCAGTGATTATCAGCACTGGCTCTTTCAGAGGACCTGGGGTCAGCACCCACATGGCAGCTCATTTCCATGTACAGTTACAATGAATCTATCGCTTATGCAGGGCTTGCAGTTACTCTGGGGTGCGTTGCGATATCCTTGCACCCTGCACCACACATCATCACATGGCCTACCGTCAGTAAAGGAGGCAGCCTGCTTCCTGAGAGGGCACAGGCTTTCTTGGCTTTGTGGATGTTTTATTTCGATTTGATGGACTTTAAGGTATTTAGTATGTGAACATTCATTTTAGGACCATTGAGTTTGGGGGGAGCAGGTATTGTTTGTTTTTTGAGGCAAAATCTATTACCTAGCTCTGACTGTCCTGGAACTCACTATGTAGACCAGGCTGTCCTCAAACTCACAGAGATCTGCCTGTCTCTGCCTCCCAAGTGCTGGGATTAAAGCCCTTTGCCACCACACCTAGCTGTACCGTTGAATTTTAAGAATTAGAGAAGTATTGGGATATTGTCCTTAAAACTGTTTATGGGATATGCAGATGCATAATTTATTTGTTTGGTTTTTACATTTATTTGTGTAAGTGCATGTGGGCATATACCACCACATGCAACTCTTTTACTCATTCTTGATGCTATATAAAAGTTGCATGTTATTTAAAGTACTATGATGTAGTTATTGGGACCTATATGAAAACAATATACAATGTTTACATTGTAGGCAGAGAAGTGGAAAGGTACTACCTAAGCTGTAGACATGGGAAAGTTTGCTGGAAAAAAGTAGTTAACTTTCCCTATCATTTACTTAGATATTTGGAATTTTTTGTTTATTAATCAGGATAGGATTTCTCTGTGTAACCCTGGCTATACTGGAAGTAGACCGGGCTTGACCTTAAACTCAGATTTCTACCTGCCTCTGCCTCCTGAGTGCTGGGATTAAAGGCATGTACCTGATTGATACTTGGAATATTTAAGTAGCTTATTTTTATAAATTTTAAGAATTCAGGGAAAGCTGTATTTAAAAATCAAGTGATTCCTTTCTGTTTGAAATAGGAAGCAAATAGCAGGCTGAGTTTTGTGTGTATTTTTAATGAGACTATTTAGAGCAGGTTTAGGATCACAGCAAACTGAGAGGTAGGGACAGTCTTTCTCATATGCTGCCTGTCCCATTCATCCCCAGCTTCCATGTCAGCCCACCCTTGTGAGTTACAGTTATGTAGCTTCATGGGCATGCCACTAACGTCTGGCATTCCCAGCTGACATCTGGGTCACTGCAAGTACACAGACCTAGAATGACGTGTGTCCATCATTATATCGTGGAAAGTAACTTCTCTGCCCCGAAGATGATGTTCCACCTGTTAGTCTCTCCCAAGCACTGTGGCCTCTGGTCATCGGTCTTTTCTGGAACATTGAAGAGTTGGGATCACACATTCCATAGCTGCTTTCACTTGATAATATACACTGGTCTGCGTTGTCAGCTCAGTTGTGGGCCATTGCCTTCTTTCCCCAGTGGCTTCATGGGGAGCCTCCCCAGCAGCCTGTATCCCCACCCCAGAGTGTCACTGTTGTGTAACCTGGCCATTCTAAATGGTATGCAATTCTATATTGTTGTGAATGACTCACCTAATACTGGCTGGGCTCTTTGTAGGGTGAGATGGTAAAGACCAATCCCACAGATGGAGCTGTAACTGACAATGCTGCCACCAGTTCCGCTTCATGTACGCGAGGTAAGAGGGACCACAAAATGGCTGTCCAGTGTCATTAAATGTTGTTAGTTTTGAAGCTCTAAGACAGCTATGGGTTTTTGAAAACTAGCATCAGTGTTAGTTTAGAGTATTGGCGCCCATATTCGTGATAGTCAGTGTAAAATGAGAGGCCATACTCTAAATGAACAGAAGTCTTGGTAAATGGGAATTTTATGAACCCAAGAATGAGGCCTTCTTTTAGTATTGTAGGGTATAGTATACCTTTAAAATGTCAGAGTCCCAGGGCATCTATATATTTAAGTGATAACTATTAATATTGGCATTATTCAAAGTTAGATCAGATTTTAGAACAAATACTACTTTATGGCCAGGCCTGTAATCCCAGCATTTGGGAGACTGGGGCAAGACACGATTCCACAGATTCAAGGGCAGCCTGGTCTTCAGTAGTTCTGAGATAACCTAGTCTTTCCAGTGAGACTCTGTCTCATGAAACAACAGACTCTCCACTTAAAAATAATAGACATGCTGCATTTGAAACACAGTTTGTTTTTATAAAACATAACCTTTCCCATGATTAAAAGACTCTGGCTAGAGTAGGCTTGTTTCTTATCATGTAGCCCGTGCTCCGCTTTGGTGTTTGGCTCTTCTGCTGTTACAGCCAGGCAGACCTCGGCATACCACAGAGTATACTCCTTAGAGCGAGGAATGAGAGACGCTACTGGGCATTTCTCCTGCCAGGAAGTTGATTGTAACTTGGTGGGCTTTCAGCAGCCTGTCCAGGAAGCCAGGTATTTACAAAGCATTGAGGGAATCGTACTTCTGAGATGGTTACAGAAACTTGTCCTAGCAAAAAGTCCAAACCATTCCTCGGTACATGGGCTCTTGTGTTCTTGAGTTCAGTATGGTGCATCCGAGGACAGTTCTTCACTGCCAAGGCTTTCTCAGTTGCTCTGTAGTGTGGGTCAGGTGACTGACAGGCATTTGTCATCCCTGTGGTTAGGGATGTCTTTTTGTTTGATGTCTGTGTAGAGCTTCATGGGCAGCTGAGGGGTAGCTTTAGTGTGCTTACATTATATTGTAATGAAGTAAGTTGCCAGTCACTGTGGCAGCACAGGTCTACAGATCGTTGACTTCTGCTGTTAAAGGCACAGAGCAAGGTTAGCAGGCCCAAATCACTCTCTAATTCTGTGTTTGCCACACGAGTATTTTGCGGGTTGTTGTTGTTGGTTTTTTGGGTTTTTTTTTTTTAAATATTTATTATTTATTATGTATACAATATCCTGTCTGTGTGTATGCCTGCAGGCCAGAAGAGGGCACCAGACCCCATTACAGATGGTTGTGAGCCACCATGTGGTTGCTGGGAATTGAACTCAGGAGCTTTGGAAGAGCAGGCAATGCTCTTAACCTCTGAGCCATCTCTCCAGCCCCAGGTTGTTGTTGTTTAACCAAAACTTATTTGCCTACCAATCTGTGGTCTCCAAGTTAAGAAATCTAGGCAAATAATTAATTTGTAAGTTGAAGGGGAAGAGACTGAGCATGCATGCACTCTTCTAGAAGAAAAACCAGTAGAGTGGATACTGTAGTTCTCAGATAGTGTTCTGGACAGTCAGTGGATACTGTAGTTCTCAGATAGTGTTCTGGACAGTCAGTGGATACTGTAGTCCTAGAGGTGTTCTGGACAGTCAGTGGATACTGTAGTCCTAGGGGTGTTCTGGACAGCCAGTGGATACTGTAGTTCTAAGGTAGTATTCTGGACAGTCATCAAGTGCTATGGTTCTAGGGGTGTTCTAGACAGCTAGTTGGTAAATATTGCAGTCTCCCAGGATGATATTCTAGACTCTATCCTTTTTGTTATGTTGTGGATAATTGATTATCACACAGTGCATTTTTGAATAATCAAGAAATTCCTGTTTACTGTTGAGATTGTTTAGTAATTATGGTTATCTTTAAGCAGAGTTATCTTGGACACCAATGGGTTATATTGTTCGGCAGACAGTGTCTTCAGGATCAGCAGCAACAACTGGAAACATTGCTTCTGTAATAAACCTAAAGAAGACTGTTTCATCAGCTGATACTAAAAATATCAGTGTGACATCTGAGGCTTTGTCAGATCCTTCCTACAGCAGGGAGAAGTGTGTTCATCGTGCTGCAGAGGTACGCATCGCTAGAGACAAGGTGGGGCTGGGGTAGTGTTACTTGGGAGACTGAGGCGGGAGTATTGTAAATTTAAGGGCAATCTAGGCTATATAGCGAATCCTTGTCTCCAAAAAAACAATTAAGATGGTTAAGTGTCATGGGCTGGGAAAAGAGTGGGCAGTTAGTGCTTATTGGTGACAGACTTGGAGAAAGCTCTGGAGTTGCCTCCTTACAGTATTGTGTACATGGATGTAGTGCCACTGACCTGTGCACTTAAGCATGGTTGGATGGTAGAGTTTGTGCTGCATGTAGTACACAGTAGGAAAAAGGAACAATGAGGCATGTCTCACTGCAGAGTCTGTGAGTCCGCTGTGGCCCCAGCTAGATACCTTCCTCTCGATTCCTCACTGCGATTGCTGCAGTCCATCCCATACTAGCCAACATGAGCTTCTTGTACTTGAGCCTTGACAAGAGAATGGGATATTTGTCAGGAAATAAGAGATTTTATATGTGAGAGCAGGCGTCTTAAAAGACTGCAACCACATGGGACTGACTTAGGCCCTCTGCATTTGAGTGACAGATGTATAGCTTGTTCTGTTTGTGGGGCCCTTAGCTGTGGGACTAGGATCTGTCCCTGGTGCATGAGCTGACTTTTGGAACCTATTCCCTATGGAGGTGGGGGGATGACTTGCTCAGCCTTGATGCAGGGAGGAGCTTGGTCCTGCCTCAACTTGATGTGCCCTGCTGTGTTGACTCTCATGGGAGGCCTTTCCCTTTCTGAGGAGTGCATGAGGGAAGGGTAGGAAGGAGCTGGGGAGAAGGGACAGGAGGAAGGAGGGAGGGAAACTATGGTTGGTATGTAAAATTAATAGAATTTAATAAAACAACTGCAACCTTGTGGAATGTTTTTATTGTGTGTGTGTGTGAGAGAGAGAGCGAGAGAGAGAGTGCCTCATACATGCTAGAGCACTCTACCACAGCCATACTTACAGCTCTTGAATTCTATAAAGAAATGACGTTGCCATAAGTTGATGTGTGTGTGTATATCCATGTCTTTTTCTACTTTCTAATTCCCATGTAGATTAGATCTATGTAAGTCTGTCTTAGTGTCTTCATAGTTGTCTTAAGTTCTCTGGGATTGTGGTTTGTAGGCTGGCTTTCTATGTTTAAAAACCGCCTATGAGTGAGTACATGTGATAATTGTCTTTCTGTGTCTGGGTTACCTCACTCAAAATACTTTCTAGCTCCATCAATTTTCCTGCAAAATTCATTTTTTTCTGCTGTGTAGTATTCCATTGTGTAAATTTACCATGTTTTCTTTATCCATTCTTCGGTTGAGGGGCATTTAGGTTGTTTCCAGGTTATGACAAACAAAGCGGCTATGAACATAGTTGAGCACATGTCCTTGTGGCACAATTGAGTATCTTTTGGGTATATGCCCAAAAATGGTATTACTGGGTCTTGAGAAAGGTTGTTTCCTAATTTTCTGAGAAATCGCCACACTGACATCCAAAGGGATTGTACCAGCTTGCATTCCCACCAGCAATGCAAAAGTGTTCCCTTTTCCCCACAACCTCTCCAGCATAAGTTGTCATCAGTGTTTTTGATCTTGGCCATTCTTACAGTTGTAAGATGGAATCTCAGGGTTGTTTTGATTTGCATTTCTCTGATGACTAAGGATGTTGAACATTTCCTTAGTTGTCTTTCAGCCATTTTAGATTCTTCTGTTGAGAGTTCTCTGTTTAGGTCTGTACTCCATTTTTTTTTATTGGATTGCATAATCTTTTGGTGTCTAATTTCTTGAGTTCTTTGTATATTTTGGAGATCAGACCTTTGTGGTCTCTTAATGTCTGCATAATGCTTGACCATGACCTTCTGGCTTTCATTGTCTCCAATGAGAAGTCAGGTGTAAATCTGATAGGTCTACCTTTATATGTTATTTGGCCTTTTTCTTTTGCAGCTCTTAATATTCTTTCTTTACTCTGTATGTTTAGTGTTTTGATTATTTTTTTTTTTGGATCCAGTCTATTTGGTGTTCTGTAAGCTTCTTGTGTCTTCATAGGTATATCTTTCTTTAGGTAGGGAAAGTTTTCTTCTATGATTTTGTTAAATAAATTTTCTGTGCCTTTGAATTGAACTTCTTTTCCTTCTTCTATACCTATTATTCTTAGATTTGGCCTTTTCATGGTGTCCCATATTTCATGGATATTTTGGGTTAAGCTTTTGTTAGATTTAATGTTTTCTTTAACTGATGAGTCTCTTTCCTCTATTGTATCTTCAGTGCTTGAGATTCTCTCTTCCATTTCTTGTATTCTACTGTTCATGTTTGCGTTTGTGGTTTCTGATTTTTTTTCTCATTTCTGTTTTTATAATTCCTTCGGCTTGTGTTTTCTTTATTGTTTCTATTTCAGTTTTCAAGTCATGGATAGTTTCTTTTATATGTTTGATTTCTTTTTCTTGGTTTAAGTGGTTTGCTGATATCTTCCAATTTTTTGTTTGTCTTCTCCTCAATTTCTTTAAGGGAATTTCTCATTTCATCTTTAAGAATTTCAAACATTCTCTTGAAGTTATTTTTTAGGTCATTTTCTTCTGGTTCATCCATATTTGGTTGTTCAGGTCTTGCTGTTGTAGGGTCTTTAGGTTTTACTAGTGTTGTGTTGGTCTTTGTGGTGTAGCTTGTGATCTTACCTTTTCTACTCGTTTTTTTCTTCTAATAGGTGTGGTTGGGGCTGTCTGAGATTCTGTTGAATAATCTTCTAGGTGCCAGTGAATGCAAAGCTCAGATGGTTGTTTCTCATGGTACAGTCAGTGTCACAGTTCTAGTTACCCCGTTGATTACTCCTGTTCCTGGAGATAGTTCAGCGCTCTTGTTCTTTGCTCTGCTCCCTTGGAGTTTGCTGTCTCAGGCTTACTTTGGCCTAGGTTGCTGGCTTTGATCTGTTTCTGTAAATCCTGGTCTGGATCCCCTCCTGCAGAAGTCCCTGGCTTGGAGTTGGACCTGTTGTGGTAGAGACCGCCTACTCTGGATCTGGTCGCTGGCTCAACCCTGATCCGCCAATGTTCTGGGACTGTGCCCTTTTTTTTCCCCTCTCCAGTGACTGAGTACAGGTGCACAGCAGCCTCTGTCTGGTTATTGGTTGTAGCTTCCAGGTTGTCATCCAAGCCAGTTTTCTAATCCATAGTGAGGGATATGGGCCTTATGGGTTAACAGGTTTTTATTGAGGTTTTTGTTTATTTGGAAGGAAGAGTCTGCTTTAACCCTGAGTTTGAGGGCATCATGGCAGGAAGGGCATGGCGGCAGGAGTGCTTAGGTGGTTGGTCATGTTGCACTCAGGAAATAGAGAGGAATGAATCTGTCTCAGAAATTTTTTTACATAATTGGTTTTTGTATCATTGTGCAAGCTTTTAATACCAACACTTAGGACACGGGTAGTCAGATCTCTTTGAGTTTGAGGCCAGCCTGGTCTACATAGTAAGTTCCAGTATAGCCAAGAGTTACATAGTGAGACCCTGCCTCAAAAAACTAAAAGGTCCTGAGTTAATTCCCAGCAGCCACATGGTGGCTCACAGCCATCTGTAGTTGGATCTAATGCCCTCTTCTGGCTTGCAGGAGTATGTGCAAGTAGAGCTCTCAAACATAAAATAAATAAATCTTTAAAAAGAGAGAGAGAGAGTTAAGATCTTGTTTGACAAAACATGACGGCTGACACTTATAATTCCAACACTTGGGAGGCAGAGGCAGATGATTGTCACAGGTTTGAAGCCAATGGAGTATATACCTAGTTTCAGGTCAGCGTGGGCCACAGAGTATGGAATGAGGCCCTATCTAGGAGTTGGGGAACATGGAGGGACTTTGCTTCTTAAGGAGTGGAACAATAGTGATTTGGATGATAAACTTTTTTCCTCTGGAACCTTCTTTGTTGTGAGCTCTTCTGTGCAAATACCAATTGTTACTACAAGAGTTTAGTCATCTGAACATTGTTCTGTCCCATAGCTCTTGGAATTTTTTAAAAGTACATGTGATTTTTCAGTTTGGTTCTGGGATTGAACCCTGTGTCCAGGCCCTGGTCAGTGGTTCTTAATTTCTGCCCCTCAAGGAAGCCCACACTAGTAGGTTATTGTATGTCCCGCTGCAGACATCAAAACATAAACATGTTAAGAGGGGATTCTGTTTTCCTGAGTTTCATTTTATATTTGTATCCTCCCTTCTTTGGGAACTGGAAATCAATCCCAGGGCTTAGCATATGCACTCCCATGAAGCTACATCCCAGACTTGTATCTAATTTAAAAACAAAATATAATTGGCATTTATACAATCCTTTAAAACTGGTCTTTTCTTTTCTTTACACCAGCTTCTCAGGATATAAAACTGGTCTTTTAAACATAACAGGCTAGGTTGGTAAGAGTGCTCATTCTTTCTGCTGAGCCTTTTCTCCTGATGGGCGAGTGCTCCTGGGCTAGAAGAGTTCTGAAAACATCGCTGTGCTGATGAGTTCAGTCTCATGGAAAAGGCTGAAAGTTTGCAGATACAGAACTCAGCAGAGGGGTTAGTGCTCTCAAGAGAAAACCCAGCAAGTCACCAGACAGATGGAGAAGCCAGCCAGAAATGAGCTGGGTCAGACACAATGACTAGTCCAAGCATGGATTGGTCAGGAAGTATAAGAGCCCCCAAAGCCAGGGCACAGCAGCCTCAAGCAGGAGAAGCAGGTTGTTGGTCCTGTGGAAGTGGGGGTCAGCCTAACAGGCATGGGCCCAGGCTTTGCTGTGTTTAGAGACTCCTAGGAATCTGACACCCATGCAGATGACAGAAACCTGCCTTGCTGGCAGAGTTGACACACCTAAATGTGAGCAGCTCTCTGATAGCCTGACTTCTCAAGGTGAGCAGTCAGTCATGCCCAGGCTGCAAGTCTCCAGAAAAGTGGTGCACTTTGTTTTAATTTTGTTCTGAAACAGGTCAAAGATTCTATTAAATACCCCTGTATTCCACAGTTTTTTCTTTGTATTTTCTTCTAGGCCAAAGCATCACAAGGTGTACTCGAACAAAATGAAACCTCAAGAAAGAATAAGAAAAAGAAAGACAAGTCTAAATCAAACTATGAAGTCCTGACAGTTCAGGAGCCACCAAGGATTGAAGTATGTATTTACTCCGAGCTTGGTGTGGTGTGGGTGCGGTTTTCTCAGACACGGGCTCACACTGGCTTCTGAATCAAAGATCTCTGCTGCCCCCGTTAGCAATTCTTTTCCTGCTTCTAAAGAATTTAACAGTCTTCCAGGATGGTAGTGTATGCCCATGATTCCAGCAGTTGGAAGGCAGAGACAGGAGGATCAGGGGTTGAAAGTCATCCTCAGCTACACACAGAGTTCGAGGAGAGAGGATAGTCAGGGCTACTTGAGAAGCTGTCAAAAAGAGAAAAGAGTAGCGTTCGTTGTCTGTCACCTTTTCTGCCTATTCCAGGCTGTCTCCTCACAAGTAGGCACATGGTTGAGAGAACTGGCTGGAGTTTAGTAGCTGCTGTCTCATGCTCCCTCCGTTCTCTTCACTGTGCTACTTCCTTTGCAGAGCCAGTTTGTTGGGTTTTTTTTTTGTTTGTTTGTTTGTTTTTTGGGGGGGGGGGTGCATGCCTTTAATCCCAGCACTTGGCAGGCAGAGACAAGTGGATCTCTGTGAGTTCTAGGCTAGCCTGGTCTACAGAGCGAGTTCAAGGACAGGATTCACAGCTACACAGAAACTCTGACTCGAAAACAAACAAAACCAAAACAACAACAACAATAATAAAAACATTCCTGTGACATTTCTCTCTGTTGTATGTCAATTTTAGGATGATCCTAAGAGAACATGGAAATTACTTGAATGGTCTAAAATGTGCAGGTCTATAGTTAGGAAGCCTTATCTTTCTTCATTATATACATTTTTCCCCCTTCTTCTTCAATAGTGCCTTTTTAAAGAGTTATTTATGCTAGGCAGTAGTGGCACACACTTTTTTTTTTTTTTAGTTATAAACTGATTGGCCTAATATCTCAAGTTTCTTATTAACTTTTTTTTTAAAGAAACATTTTCTTTTTTTTTTTAAGATTTATTTTATTATTTAGTATAAAATGATCTGCCTGCATATGTCCCTGCAGGCCAGAAGAGGGCACCATATTTTATTACAGATGGTTGTGAGCCACCATGTGGTTACTGGGAATTGAACTCAGGACCTTTGGAAGTGTAGCCAGTGCTCTTAACCTCTGAGCCATTTCTCCAGCCCTCTTATTAACTCTTACAATTTATATTAGCCCATTATTCTTATCTGTGTTAGCCACATGGCAGAGCCAGCTTTTATAAGCTTCCTTTTCTAGTCATGTATCTTGTGAAGTGCTTCACTATCAAAGGGAAGTGTAGAACACCATGGGTTTCTCGTAGACCCCGGTCAGGAGAATCCCATGAAATAACTTTCAGGAATATTAATTGTTGTCCTAGGATCCCTGTATTCATGTTCACACACACTAAGAGCCAGCTCTGTTCTCACTGCATTTCATACTGGCCTGTTTGCCTTTTTTACATTCCGCTACCAGACTTGGGTCCTTGCTGTTTTGTGTAGGCACAGGATCACCCAGGGCTACTGCCCAGGACATTCCCACAGAACTGGAAAGGTCATTCCCAGAAGTCTTGGAACATTCCAGAGTATAGTTAGGTGTAGGGCAGAGGGTTGTGCTTAGGCTGGTCAACTGGTCATGCTCCTGCCTTTTAGTTCCCACCTGACTTTATCCAGAGCACCCAAAATGCCGACAGAATTCCAACAAAATGATAGGATTTTAAATTGTTTTTAGAAAGCTTATTGCCTCTGTTTATTGCCTTGTTTGGCATAAGCCCCAAAGTATTTAAATCTGCTGATTTTGGATTTCTGAGTTTCTCTGCTGAAAAACATGAGTCTTTTAAAGAACAGGTTTTTTGATAGACTCGTTCAGGAAGTATGCTCAGTCCTGGGCAGCAGTCCCTCTGGGCGTGGGCAAGAGCGTTAGAGCTGTGATCCCAACAAGCTCTAAGAGTAAGACAAAGCTGAAACTTCCGTGGTAGCCTTGTGGAGATGTGTGTAATCCCCTTTGGGAACGGTTGTGGGTCTTCTAGAAAGCGTTGTGAGTCAGGGAGAGTTTGTGTGCAGCTGCTCACCCATGTAGGAAGCTGATGGTGTGCTTTCCCCAGGATGCTGAGGAATTCCCCAACCTGTCAGCTGCATCTGAGAGAAGACACAGAGTAGAATCCCCGAAACTTCAGAGTAAACAGCAGATGCAGGTGAGTGTTAGATTTCAGCCACTGTTGCTTCCTTTCGATGTAACTGTCCCATTATGGGAACTGTTGAGAGAACCTGCTCACCAAATGTCCTCACAGAGGCCTGCCTTCTGATGGATCTCCAAGGAATACAACTGGACTGCTATGAAGCTGAAGCAGCCTGCCTTTTTTGTAATAAGATATGGTGACTACAGTTGCTGTCAGGAGGGGGCACACTGCCTAGAAACTGAATAGGGAACATTCTTCTATCCAGCCCAGTCCATACTGAGCCAAAGGGGGTCGTTCCTTTTACCCTATCCAGTCAGTACTGAGCTGGGGAAGTCATAATTCCAACCAGGTAGCCTCACACAAAAACTTTAGGGTTTTTATTTGAGTCTTTTTGAGACAAGGTCTCACAGGAGAACTCAGGCTGGCCTTGAACTTGCAGCAGTCCTTCTGCCTCAGCCTCTCGAGGGCTGGGGTTATAGGGATATGTCTCCATTCCCATCGTCACAGACTCCTGTAGCCAAAGATCTCACATAAGCTTTCAGTATATGCTATTAATCCACAGTGCAGATAGGGATAGAAACGGACAGGAATAACCAAGCACAGTAATGATAGCAGGGAATGTGAATTTTATAATCTTTCAATCTTTTTATTTTTTCAAAGTGTAAATCATGGTGCAAAATCCAGTATTAGGAGTAAACTTGTAAATTTGTGTTTCGTAGAATGATTTTAAAACTGGTGGAAAGAAGAGCCAGATTCCAGTGCAGCTGGACCTGGGGGGCATGCTGGCAGCGCTGGAGAAGCAACAGCACGCCCCGCATGCTAAGCCGTCCTCCAGACCCGTGGTATTCTCAGGTAGGCACCTTTGCACCTCAGCAAGGGCTCAAAGCTGCTTCCCGAGGCTGTTCTGTAAGTATTTCCTTCTTCATGGAAGTTCCTTATCACCACCGCAGAGGGTGCTAAGATAACCATGGACATGGACGGTGAAGGAGAGTAGAGTCCAGAAATGAACCTGAACGTCTGTGCCAGTTGGTTACTGACAAGTATGCCAAGTCCACTGGGACATCTCTTCAGAAAGATGCTGGGATAATGTGGCGCAGAATAGTTTACTCACCCACAGATGGAAACAAGCCCAAATGGACCAGTGTGCTCTACATAAGGAGTGCTAGGTTAGCCAGGGCTACATGGTGAGAGCATCTCAAAAAATTCCAGTTACAGTTAAATATGATCTTTAAGAATCAAGAACCCAGCTGGGCAGTGGTGGTGCATGCCATTAATCCTAGCAGAGGCAGGTGGATCTCTGTGAGTTTGAGGCCAGCTTGATTTACAGCGCAAGTTCCAGGACAGCCAGGGCTGTTACACAAAGAAACCCTGTCTCGAAAAATAAAATAAAAAGAAGAATCAAAACCCTTCAATTTAAAGTTAAAGATGTGTCCCTCTTAATCTTACCATGGGTTCCAGGGATAGAACTCATTTTGTCAGGCTTGCAGAGCAAGTGCTCCTACTGTCTGAGCCATTTCCTGGCCCAGTTTCCCCTTTATATGATGAGACTCTATGGCAGAAAATCTCCTTGTGAGGTGCTATATTCCCAGGGCCTTCACTGCATTCTGCATGCATGGGGGAACCTGTGGGGGTGGGGAGGCTACTGTCTTAGTTACTCTTCTATCCTGTGAAGAGACACTTTGTCTAGGGCAACTCTTATGAAAGTATTTCATTGGGGCCTTACTTATAGTTTTGGAGGGTTAGTCTATTATCAGGGGGTGGGGAGAGCAGACAGACTAGTGCTGGAGCAGAAGCTGAGAACGTACATCCTGATCCACAGGCACCAAGCAGAGAGAGAGACTGGACCTGTCGTGGGCTTCTGAAACCTCAAAGCCTCCCTAGTGACATACTTCTTCCAGAAAGGCCACACCTCCTAATCCTTCCCAAACAATTCTGTTAACTGGGGACCAAACATTCAAATGTATGAGTCTATGGGAGCTGTTCTCATTCAAACCCCGACAAGCACCACTGTGGCCAGGGTCCAGTCAGTCCTAATGGACTCTCCTCTGACAAGTCTGTGGATGTGCAGGTGTATACACATGTGCAGGGAGGCTAGAGGACATTGGGCATTACCTGTCACTCTGTCCATTCCTTCTGAGGCAGGGTTTCTCCCTGAACCTGCTGCCCTTTCCTTCTCAGCTGGGCTGGAAGCTATCGAGCCCCAGCTCTCTTCCTCTCTGATCCCCTTGGAGCTGGGATTACAGGTGTGCACAGGATGCCTGACTTGGTACATGGGTGCTAGGATCCAAACTGCAGTTCTCGTGTTTGCAGAGCAAGCACTCATGCTGAGCCATCTCTCCAGCCCCTTTGGTTTGTTGCTATGAAGTTTATGTAAGTTAAACTTCTTCAGCTATACAGCTTAGGAGGCCAGATAAGGAGCTGGATTCAGCTGTCCCATTGGGTACCAGGTGAGCAAGCAGGAGTAAATACGGGCCACCTAGCCACATATCTGCCCCAAAGACCATGTGAGAATAAGGCTCTGTCGATGCAAGCTGCTGTGCTGCAGAATGAGAAGCAACCTAGAAAAGACAGTGTCGGCTGTCTGGACAAGTTGTGTAGGTGACTCAAGAATTGTGTGAGTGAGGTCGGATGGATGCAACACCAGTTATTTTAAGATGATGCTCCATAAAGGAGTGCCCAAGACATGCTTGGACAAATTCTGTGACTTCTTGGAACAAGGCAGTAGGCACATGGGGGTTTATTGGTTACCATCTCTTTTTCTTTGGTATTTTAGAAATCATAAATTCATCTAGGGGGAGCAAAGGGACTGGCAGGAGCAGGGAGGGACAGGAAAAGGGTGTGGTGAGGAGAGGCATGCTCAGCGTGAGACCAGCTGTGTTAGGAGGCTTTCATCAGGGAGGAGTAGAGTGTCGAAGGCTTAGTTCCTTCAAACAGCGCTGTGCCCGAAAGTGGGGAAGACGGGGAGAGTTCAACTCCAGGGTGGAGTAGTTATCGGAAATACTGATTATAGAGATCAACTGCCCGTGGTAGGACTCGGAGCGTGTTTATGTCTAGGAATCTCAAGAACCAACTAGAAGCATGACTAGAATTTTATAAGAGCTGTGTAATATAGCTAGACAAATGGCATCACTAAGATACCAGTAAGCAGCTTGTACAGGAGGCAGCGCCACCTGAGAGTGTGGCGATGAGCAGTTCCCAGGATCCACCGGTAGTAAACGGGAACCACCTCAAATAGCCTAAGTCAAGTAATGTGATCCTTGTAGTTTTAGACAGACCTTCCAGACATGATCCAAGTAAAGAGTAAATACTGTTTAGAATCCATGCCGGTGAGAAGGAGTAAAAGGTAGTTTGACAGAGGCCGGAAAGGCTGTGTATCAGAGGGTACATGGGCAAATCCTCCAGATCCTGCTCTGAGCTGGCCGGGGCCTCCAGCAGGACCATCTGCCATCCCCACTCTATTGCAGTTGGAGCAGTGCCGGTCCTTTCCAAGGACGCCTCCTCAGGTGAGAGGGGCCGCCGCTCCAGTCAGGTGAAGACCCCACACAACCCCTTGGACTCCAGTGCCCCCCTGATGAAGAAGGGGAAGCAGAGGGAGATTCCTAAGGCCAAGAAGCCCACCTCGCTGAAGAAGGTATGTGGACTGTTTCCATGGAAGCAAAGTGCTGGAAGACTGATGGACTCTGCACTGTATGTCTGACTCTCAGCCCTTCTGCTTTTCGGTTGTTCTGGAGATTGAAACTAGAGCATTGCTTACATAGGCAAGCATTCCACCACTGAGCCATAAACTGAGCCCACATCTTTGGCTTTTATGGTTTGCATTATAGACTAATGTTAGACCAAACTGTGTCAATTTTCTCTAGCAAATGATCCTTTCACCCTCTCCTTGTAACAAGATGGAGAGTGTATGCAAAGAAAATCTCTTATTTCTCCTTTGTGGCAGTACAGAAACCTAAACGTGGGGTGGAGGGGTCACATTTCCTTCCTCACACACTCTGCTTCTCCCCTGGTGCTCTCCAGACTGTGGAGGCTTCTCTACAGGCCTTTTGTCCACCAGCTGACCCTGTGGTGTATGCTCTGGGTCCATTTAAATGTCCTGGTGGCCGGGCAGTGGTACATGCCTTTAATCCCAGCACTTGGGAAACAGAGGCAGGCGGATCTCTGTGCGTTCGATGCCAGCCTGGTCTACAGAACAAGTTCCATGACAAGCCAGGGCTACCCAGAGAAACCCTGCCTTGAAAAGAAAAAAGTCTTGTGGATGGCTCTTGTACCACACAACTGGCATCAGAGCCTTGTGTCTCCAGAGAGAACCGTGCATTGCTCATGCCAGATGTGGTATAAAGGGGTCGTCACTCCACAGCCATGGCCAGGTGTATTCAGCAAGCTGAACTTGGGCAGAAGAGCTTATCTTTTAGGTACAGGTATTTAGGTATTTTAATCTTTCTTTTTTTTAATTTGTTTTTAAATTTTAAGATAATTTTAAAAGAACGGCAAGAGAGACTGCAGCAGCGACTCCAGGAAAGTGCTGTGAGCCTGGCTGTGGCCAGTGATAACGCACAGAATGTAGAGAATGGTGCCAGCGACCAAGCTGCCAAGCGGCTTCACCCTGCAGGTACCAGTTTCTGTGTGTGTGCATCCGAAATAATCCTTCAGGTGGGAGCTACCATGAGAATGGTGATCTGTGGCAGAAATTGTGACGCTGCCAGCCTCACGTGGGCCTTGTGGTAAAATGCAAGTTACCATGGAACCTGGAGGATGTGGTTTCCACAACCTAGTTTTACAGACAGAGGAGCCCCTTCCTGAGGCTTGGTCTTATGTGATGCTGGGAGCTCCAAGGTTATTTATAGTTACCAAGTGTGTGAAACCTGGTGTCATAAAAAATTAATGTGTATGATTTTCCAGAGACTTTCTACGGAATTGTCCGTTCAGGGAGCGTACATAGTGCAAATATGTATAGCTAAAGGACTTTTCATAGCATGGGAAACCTACCCGGGGACCCTCTTCAGCTCATCTAGTTAGAGGCCTCCTACAGGGATGCTGCCCCAGCATGGTGCCACCCACAGGGCTATGACCTGGTGCTGACTCCACATCCGTTTCTGGCATGTGTCCCACACTAGCCTCAAACTGACTGTAGCTTAGGCCTTTCTTGAGCCTGGCCATAGCAGTCCTCCTGCCTCAGCCTCTTGCATGCTGCTAACCATAGGGTCTTTTTGTTTGAAGCATGGTCTCGCTATGTAACCCTAGCTAGCCTGGAATTTAGTATGTAGACCAGTAGGCCCTGAACACACAGAGATCGCCCGCCTCTGCCTCCTGAGTGCTTGGCAGCTAACCCTGCTTTATAAAATTTCCTAATATGTTATTCTTTAGCTTCCAAACATAAAAAGTAGATTTTACCACTGAACTGTACACTTAATGGTAACTTTTCTATATTGTAACACAATGAAAATGAGTGAGTGCACAGACTTGGGAAGGGGAGAGGGCATAGGAAAGAGCAGAAAGCTGCTCTAGCAGTCCACATGTCTTCCTGCCCCTCCGAGGCTGTGTCGTTCTTTCTGGCTGGCTGCAGGATGACAGATTGTTGCTGTGTCACTGGCACCAAGAGCCTTCTGCCCTGCAGGCTGCTCTCTGTGTACAAGGCCCTGAAGTGGTGCACAGTGATTGATCTTTTTTTCTTTTTCCCTCTCTGAAGGTCCAGAGAAAACAGAAGAATCAGTATCTTCTACACCTGTGATTGAGGGCGAGTCAGGAGAGCCAACTGCCACGGAGTTCCAGAGGGACCCAGAGGCTTGCCAGCCCGCCCCTGGCAGTGCCACCTTCCCCAAGATCCACAGCCGGAGGTTCCGGGAGTGAGTGAGCATTGGCTGCTGGGCTTGGGTTGGGGCTGACTCTGACTTCTCCCGCCTGCGCTGGTGAAGGAGCACAGGCTGCAGTGTCTGCCACAATATGTTGTAATCCTGTGCTTGAAATCGACTACGAAACTAGTTCTGCAGTAGTGGTGGGATATAGACACCCTGTTCCTGTGTGTCTCTGCTACTGGTTGAAGAGAGGTGTCCCTAGTCTGTTTCTGAAGCTGGAGTGGGGTGAGATAGCAGTAACAATAACTGGGCCTTCCATGTTTCACTTTCACAGAACTTTCTTTCCCTCTATTTCCCTCCATTCTTTTCTCTTACTTTTCTTTTCCTTTCTTCCTTATGTATTTTTGTGTGTGTGTATGTGAGATGGACTTACTGTGTGGCCCAGGCTAGTCTTGACCTTGAACTCACATTCTTGCTTCTGCAGCCTCTGAATACTGGGGTTGCAGGTATGGCCACCACGCCTGGCTTCAGTTTAGTTCCCTAGGGTATGATGCATTCAGCATTGCTCAGACCTCCTCTTTCACGGGGTTCCTCATCTATCTAGATGCTTGTGTTCAAAGCAGGGTGACACAGAAGAGAAGCCAGATAGGGCCTGCATAAGGTATGCAGGGCAGGGCCTCCTATAGCATCTCTCCCTGTAGTAGAGGGCTCCATCCAGCCTTTTTGTGTCGCAGGCTTATCAGGAGTTGCATGTTCCTGGTGAGTACTGCTGTCTCCATGGCTTCTGTCTGATGCTGTCTGCATCTCCTGTGCCTCGGCTCCTTTCAGCTACTGCAGCCAGATGCTTAGTAAAGAAGTAGATGCTTGTGTCACGGGGCTTCTCAAGGAACTGGTGCGCTTCCAAGACCGGATGTACCAGAAGGATCCTGTCAAGGCCAAGACCAAACGCCGGCTAGTGTTGGGGCTGAGGGAAGTCCTGAAACACCTGAAACTCAGGAAGCTGAAGTGCATCATCATCTCTCCCAACTGTGAGAAGACACAGTCCAAAGGTGACAGCACCCCCCACGGGCTCCTGTGCCAATGCCCAGTGTTCTGCGCTCATAGTCCGCACATAGTGGGCACATTGGCAGCTTTCTTCAGTTTTAACAGAGCAGTCAGTCCCAGTGTACTGTGAACTGAGCCCCTATCCAACTCTAGCTCTAGCCCTCCTTCTGACCAAGGGCTTTCCTCTGAGGCCAGCCAGCAGGCTGTCCTCTGACAGCGTAGAGTGAGCCTCTGCCATGCCAGCTGCTGCTCCAGAGCTCAGTGGGGTTGCTGGAGACCTTGGAGGGGGCTTTGGTCCTGCTTTCATTTGTTCTGTCTGTATTTAGCATCTCATAGGAAGTGGAGGGAACGTCTTAGAACACATAAACTGTCTCCCTGTCCCATTCCTTTCTCTTGTGTGTAACCTTCAACTCAGCCAAAGTCACACTCGGAGGTAATAGGTGCAGATCCGGTGCCAAGTCCTGAGCCATGGTCTCAGGTCACCATTTTACACCCCAGGCCTTGGAGCATCAATAGCTAGACACGTACATGTGTGGCCCAGCAGCTCCCCTCTGTGCTGACTCAGCGCACACCATTACCACCAACCAGAACATGGCAGGGCTTTGTGACTTGTCTGGCTGGCGGTGTCTGGTAGCGCTAGATCATGGGAGTGAAGAAGCAGACTGTTTTCTGGCTCTTGTCTACAGTGTACATCTATACACACCAAACTGAAGTGGTCACACAAAGCCTGCTAATGGAAAAGGCAAGCCTGGGCTTCCTGCCCTCTAGCAACCTCAGTTGACCCTTAGGCAAACCTTGAAGTATTTCCTTCCACAGCTCCAAGTAAGTGGTTTGGGTACCACTGCCTGGTGTGTTTTTAGCTTCCTAACACCTCTGCTTCCCAGTAGACACTAATCATACACCCCTGGAAGGCTCTTTCTGCCTCCTGCTCTCCCTCTCGGCCCTTTCTTACGCTGCTGTCTGAGGTCCAGCATGGGGGTCCTGCATGCCTAGCCCTGCCTTCGCAGAGGGCTGTAGCGAGAGCTGGGTGTCTCTGTGCTTCTGTAGTTTCCTGAGGTAAAGGCTATAGAGCGATGGCCGTGAGAACAGGCATGTGGGGGCCTGCAGCCCAGACCACACTCCAGCTGCCAGTGCAGAGCTGCTGAAGGCCACACATGCAGCATGTCTCCTGCACCCTTCCCTCCCCATACTGTTTCCAAACTTTCTCCCATCCCAGTCGTAGGAAGCCATGATTTTTTAAAATTCAAGGTTAATGTAGAGTGAACATTTGATCTCTTTAGATCATCAGGTACCAAGAACAGGGGTCAGGGGTTCAAGTGGAGTCGACATTTAGCCACTTTAGATGAACATGTAAAAGAGCAGCGGTCAAGGTGTTCCACTCTGTTAGTATGTTGGTGTTCTGAAAATTTTTCATGGGCTTTGTGAGTTTACCCCTGTGGTCTTTTATTTCTGAGGTAAATAGGTCATTTCTTCATTTCTTCTTGTTAAATGTTGTTGGAACATAGCGGTGTGTGCCGCCAGCACCCTGACGGATCTCCCTTCTGTTGGGATGATCCTCAATGCTGTTGGGCACCCAGTGACAAGGTATGTCACCTGTGTAAAGTGCTCCTTCATCTCCTCCCTGTGTTGGCCTTGCTGGTACCTCATCAGAAGCAGGCCCAAGGTAGTAAGGAGCCAGGAGCCCATGCACACCAGACACCTGGGCCTGCACAGTGTGGTAGCCCCAGCCCCTCTGCGCCTCTGGTTTTCAGCCTGCGAGTGGGACTTGTGAGGCAGCTGATCACCTGTCAGTACTGTTAGCTAATTCTTAGTTTCCCTGAGCACAATGGGAATCGTGTGGCTTACACTTTAGAGGTGTCTGTCTGAGAGAATTGATTCTTTCTTGTGGTTGGGACTGGCTCTCTCCAGGTAGCATTGGTATGGGTGGCCTACCTTATTGTGATAATAGATGGGGTACGTTGCTATCTACAGAGTTGGTGTCAACCCCATAATATCCTATTGACCTGTGCTTATTTGACCAGGTGGACTGGACGACACGCTGCACACTATCATCGATTGCGCCTGTGAGCAAAACATCCCCTTCGTGTTTGCACTTAACCGCAAGGCTCTAGGACGTAGTCTGAACAAAGCAGTTCCTGTCAGCATTGTGGGGATCTTCAGCTATGATGGGGCCCAGGTAAGTTGAGCCCCAGCCTCCTAGTTCCTTGTCCATGGGAAGAAGTTGGGGTCGTGACCTATAATGTAAGCCTACCAACAGGCAGACCATAGCCTCTGTTGGGTTGACCCTAAGGAAAATTTATCCCAAAACAGAATCTTCTCAGAAAGCAGTAGCCTTTGTCTCCATAATAGCACCAAGTGAAGGTCCTGAATTTAACTCTAGGTTTATTACCAACCGAGAGGTACCACATGCCTAAAAATTTGGCCAGGCTCAGCCTGACGGTGGTGGCACACGCCTTTACTCCCAGCACTCAGGAGGCAGAGGCGGGTGGATTTCTGTGAGTTCGAGGCCAGCCTGGTCTACAAAGTGAGTTCCAGGACAGGCACCAAAAGTACACAGAGAAACCCTGTCTCAAAAACAAAACAAAACAAAAATGTGGCTAGTCTCCTCATCTCCTGGCAGCACTCAATGGCAGAGACTCCACAACCCTTGTTATCCCTACCTTGCTGTCCTGCAATGTGCTCCCTTGTGCTCAGGACCAGTTCCACAAGATGGTTGAGCTGACCATGGCGGCCCGGCAAGCATACAAGACCATGTTGGAGACGGTGCGGCAGGAACTGGCAGGACAGCCTGGGTCTCAGACCCCTCCTAACCCACCCATACAGGACCCCATCCAGTCCACTGATGAAGGTACCCTAGCCTCCACTGGAAAAGAACCACACTATAGTAAGTGCTGTGGGGAGGGGACCTCTGAGTTCAGTGTTAGTCAGAACCTCAGGAGGTTCAGAGAACAGCCTGGCACTGAATCCTTAAGACTAGCTGCCACAGTGGACTGTGTTAGGTCCAGGTAGTTCTGAATCTGTCTCTTGCCCGTTGCTTCTGAGGTCTTAGTCATCAGATGTCAGAAGCTGCAAGGTCTTACATTTGATGATCTTAACATTTGAGCTAAATGCCACCCAAACAGAGGTGGCTTAAGGGCAGTTATACCTAAGACCAACTTGGGAGGGCAAGTGACTTGCCAGGGTCACTGTTCACTGAGATGCTTTTGGGGGCTGTGATTGATGCTGCTCACTAAGGGAGATCTGGCTTAGCAAGTGTGGAAGAGTGAGTAGAGCGGACCGTGCACAGCTAGCAACATCTCATTCCTGCCTCTGATGGAGTTTTGTGACCTGTCAGTGTCTGTCACTTGGGCTGTTTTCCTGTTGCAGTTGAGATTTGGAGAAAGCATCTGGAAGCATACAGTCAGCGTGCCCTGGAGCTGGAAGACTCCCTGGAGGCCTCAACCTCTCAGATGATGAACTTGAATTTATAAGAGTTCTTGCCTGTGTGTCTGTATATTGGGTAAGGATGGGGGAGGCAGGAGAAAGACTTCCTTCTCGATTCTTTACTGTCCCGATGTAGTTTATGTGACTGTAGAGTTGGAACTGGTCTAAGGGCAAAGGAAGCAGCTGGTGTAGCACTTTGAGTCCATCAGGTGGACAGACACGCTGGTGAGAGCCTTGCCTAAGAGCCGGTGATTCAGCTTTGCTTCCCTCTGCACACTGGACCTGGAAAATGCTGGAGACCGTGGTCCTGGGTACTGTGGCTGCGTAGGGAACACTCCATTACAGAGCCACTGAACCGTGACGGGAACAGGGGCTGTGCTCCTGTGGGGACTATGGAGGGACCCTTCTCAGGGGTTGGAGCCCTGCCACTTTGTGCTGCCAAGGATTTGCTAAAATGAGCCTCAGAAGAAAATTAGTTTCTAACATGACTTTTTGACATAAATTAATCCTTTTAGTTTTTATTTTCCAAAGAAGCAGTATATATCAAATTTGTAGATTTCAGTTTGGATTCTACAGATCTTTTTAATGACCGTACGATGAATGTGGTTTCTGTCTGAAAAGACAGAGCTTGCTTGCATATTTTCTCTGCAAGTGAGAGGGCTATTTATTTTGAATAAAGAGTGATTATTTAATTTCATCTCAGACTCTGGTGATCTTAGGTCCGTGGTGTCAGTCTTACTGGTTATTCCCACTGGGGTTCCTTACCGAGTTGTTCCTTTTTCACACTGCTAATATGGTCACCGTGCCCAGCCACAGAACCCGGGACTGCCGAATCCTCAACCTGCACTTGCATCTCTTTCACCAAGTCTGCCCCGCGTCAGGAAAGAGTTTTACTCTCTGCCTGCCAAGTAAACATGTCCTGGCTTTGGGAATTCTGTTAGCTGAATTCAGTTGTGCTCAGCATTGTCTCTGAGAAGTGAAAGTAGAGACTGAGTCAGAAATGGCACGCTTAATGAGGAGCTGGACGTGTGGCCTGAGCTTGCTGCAGCAAGCACCGCCTACTGTCTGGAGCTTGTGGTCAGTTCTTCGGCCCCATGTTGATAGTTGGTGTCCATGTCAGCAGGATGGGGTACTCTGTCTTCTCCCATCCCTGTCAGAAGGTAGCAAGTGGATTGGAGGAAGTTTGGAAATAGATTATTTGAGGGGAAAAGCTCTGAAATTAGTTTATGAAGATTTTTTAAAGTACCATGTCAGCTACACTCAGCAATAGAATTCTGAAATTTGATAAGACAAAAATGATCTGCAGTGTCTCCTGATTGAGGGCTTTCTGCCCTGAGTTTGCCTCGTCTGTGGTGTCTGCTAGTCTAGGCTCCTGGCCCATGCAGGATCCCATGAGTAGGTTTCTGACTTCTCATTCTGTTTCTAGAAGTCCTTCACCAGGCCCCCAACTGTGGTGCCATGGTTTTGTCATCACTTTGCTAGCAGTAAGGGACTCTTGCTGAAACCAATGCTTTAGATGAAGTCAGCCAGTCTCCCCTGGCCTCCACTGTGCCAGGGTGTGCGGGGAACGAGGGTCACAGGAGAACACCAAGCTGGATGAACACAAGTGCAGCTGTGGCCCCCACTCGGTGCACCAAGGGATTTGGGGCGGGGGGCGGTTCAAGACAGGGGTTTCTCTGTAGCTTTGGAGCCTGTCCTGGAGTTAGCTCTTGTAAACCAGGCTGGCCTCGAACTCAGAGAGATCTGAGTGCTGGGATTAAAGGCGTGCACCACCACCACCCGGCGGTTGGTTGGTTTTTTGAGACAGGGTTTTTCTCTATAGCCCTGGCTGCTCTGTAGATAGACCAGGCTAGCCTAGAAGAAAGATCCATCTGCCTCCCAAGTGCTGGAATTAAAGGCCTGCCCCACCCCACCCAGCTGAGCAGGGAACCATAATAAGCACGCTCTCTGGCAGAACATCCTCTGCAACCTCAAGTGTGTGGCTGCTTTGGGGCATAGACTTCAGGGAAGATGCAGGAAGCAACAACAAGGCGAGGGACTGGGCAGTTTCTCATGGTTGAAGCCACACCTCAAATAGAACCAGTGAAAATAGTTTATAAAAAATTCCTTTGCAAAGGCAGGAGGGGGCTGCAGGTGTGGTTGCTGTGCACTGGCCAGATGGGTGAGTAGGTGGCAGGCAGTACACCTAGAGGAGAGGACAGTACACATGACCTCCAGAGTGTCTCTGCCTGGATTAGCCTCAGGATCCCTTTTCACACTGGGCTGTGGAGAGACCAGCTAACCTCACACCTGGACGGTTACTTGACTTATTTGTCCCAGAACGAAGGGACATTGAGCTGGCTGAGCAAGCCAGCGTCCCCAGGGATCATAGAGAGGCATGGCTTTGTTTGGAACAGAGTTTTAGGTTTATGATTGACAAGAAGAGACATGTTCACCAAGATTAAAGGCTGAGCATCTCTTGAGCCACGCCTACCCAGGTCTCACACACCCATAAGCTTCAAAGACTGTAATATAGAGACTTGGAAGCACCTACAAGACACGCTTACTCAGCACTGGCAAAACAGTTTAATACGGCACCAGAAGGTTTGCATAATTGACCTGTTTGGCTTTTCTACCTCAGAAGCGGAGCGCTGACAGGGTAAACATGGGTGGGAACCACTGTGCTTTGGAAAACAGCCTTGTGTTCTGAGATTAGCAAAGAGCAACTTCCTCATCCTCACTCAAGGTTTAAGGCAAAATATTCTCACATGAAATCTCACCTCTCCTATCCCAGAGTGGATCCTGGAACAAAATCAACAACCTGTTTTCTAGGTGGCCACATCAACAGATTTGACTGAGAGCCACAAAACCAGAGCGGAGATTAGCTGTGCTGACCCTGGGGGAGGGGCATGTGTGCAGTGAAGTCCTAGGGATAACGCAGGGGTGGCCGCCATCAGGTTAGCTGTCACACGCTGCTCCATCAGCTGCTTGGATGTGGAGCCTCAAACAGGTCAGCTACCTGTTTCTCAACAGCTGACCCTTCTGTTACGTAAACAGCTAATGTAAAAGAGTCCTGGTCTCTGTCTCATGCCCACTGGAGTTCTGACCTAGAAATTCCCAGCCTCTAGGAGGGACCACTCAGGCAGTGGCCAGTGAGTGTGTCTGTGGAGCCAACCAAGACCAAAACAGCTTGGTGCGGTAGGTGCTGGTGCCTTCATCAGGTATGTCTGCAGCTGGTGTCGACAAGGTCAGTTGGGTTCTGTTGAGGACTGCCTCAGGTAGCTAGAAATTGTCCTTGCTGCAGCTCTCCTAAAATTAAAAAAAAAAAAAATGTTGACTTTGTGGCCTAATAGAATAGATCCTTCTTGCCTGGGGCAGAGCCCACCCACCCAGAGTTTAAAAAGTACTCAGGTGGTTTCCCCAAGGACTCAGAGGCCTGTGTGCTCAAGTTCCTGATCCTGCTCCAGACAGGTGAGCCAAGCACCCTGCCTTCAGAAGGGGACTGTCGCCCTGTGGCTGAGTTGAGCAGCATCTCCTAGTGTCACAGAGTCACAGAGGACCTTGGAGGGGAGACCTGCATAGGCTCTGAGAAGACTTGACAACACTGTTGACAGCTGGCAGTCATCTACCCCACATGCGTAGGCCTCCTTGAGGAGAGAGCTCTCCACTTGTGTGGTAGCTCATCCCAAGGTCATCCTGGCCAGAGTGCAGCACAGGGACTTGAGCCTATCTGCGGGCACCCTGCCTGGGGATGCCCTCACTTCTGCAGGCTTGTAGGTAGTAACAACCTCACCAGGGCTGCGCCAGGGCACCCCTCTCCATGTCATGCGGCAGCAGCTATTCTGTTCTCATGAAAGCAGTGTGCTCCTAGAGACCTGCCCAGAAGCTGGGATAGCCCTGAACAGCAGACAGCTACTGACCCGTGCATGACCTACAAGCCTATTTTGGTGTCCTCTACCATCTTGCTTCTGTTAGCCTCAGTGACAGCCCAGAATTTCCCCAGAACAATAGAGAAGGAGAACTTCTAAAGACTGAGTGGAAGCCACAGGAGCCACTGGCAAAATAGGGATCCCTTGCAAAGTCTCCCTGGTGGCCAGGTACGTACCCATGCCTTCCTCCAGCCCTGCATCAGCCGATCATGCTCCCCAGCCACAGCACGCCATGCAGCAAGCTCCTGGCTCCACTTTTCTTGCTGGAATGCCTCTGCAAGACAAGCAGAGTCAAGGTCACAGCTTTGGAGACCTCTGGAGTGCTACAGGTGCTTACTGTCTGAAGACTGAAGGCTGGGTGAGTCCGAGTTCTGATCTGCTCTAGTGATCTGTCCCAATGTCCTGAGCGGCTCACAGTAGAGATCTGGGGAGCCAGTGGGTTTTGCATTTCATTACTAGGTTGGTTGGTTTTTCAGACAGTTTTGCTTTTTCAACCTAGTTGGTCTTGAACTCACCCTGTAGCCCAGGCTGGATCTAAACTTGAAAATCTGCTTTAGCCTTTCTAGTTCTAGGATTCCAAGTGTGTGCCACCTCACAGTCGGTGTCTCCACTTACCCCCTCTTCCCAGCCACAGATGTTCTCCAAGGCTCCAGTGGACCTGGCCTCTACATCTCATTGTCGTTTCCTGAGTGGCAGAGGCCCCACATTGCAGGTGAGCCTGTAGACCCCTTCTGTAAGAACAGGTGCTCCTGCTCAGAATCTAGCTTAGTTCTCCCCACCCAAAGTTGGTAGAATCTTGGGAAGCCAGCATGACTGTGGGTTCAGGGCTTGGGGGAGATTTCCCTTGCCTCTCCCTCCATGGTCCCCTAAGTGTGCTTTCTGGATTCTGAAAACAAACCCAACAGCATGTAAAAAGGCACACCATGTCCTTGAACTGTTGCTTACGCTACCAATGTGTGAAAGAATTTCATGAACATGAGCCCATCCGACATGAAGAACAACTACTAATGCCCAGCGGTCCTCCAGAATGCCATGGGAGCCCTAGCTTGACTCTCAGACCTGCTGGGCACAGTGGGGGGGAGGGAGCTAGTTCTTCCCAGCCATCCTTGGGGCCCTGCAGACAGATTCTGACAGCATAGTGAGCAGTGCAGCCCCCTCCAACTATTAGAATCACTTCATCCTGCTGCAGCTTTACTGGGCCTGGAAACACTTTGGGTGGCACACATTAATACTGAACTGTCTTAGCATGATTGTATCCTGTAATCCTTTATGCTACAGTAAGTAAGTGTGTGTGTGCATGTGTGTGTGTGTGTGTGTGTGTGTGCGCGCGTGTGTGCACGCGCGCATGTGGTAGCTTAGGTGTGACATTGCCATCCTGCATCTTCATTAGCTGCTCACGTTGGGCAAATCATTTGCCTTTGTGGGCTTCTGTCTCAGCATCAGTTATTTCTTCATCCTTGTAAATTGGCTTCCCACTGCCTGGTGCCTCTCTGGTGGCTGTAGGTGCTTGCTAGTGCTGCCCTAACTCCTGGTGAGAATTTGAAAGTCACAGGCCCCCTCTGCTGATTCTGGTTCATCCTGATGACCAGGCATCAGGCTGTTGCTCAGATGTGGACAGTGAGTTGTTGGAGTTTTCTCTAGACCCCACTGAAGGACAGCAGAGGACTTTTTCTTTCAAAAGCTGCAGGGGACCCGGAAAGTGGTCAGCTGTGAGACAGCTGCTGTCCCAGGACAGCTTCACAGAAGAGCTATGGGGCAGTCAGTCTGGACAAGGGAGGGGTAGCATGCTATGGCTTAAAAGACTGCCCAACCAGGGGCCAACCTCCCTCTGCCCTAGCACACAAAAGGTCTCTGGATTGGGTACATAACAAGCAGATTCAGGGGGCATTCAACACTGGAGGAAGCCCTGCCCTTTCCCCAATTAAGTCTCTAGATTTCCAACCCAGCTAAGCCTTGCTGTGGCCATTATTTGTTCTAGGTCTGGGCTGCTGCTGGGTTTTAATGCTGAGCCCCACTTTGGCTAAAACAGAAAGCTCATTCTGTAAGAACCAGGGGAGGAGGAGATTGTATTGTGCTCAGTGGGAGGAGAGCCTGTTCCTCAGCACAGCATCACCTGCAGGGGGCTTTTGAAGTCCTCACCCTGCAGTCCTGACTACTGGCTTTCAGGTGAGCCCCAGGCCATGTAGACGCTACTTGCCCAGATCACATGCTTTGAAAAAGACAACAAGGAGAGAAGAAAATTGGGGAGAATGAAGTCTGTCCATATTGTCGAAGGAAGAGAGAAGATGGCCAGCTGTGAACCAGCAGAATGCATTAAAGCCAAAACCTTCATTTCTAAAAGACCCCTTAGGCTTTAGAAGGTGAAGCTGGGACAATGTCTGAGGAAGGTGAGAAGTTAGGAGGCAGCAGGAAAGAACAAGGTAGCTCCTTAGAGGTGCTGCCCAGCTCTCACATCTTGGAAAAATTCTGAGCAGTAGATGGGAAATAGTGAGCACGGTCAAGAAAATGCCCCAGAACTGGGGGGCAAGGGCTCCCTAACTAATGGGCCCTAGAAAAGTGTGAAAAGATCAAGCCATTTTAAATTGTAACTGTTTGAGAAAACAAGCTTCCAGAGATTAAAGAGGTCTCAGGTGAAGAGGGGGGAGAGATCAGGTGAAGTGCCCAGCACCACCAGGTGCCAGGATGGTGTGTCTGGACTGCCTGGGTACCCAGCTAAACTAGCACACAGGGATCAAGCTTTGAAGGTGTTTACCTCCACATCTGTCGTGACGTGTGCCACAACACAGCACATAAAACAGCTCAGTAGAAGAACACACGGAACTCAAGGAAATCAGACCCTTGATCCAACATGAAGACACTGGCTTCAAAGTGATGAGATCCCAAACCAGGTGTGGTGCAAACCTGTAATTCCAGCACTCAGGAAGCTGAGGCAGGAAGATCACAGGAAAGCTTATTTGGGCTACAGAGTGAGGAATTGTCTCAAAAAGTGACACCTTGGCTCTTCTGGGAAGAGATGATGGAAGGTTGTAGGTTAGAAACAAGCCAGTGTGTTTAATGCTCAGATAAGTGCCTGGCATTGAGTTTATGGTAACTAAGCAACCTGCAAATGGAAATCAGCAGACCACATGAGAAATGGCACAGGAAAGAGGGGCTCTGTGTGTGTGAAAGAGACAGTGTGTGTATGTGTGTGTGAGAGAGACAGAGAGAGCAAGAGAGAAATAAAACAGCCCTAGGCTCCCCTGGTCTTGGGGCTGACTTCGCTACACTGATACACCAGTGAGCCCCAGGGATCTGCCTGCCTGTGCCTCCCCAGCAATGGGATAACAGGTGCGTACTATCACACCTAGATTTTCTGTTACATTCTTCTGTTGATAGAAGGGGGGAGTATACACACATGTTCACCTGTGTGTGGAAGTCAAAGAACAACTTGGAGTCATTTCTCTGTTTGCACTACATGGGTCCCAGAGATCAAACTAGGTCGTCTGGCAAGCACTTTTAGCCTCACAAACCCCACACTCAGTTCTTTACTTGGGTCCTGGGGGTCAAACCTGGGTCCTGATGTTTGCATGCCAGGTACTTTATCAAGAACCTCGTTTTTCCAGCCTCCACTGTCTTAGTAACATGAATTCAACTTCCCTTATGGGAAAGTGGGAGGCAGGAAGTGTATAGTATGTGTGTTATGTAAGTGGCTTTACATGTGTAGCTGTGTGGCATGTGCATTTGTGTCTGGTATACATGCATGTATGTATGTGCAGGCATACATGTATATGACATGTACATGTGTGGCTGTTGTTTGTAGTGCTTGTGTGTATGTATCAGTTCACCACAAAGCAGTGAAGAGCTAAATCTTCCTCTTCCCCAGCAGAAGACAAGTAGGTTAGCCCTCAGGCTGAAGCTACACGAGTGTCTCTAGACACTGCACAGTGACAGCCCTAGAAGTGTTGCTGCCCTGCCCGAGTGGCTCAAAACTTACCATGTCTCATCACAGTAATTTGAACCTTTGAGGTCTGGTTCCCTGCTGAGGAGAGGACAGAGCAGCTGTACTCGGTGGTTTCTTGGACAGCGTCACGAAGCCAGCTGAGCACATGGGCCCTGCCGTCAGGTAGCGTGTGAGTCTGCACAGGTACACACGTCTCCAGGGCATGTCTGTTCTTCTCCCAGATGAAGCGGATGTCTGCCGGACCTGTGGGCACATAGGCTCTCTCTGCATCTCCACCCAAGATTCAAGGGAGCTGCCCAAATGAAAGGCCATCTTAGTCCCAAATGGATGGGTAGTGACTTGGGGCAGCTTCCAGCTCTGTACCAGTCTGTCCTGGAGGAGCTGAGCCACACAGTTCCACACCTACCCTTAGGCTTCTGTGGCTTTTCCGTGGGCTTCCTATTCTGACATCGGGTGCACACTTGCATGGCCTGTTCCATAATACATGGCCTCAACCTCCCACTTCTGGTTGCTCTGCACCCCCACCTCACCCCAGTGAAGTATCCAGCGACAGTGTCTGGAGGTGTGGTACCTGTTCTGCAGGTGTTTGAACCCTAATTCCACATGACCTTGAACTCCTGATAGACCTGGCTCCACCCTCCAGGTGTCAGGATTACACGTGTGCATCACCTCACCATGCCTGGTCCTTTGGGTTTTTATACTAACTATTGAAGAGCCAAGGGGCTAGAAAGATGGCTCAGAGGTTAAGAGAACTGGCTGCTCTTCCAGAGGTCCTGAGTTCAATTCCCAACAACCACATGGTGGCTCACAACCATCTGTAACGAGATTTGGTGATCTCTTTTGCCAGAACACTGTATACATAATAAATAAATCTTAAAAAAATAGAAAAAGGAAGGAAAGACTAGCCGAGCGACGTGGTGCACATCTGCACTCGCAGCATGAGAGTCAGCTGTAGGAGGAGGAACCGACATGAGTTTGAGGCCAGCCTGGTTTACACAGTGAGCCTCAAGCCACCCAGGGCTATATGGTGAGACCATCTCAAACACAAAATTGAAGTCTAAGGTTATGTCTGGTGGCACACATTTAATCCCAGCACTCAGGAGGCAAAGGCAGGAGAATTTCTGTGAGTTCAAGGGCAGCCTGGTTACATAGTGAGACCCTGTCTCAAAAAGAAAAAACAACCAAATCTAAGGAAGGTCACCTATTTCCACCACACTCACCCATTCAAGGGGGCACTGTGGGTGGCTTCAACTTTTCTGACAGACAGCGTCCTTGAAAGTGGGCAAGGCAGGGACAGCCAGTAAAGCGGGGATGGGGAGAGGCTCTCTGAGCCCAAACAGAAGATCTCCAAGCAGGCAGAAGCTTGACTTCCCTCAGACCCCAGATTTCTTATAGGGTAACTGGGGGTTGTCATGCCTGGGTAAGCATGACCAGGGACTGAGCCCTGGCTCCAGGGCCAAAACAGTTGTGATGGCAACAGGTAACCTCTCTGTTGGTCCTGACTTATGGGTATTTCTAGTCTGGGTCTCAGACTGCGTCCTAGAGCACCAAAGCTCTGGGCCGTGCCGGAACAGGCGCCACTCCATCCACCACGGAGGAGAAGGCACTCATACATGGTTCGCTTGCTGGGCTTGCCCTGGTCTTGGCTGAAGATGGCCTGACAGTTCAAACCAGCCTAGTGATGTTGCACTTTGTCTGCTCCTGTCGTTGCGTATGTGCTGCGCCACGTAGAGCTGGGCAGGCCAGGACCCTTCAGCCAGGCCACTTTTGTGTCATCTCCCGACACACACGCACACACCCCCACAGGAAGCCTGCCTGGATTGGGCTAAGCACCCCACCAGCACGAACGAGGGCACCCTTTGCTGGGGACCCTGATTCTCAACAATGCCTACACTTTCTTCAGCCTCCCTGCTCCAGATGGGCTGAGGTCCCCTGAACTGATGATGTGGCAACAGCACATTCCCATCCCCAAGGGCAGCTCCTGCTTGGCCAGAATACCTTGTGAGGATGGCTCTTCAGGTTCTCTAGATGCTAGCCCAGCCAGGAATGGAAGACTGGCTTGGGGAGGAAGGGCATAGCAATCCCTCACTGGGACTCAAAACATGAAGCAGAAAAGAAGAAGAAGAAGAAAAAAGGCAGAGCCAGGGGATTCTTAAGAAACACCTGGCATTGTTCTCAGCTGTGAGGTAGGGGAGTGGGTGTCCAAGGGTGGGAGAACGTACTCTGCCCTGGGAAGGAATGATGCTAGGCAGGGAGTAGTACTTCTTGGATACGTTTTTTTTCTTCTTGAGACAGGATCTCAGTATAGCCCAAGCTAGTCTTGAACTTTATGTAGCCAAGGATGCCCCTGAGCATGTGATCCTCCTGCATGTACCCCCCAAGTGCTATAGGCATGCACCCCTAAACACAGTTGATGGAGTGTTGAAGATCTAACCTCAGGTTTCATGCATGCTAGGCAACCATTCTACCAACCGAGACCCAGCCCCACAGATTGGGCTTTTGAAGAGATTTTTAGTTTATTACTTTGGGCATGGATTCACCAACCTTGGCATCTAGTCACTTATATCTGGTGCCTCTGTCAGTACCCTGTGTTGATGTCAGAGGCTTTCCTCTCAAGCTGGACCAAGTGCAGACACTTAACTGGACCATCCCAGGGATGAATCCGAGGGAATAACGTCCCTGGAGGGCCCCAAGGCTATTTCTGTTAGTAACAATTAGGAAATGTCCTGGAGGTGGGACACACAAGTGACAGGAAGCCACTACACTGACAGTCTTGAGGACACTCAGAGAAATTGATTTTTTAAAAAGAGAAATGAAAAAATGTACACATAGTGCTTGTTGGGTCTCCATAGGTGTAACAGAATGGTGTGATGTGGGAGTCCCCTCTGTATGCTGTGAATATCATTGGTTAATAAAGAAACTGTCTTGGGCTGTGATAGGTCAAAATATAAGAGGCAGGTGGGAGGGGGGAACTAAACTGAATGCTGGAAGAAAGGAGGCAGAGTCAGAGAAGCCATGGAGCTGCTGGAGACAGACGCGCTGAAACTTTGCTGGTAGGCCACGACCTCATGGTGATGCACAGATTAATGGAGATGGGTTAAATTAAGATGTAAGTGTTAGCCAATGAGAAGCTAGAGCTAAGGGGCCAAGCAGTGATTTAAACAACATAGTTTCTGTGTGATTATTTAGGGGCTGAGCAGCCTGGAACAAACAACTCCCTACAACTATGGTGTATGTGTGTGTTGGGGGTGTATACGTGTGTATATATGCATGTGAGGGTGGAGGTTAATGCCAAGTGTCTTCCTCTATTATTTGTGTGTGTGTTTGTATATATGTTGTCTATATATATATATATATATATATACAGAGAGAGAGAGAGAGAGAGAGAGGAGAGACAGACAGAGTTTAGTTTTGAGACAGGGTTTCTCTGTGTAGCGCTGGCTGTCCTGGAACTCACTCTGTAGACCAGGCTGGCCTTGAACTCAGAGAGCCACCTGCCTCTGCCTCCCACCACTGCCTTGGTTGTCACTGTATATATTGAAGTAGGCAGGGTCTAGTCTAGCTTTCCAGCTCACCTGCATCTCCTCCTAGCCCTGGAGTGCTGGGATTATAGGTGAGTTGCTGGACATACCTGTCCTGCAGCATGCTGGGGATCAAAGCTCTGGTCCTCATGCTTGCACAGCAATGGCTTTGTCCACTGAGATGCCTCCCCTGCCCTGGGATTCATTTTCTTAAAATTTTATGTGTATGACTCTTTTGCTCACATATGTTTACCACATACATGCAGTACCTAAGGAGGCCAGAAGAGGGCCTTAGGGCCACTGGAACTGGACTCGCAGGTAGTACGTGCCACCATGTGGGTGCTGGAAATCATACCCAGGTGATTTCCAAGAACAAGTACTTTTAATTGCTGATCCATCTCTCCAGCCCCTTGAATTTTTAAAATATATTTTCCAAGAGCTAATAAGTCAACTGTTACTTTTATAATTTAAAAAGTTACTATCTGAAAAAGAATTGAGCTGGATGTGAGGACACACACCTGTAATCCCAGTACTTAGGAGGCAGAGACAGAGGGTTAACCATAAGTTCAAGGCCAAACTGAGCTATATAGCAAATCCCAGACGGAGGTCAGTATCCAGGCACCCCTGGGAACCTGACACAGTCCCCCTCTGCTTATGGCAAGCAGGTCGCTGACTGTACAAAGGTGCAAAGGTCCCTTTAACAGACAAGCTCCACCCACTCCCAATGTCTCCCTCCCTGCTGAAGTAAGGTCTCTGCCTCTCTTTCTCTCCCCCCTCCTTCCCTTCCCCCTCTCTCTCTTTTCTGTCCCCTCTTCCCTTTGTCTCAATAAATGCCATACCCAAACTCTGTCTCCATGGAGTATTTTGTCACCCACCATGGTTTGGACCTCACCCACCATGTTGGGACCTGCAACAAAGATCCCTCTTGCACCATACAAATGGTGCCATGGCTTGGATTTAAACCAAGGTCCCTATATAGTCATTTCACTTTTTAAAAAATCAACTTCTCTTAGTACCTGCAGGGCATCTGTTCCAGATCCCTGGGGACTTCAAAAGATGCTTGCAGAAGACCTACGCATACCTCATCCTGAAGACTTGGAGTTGTCTCTAGATTTCTTACAGTGCCTACTACTATGCAGACACTACTTAAATAGCTGTGGACCAGTCTAGGGAACGATGGCATGATAGAGCCTGCACATGTCCAGGACAGGTGCAGCTGTGGATCCGGAACCACAGCTGGCAGAATCCTGGGTGTGCACCTGCAGATCCTAGGGCCAAGGGCTCCCTTCTATGTAGCTACTCCATGCCTTTCGTGAAACCATGTTGTATTAGCCATTCCTCTGAAGGTGAGCACCAACCTAAAATCCAACTTGAACTAATTCTTGTTATAACCAAAGGGATGACCATGAGACACTAACTCCATTGTGTGTGTGTGTGTGTGTGTGTTTGCGTGTTTAAAGCCCAGCCTCCCCACATCCACCAGTTCTGCCATAATGTGAACACAGAAGACACAGGAGGATTCTCACGACCAAACCCCCAGGCAAAGAATCCAAGTTGGAACTAATCACCAAACACCAAGAACAGGAACCTCCAACTGCAAGGCTCCTCAAAGACCAAGTTCTTGTAGTGAGATGAGAGCATGCAGGATGTACTGGCCACAGACCCCATGAGGACAGACTTAAGCACCTATAGACTTAAATCCTGCATAACTGTCAGACATGAAAGATGACGAAGTGGTACTTACTCTCTGTTCGTTAACTATCCAATTCCTTTTGAGCGCAGAAATTAAAGAGAGGAAGACAAGAGTGTTAAAAGTGGGCAGTACAACCCCATCAGTGCTGTGCCATCTGGCACTGCGTGGTGCCAACCCCATCAGTGCTGTGCCATCTGGCACTGGGTAGTGAACCCAGAACTGAGCCTATGTGTCACAGGTCGCCCAGGTACATCCCACATACAGGGCACGCAGAGTGTTTGTTTGGTTTTGGTTTTTCAAGATAGGGTTTCTTTGCGTAGCCTTGGCTGATCTGAAACTAGCTCTGTAGACCAAGCTAGCCTTGAACTCACAGAGATCCTCCTGCCTCTGCCTTCCGAGTGCTGGGATTAAAGGTGTGCGCCACCCCTGCCCGGCTCACAAAGTTCTTTTACTCATGTCCTAGCTAGAGGTTGGCAGAAGAGTTGTTTCTGCCTTGGGCTAACCTGCCTCAAATAACTTTATGTGGTGGTAGATATTATCAACTTGACAGGATCTAAAATCACCTAGGAGACAGGCCTCTAGGCATGCCTGTGAAGGTTTCATCTAGATTGGGGTCCTAGAAAGAATAAAAAAAAGGGAAAGTTTGGGTATGATGGCACATGTCTTTAATCCCAGCATTCAGGAGGCAGAGGCAGGCGGATTTCTGTGAGCTGGAGGCCAGCCTGGTCTACACAGTGAGTTCCAGGCTAGCTGTGGCTACACAGTGATACCCTGGAGGGTAGGTGAAGGAGGAGAGAAGAGGAAGAGAGGTGGGGGGTGGGGGAGCTTTAGAGTACAAACTGAACACTGATGTTTATCACTGCTTCCTGACTAGAGATGCAGTGTGATCAGTTGCCCCGTGCTCCTCTGACCATGCTGCCTTCTACAGGGACTCATATTGTGAACCAAAATAAAACCCTCTCCACTTCAGTTGCTATAGTCAGGTAGTTTGCCATAGCACCAATGTGGACATACATTCATGGACTCTTCCTGGCACCAAGCCAGTGGATACTAGGCCTCCTGGCTGGGAGGAATTCTGGTAGAGAATCACTGACCCACCTGTCCCCATGGGCTGGTCACTCCCCCAAACCCTGCAAGCCAGCACAAAGGCTCTTTCAAAGCTCCCCTCAGCGTGAGTCCCCTTAGTCAGTATCCATCCCACTTCACCCAGGACAGACCAGCAGCACAAGGCTTTAAGTGTAATTTTTTTCTAGAAGTTTCTCTCATACTGTAGCCTTCATGAGTTCCCCCAGCAGCCACATCCATTAGTACAGACTTCTCTGAGCAGTGTGTACTGCTAGCTCGGAGAGCACCTTGTTCGGTCCTTGCCATCCTGGAATTTAGATCAAGTATGTCTGTTACCTGTAAGGGAGGCTTAGGCTCAGAAGTGTGTCAGTCTCTCTCCCTGGCCCTGAGTCACATCCTGACACCTCATCATGTAGGTGGTCAGGGCTGCACCTGGTGGTCTTGAGAGGTGACGATTTAGCCACCAACAATGGCTTCTTAGGAGTATGGACCTGAAACGCGCCCCTGGAATGAGTATGCTGGGTTCTGGATGGACTCTAGGGGGCCAAAGTCTACTGCTCAAAGACATGTGATGCTCTCAGCTCCCATCCTCTGCCTTAGGATGAATTAGCGAACTGAAGCAGCAGGCAGTCTGGACCCTGAGCATACTCCAGGAAGTAGTAAAAGGCACCCAACCCTGAGTCTCAGGGTAAGGGCCTTGTGATCTTTATCAAAACCACCCCCAGAAGGACCAGAACCAGAAGAGTTCTGATGACTGAGTCATGGATACTGGATCAGGGGAGATCACTTTCTGGTGTGCCCATACCCCTCCTTGAGAAAGGAAGATACCAAGGACTCTATTTCCTCCACTCGCCTGGCTGCCCACAGAGGTCTCCATTAGTGCTCTTCAGGAAGGGACAGGGAGGGGCTCAAAGAGCCTCTGTGAGCCCAGAGCTTGAGCTGCCCAGACCACAGGAGGCCCAGAGAGGAAGAAGCTTTGGTAGTCCCTACCACCCAATTCCTTAGCTCTCTTAGAAGGCCGCAAACCCATACCAAAGCTCCTAGTGAAGCTAATGGGCCAGCTGAAGGGACCCCAGACATGCAGGTGCTCAGCCTGAAGCCTTGCTTAGTAAAAGGATTTGCTTATGCTATTAGTAAAAGACCTAAAGTTAGTATCTTAGATTACCAGGGTGGGCAAAGGTATGTGCCCTGTGGTATGCTGTTTGTGAGTGTCTATAGTGTCTGCCATTTCTATGGTAGGTAAACTGTTTGTGAGTATCTATTTTAGTGGCTGTGTAGGGGTGTGCACATGGTGTTGACTTGATGTGGGATTCCCCTCTGTATGCTGTGATTACCATTAATGAATATAAAGAAACTGCTTTGGACCTATAGCAAGGCAGAACTTAGCTAGGCAGGAAAAACTAAACTGAATGCTGGGAGGAAGAAGGCGGAGTCAGAAGAAGCCCTGTAGCCTGATGGAGACAGATGCTGGGAACTTTATCTGGTAAGCCAGAGTCACGTGGCGATACACAGATTACTAAAAATGGGTTAAATTAAGATATAAGAGTCAGCCGATAAGAAGCTAGAGCTAATGGGCCAAGTAGTGATTTAAATAGTATTTGTGTGATTATTTCGGATCTGAGCTGCCAGGAGGCCAGGAAATGAACAAGCAGTCCTCCTTCAACATTGACTGGTGCTTTCCAGCGTGGGTGATTTGTGGTGTTGGTGTTTTATGTTGCTGTGTGCTGTGGTGTGTCTGTGTGTATGTGGCATTTGTGTAATGTATGTGGTGTTTATGGACTGAGTAAATACTATGTACATGTATGTGTATCAAGGTATGTAGTTTGGGGTATGTGTATTGTATGTAAGGCATGGTGTAAATAGGATGCATGGCATATGTGATGTGGTATATGTGGTGTGGGATATGTGGTGTGTGGTGTGGTTTATGTGGTATGTGTGGTGTGGTGTAGTAGATGGGATGTGGTCTATTTAGTGTGGTATATGTGGTGTGTATTCTATCTATGGTATATATGAGTATATATGATATAGTATTGGTGATGTGTGTAGAGTGTGGTGTATGTGGGGTGTGCAGTGTATTGTGGCATGGCATATGTGGTGTGTGTATGGGGTATGTGTGGTGTGGTAGGTAGATGGTGTGCATGTGCCAACCCATGGCAGCCGGCAGCAGGACAGAATAAACATGAACCTACCAGTTACATCAAGACACCTGGGAAGCAATTGCAGTGCAACGTGGGGCAATACGGTAGCTCCAGTCCCTCAGGAACCTGGCTGCGTCTGCACAGGGACCTCAGTGCTGTGCTAGCCCACACAGACTCAAGGCTTTATAAAGGCACCAGGAAGGCAGAGTCAGGTCCTGCAAGCTCTAGGCTGTGGGCAGCCTGACTTTCCCAGCAGCCATGCTTGGGGCAGCTCTGGTGTCTCCTGATGCCACCTGCCCTGGTCATCTCACTTACGGCAGCATGGGGTGTCTCAAAGCCTCTCAGACCCTGGGACATACTCACCCAATCCATATGACACGGAGGCCCTGGGTGGGAGCAGGGGCAGGAGACTAGTCCTGAGTGTAAGTCTAACTATCTGACCCCGATCAACCCTCTGGAGGGGGGAGGCTCCCCAAGATAGCTCAGGGTAACCAGCAGAGCCAGTGTGAGCACCAGGACACAAGCCAAGGACCTGAAGATTCCCTATCCACCCTCTCTTTAAGTCTCGTGTTCTAAAATCGGCTTGCCAGGCCTTTAATCAGCCAGCCCCAAAGCCACTTAGAGCAACCATGAGGCAAACAGCTGCTTTAGGAAGGAGAAAAACCCAGGTCATGGCTCCCAACTTGCCCTTGGGCTGTAAGATGACGCTGTGGTTGGGCTGGGAGAGGCAACTGCAGTCTCATCTGGCACAGCTGTCTGCCTCCACAGCAGACACCAGAGACAGAACCCAAACACGCACTGCTTCTTGTAGAAAAGTTGCAGCAAGTTCAGTTCGAAGCCCCATGAGCCTCTGCTTCAGACAGAGCCGTCTACAGACCCAGGCCCAAGCCTGCCACCTGCTGAGGGACAGCAGAGGCCCCTGCATGTTCACACCACCAAAGCCCACTTGGCCATAACCAGCCAAGCACAGCACCAAAGCTTGCAGTGCCTTCCCATGAGCTGCCTTGCCTCGGTAGAGGACAGGCCAGAAAAGAAAGGCCCCAGATGTGGTCAGTTTGTGGAAAGAGAAAGAGGGCAAGGGAGGGAATTTGGTCCCGTATCTGCTCAAGACTCTCTCTCTCTGTCCCTCTCTCTCTTTCCCTCTCTCTCTCACACACACACATGTTGTATGCATGTTGCATCTGCAGCACAGGACACAGGCTACAGGATCCTAGAGCTAATTTAACAACACACGTGGCCCTTTCAAGTTCTCCATAGCTTTGATAATTAAAAAAAAAATTTTAAGATAAAGCAGACTTGCTCTTCCTTGCCACCAACTCCATTCCTCACCTCTGTACAAAGGCCAAAGCCCACAGGTAGAGACAAGGGCTCTGTGTGTTCCTGAGCTAAAGCATGGTTTGGGTAAACAACCATCTGCCAAGGGTACATGTCCCTGTGCAGAATTCTCCAGTATAGGGAGAAACCCTCACCTTACGGTTTTTATGCCTTATATATGTATTTATTTGTTTTGCTACTCCTGGGACCTACTACATGCTAGTCACATTCTACCATTCTATCCCTATTCCTATTTTAAAATTCCAAGACAGGGTCTCACTAAGTTGCCCAGGCTGACCTTGAATTCCATCCATAATCCAGATGAGCAAACCATGGTCTGTAGGCTACATCTGGCTCTTGGTTGTCCCATAGGTCCAGTTTTCTGATATAAAACAGTGCCCATGCCATGCCTACAGCTGCTTCTACAGCATAGCAGCCTACAAGCCCAAAAGATCTAACCCTGTATGAAAAAAAGGATGACCCCTGCTGTAGCCTAGCAACAGCTTCATATCGTAGACAGTTCATCTCAGGATCAACTGCTGTAGGAGAATGCTTCTGTACACGGTAAAGATTTGTCACTCATATTGGTTTAATAAAATGCTGATTGGCCAGTAGCCAGGTAGGAAGTATAGGTGGGGCAACCAGACTAAGAGAATTCTGGGAAGAGGAAAGACCAGACACAGTTGTCACCCAGACGCAGAGGAAGCAAGATGAGAATGCTGCACTGAGAAATGCTGCATGAGGTACCAAGTCATGTGGCTAAACATAGATAAGAATTATGGGTTAATTTAAGCTGTAAGAGCTAGTTAATAATAAGCCTGAGCTAATAGGTCAAACGGTTTATAATTAATATAAGCCTCTGTGTGTTTCTTTGGAACTGAATGGCTGTGGGACCAGGCAGGACAGAAACTTCCATCTACAAATATCAACAGGGCTGAAAGTACAGACGCTGAACCAAGCCAAGGAAAGGCTAGAAAAGTGGTGAGCAGTAAGGGACAGCCATGGACACTTGGGCCCTCAACTCACCTGTGGCCTGGCAGAAGAGGTAGAAGGTCCCCAACGCCTGCACCTGCTGTGCCTGGTCACTCAGGAAGGGTGGCAGCAAGGTAACCCGCTTACGGCTGCTGGGCCCTGAGGCCAAGGCTGGCCATAGACTTCTGGGAGAAGACGAGTCAGGGCCCAGACAGGATAGAGAGGAGGAGCCAGGAGGAGGAAAGGACTTAGGAGATGAGGCTGTGAGGACAGAAAAGAAGGCACTGAGGAATGAGGAAGAAGTCATCAGAACAAGTCCCATGCCAGAGAAGGTAAAGCAAGAAACAGACACATAGGGATGAGAAAAGAAAAGCACCCAGGGCCAACCCCCACCCAGGGCCATCACCCCGGGACAGGAGGCCTGCACAGCCTCCATTAAGGAGAGGCTGGCCCAGTCAACGATAAAGCTTCTGGTTTATTTGGGTACTTTTCAAATGTATACAGTTCAAAGTAGAAAAATAAAAACAAAGTAAATCTTATAAACACAAATGTTTACACCAAATGATGAGACCATGGCATGCTGAAGATGAGCATCTACCCGGCACAGGCAATCCAGAGTTCACCACTCTCTACATGGAATGAGTGTTCCACACACACTAAGTGAGAAACAAATGCTAGGCTCGTACCACCCAGTAACATCCTGAAAGACACTGGCAGAAGTCAGGCTGCAGCAGCGGCCGCCACACGAGATGCTGTGGTCACTGTCCCAGGGCTGGGAACCCAACTACCCAATCCATTTCTGTCTTGTCTTGCATGGACAGTCAAGGCGGAAGTCCAAGGGCAGTGATGTGAGATGTAATGGAGGAGAGACAGGAAGTGATCAAGAACCAAGGTTGTCCTCAGGAAGGCGCCATCCATTAGGGCAGCAGATCTCAAGCAGCGGCAGGACCATTGGGGTATTAACCTTCCTCCCCTCACAGGACCAGCTCAATTGCCACCCAGAGCCACTGGGCCACCTGCCCTTACTCAAAACCCACCTTGTAGATGTACGGCAGGGAAAAAAAAAAAAAGCACAGAACACAGAAAGACAATCTTGGAAAATGGTACTTCCTTCAAAATGCGTAAGATTAAAAGACAAAAACAAAAACAAAAAAACCCACCAAACTAAAAGGGTGAGTGAGTCTGAGAGACAGTTTCAGGCCTATATTCCTCTAACAGCAGGAAAGAATGGCATTTAGCAAAAATAAGTCTATCCCTGAGAATCTTAAGCAATATAAGCCATATTTTATCTCCATATATAACAAAAAACTAGAAAATGCTCATCTTCTCACGAATATTAAAACATCTCCTTCAGTAATTAAAAAAATTGACCTAAGACATCAACATAATCAGAGCAAAAATCCTAAAAAAATAATTAAGTGAAAGAAAGAGTCCGTGCCAATCTGGACAGCAGGTAATACGTTACCAATCTGATAAACTAAAAGGTCATTTCCAATCTGGAATTAAATTAAATTATCTTTTAGTGGCTGCTATGAGTAGGGGAAGAGGAAGGTTTACTCTTCTCAGCCCACAGAGGTGGCCATCGCTCCCCCAGTACACAAAGGGCTCAGGTTCATCTTAAATAAGCGCTCCGACGACTGCAGGACTTGAGACTGGAATAGATATTTGTTTCCCAAAAGAACCAAGAGGGACAAGTCACAGACTCAACCCAAGAGAAAAAGAGACAAAGGACTGAGGCTGGCGCACGATGACAAGACTCGGCTACTGAATGGGCTCAACACGACACTCTCCACGAAGACTGCGGGACACGGCATGGGGCGCCCTGGCGTCAGTCCCCATCAGCATCCGAATCTGCAAACTTTAGTTCACATTTGACATCGAACGGTTTGTCCCTGGCAGAGAGGTCATCGATCCGCTGGGAGTCCTCACGGTCTGTGGGCACTTTGCTGGTGATGGTGTCCTGTTCGGTTTCATAGCCAGTGTCCAGGGCTGGCTTGGGCTGGTCGCCATTCTGCTGTGAGAAGCTCGCAGGCTCCACCAGCGTCTCCTTCACACTCTGCTCCAGGTCAGAGAAATCTGACTTGGGCTTCTTCTTCCCAAGCAGCATGGCTGAGCGGAATTTTAAGCATTGTCCGGGCAGGTAGCCCTTGTAACAGTTGTAGAAAAAGAGGCAGAGGAAGAGGACAAAGATGAAGAGTAGGAGGGACATGAGTAGGCGGTTGTCACTGGACTTAAGATACACTGTCTTCTCCGAGTGAAGCTGGGGGACCGTGTTGATGACCATTTTCGGTTCGCAGGATGTGCCGGTGGAGGAGGACTTGGGAGGCAGGGTAGCGGCCCTGGGGGAGGTTGCCCACAGAGCCGGGGTAGAGGGAGAGGACCCCTGGGTAGATGCCACCGGCATTTTGGAAGTGATCCTACTACCTTCTGTCTGAACAGCCTGGGAGGCAGGCGACGTGGGGGTCTGAGAAACCACCTTCACTTCCAGGATGTGCTTAGCAAGCAGCCGAGAGACTGTGTTATTCTTCACTCTTTCCTCCGACAGGCACTGGTACACACCACTGTCTCCCTCTGATAGGTTGAAGATGAGTAGGTGTTTCCTGCCCACAAAGCCATACTTGGGACTCACAGCCTGCAACTCGCCGTTCTGGAACTTCCACACGACCCGAGCCAGGTTGGACTTTTGGAAGCATTTGAGTTCAGCTATGCCACCATGCTTGAAAAAATGCTGATGGGAACTTTCTTTACTCTTATCTGGAACATCAAAATAAATGTGCTCAGCATCAACAACTCCGTCTGACGACTCAATTGCTTTCAAAAACAGGTTAATACCCACAGGACGACAGAGAGTTTCACCCACTGGAGCCAGATGGAATCTTCAGGACCAGGATAAAGATATCCGAGACCCGGCAGCAGCCCCCAGAAATGAAGAATTCGGTGACGGCTCTGAGAAGTCCCTATTCTCACTCTGTCCCTGGAGAAAGCTCAGCAGGCAGGAGGGCTGTGCACTGGTCAGCTCCTCCACCTGCAGTAGTAACCAGGGTCAGCTGCCAAATGATCTGCTAATGGCTGACATAGGCTAGCCAGCCACCAGGGACCCTCTTCTTACATGTCTGTGACTTGGCTGGTGAGGGAAGGGGGCACAGGGCTTGGGCCCATCAGACCTCATGTGCTGGGAAGGAAGATTAGAAGCCCCGCGGGATACTCTCTACCTCTGGTCATGGCTATTCCCAAATGGCCAGCTATCAGTAGTGGAACCCCCAAGAGGACAGGAACTAATTATAGGCGTGTCTTTTGTCGGAAATACCAGAGACGGGAAAAAGTTTGGGGTTGGGGATACTTGCATATATAAAATGAGTCAGCTATCTTTGGAAGAGGACCAAAATCTAAATATGAAATTTCATTTGTACTACAGTGACACCTTATACATATAGCCTGGAGGGAATTTTGTACAATTTTCTGTGTGTGAGTGTGTGTTCACATATAGAGGCCAGAAGTCTACCAAGTGTCATTCATCCCTCAGGTAACAGTTATCTGTTATTTTTTTTTTTTTTTTTTTTAGTCTACCATTTGTCTGGTACTTGCTAAACCAGCTAGGCTGTCTGGGGCCAGCAAGTTTCAGGGATCCACCTGTCCTGCCCTCCTTAGCTTTGGGATCACGGACACAAACCACCATGGTTTTACATGGGTCCTGGGATCGAAGTCAGGTTCTACAAACAGCTATCTCCCTAGCCTTAAAATACTTAAAATAACATTTTACACATGAAACTACCATTCTAGTGTAAGATTTTCTCCTTGAAGTCTGACCCTGCACCAAATGTTCCCAAATCACTGTTGTTCAATTCGGGCTGTTCGGCCATAACCTAAAGGCTCCTTCCTTCTCCTTCTTAACAATCTCAGGTTTTGTTTAAGGAGCGCAGCTAAGGAGAAGAGCTTGGTGTGGGGCAGGACATGCTTTCCAGTGACCCGATACACCTTGTGTGGCTTTGAACGCCCTTGCTGGAATCAAAGGGACAGAGAAAGATCATAGGTCCACCACAAGGAGAGGTCACAGGTCTGCTGCATGCCACCTGACCTCCGCTCAGGGAGGAGAATGGAAAACAAAACGCACACGAGCGGTGTGGAATGGAAACACCAGGAACTTTGGCATCCTGAGCAGGAAAGCAAGGGAGGGCCACTCACCCAGGCACGAGGATGTGTCGCCTCTCATCTCCTGAACCCAGGCCCTGTAAGACAACAGGTGCCCATTACTCTCCAGCCTGTCTACAGGGCCCGTACACACAGTCCCGTTCGCACTCATACCTGTTGGAGCCCACAGCCTGGTGCAAGGTAACACAGGCCTTGGCAGCTGGGCTCCAGGCACAGTAGGGGTCCCGCGCCAGCACGCAATCCTCACAGCTAACGTGCTTTCCGCAGAAGGCCAGGGGAGCCTGGACCACTCCCGAGTTGGAGCCAGCGTAGACAAACCTCTTCCCCTGTGTATGGGAGACAAACAGCAGATGTAAGGAGGACTAAGACACTGATGGGGTTGCTAGCTTCTCTACCAGCCCCGGGGAAAGCACCGTGCGCTGAAGCACTGCGGGGAGGAAGGGCTCCCTGGCTCAGAACAGGCCACAAGGCCTGACCACCAATACCTAAAGGACAGTTTCCTGATTAGTATTGTCAACTTGACACACCTGGGAAGAGGGAACCGTAGTTGAGAAATTGCGTACATCAGATTGGCCTGTGGACACGTGTGCGGGCCATTTTCTTATTTGCTAATTAATGTAGGTGGGTTCAGCCTGCTGTGGGTGATGCCACCCTTGGGCAGGTAGTCCTGGGCTTTATAAGACAGTAGCGAAGCAGAAGCCAGAGGGCAAGCCCATAAGCAGCTTCCTCCATGGTGTTTGCTTCGGTTCCTGTCCCAGCCTCCCTTAATGACGGACCTGGAAAGGGTAAGCTGAAACAAACCTTGTCCTCCGCAGGCTGTTTATGGTCAGAGTTGATTATTACAGCAACAGAAAAGCGAACTAAGAGAGAAATCGTGTATAAAAACACATAGGCAGGTGCACTGTGTCCCACGAGGACTCAAACAGCACCCGAGAATCCGTAGGGCCTGGGATCTGACATCACCCTTCCACATCTGGGCCGGACCTCGGGCTGAGGGCACTGGATTTCTGCACCAGCCTCTCTTCTGAGAAAAGACAATTTTATCCCGATTTCCCCTGACTGAAACACTCCCTCCTAGAGGGCAGAGGGAGGTTCACAGGACTCAGAAACTAAAGGAAACTTAAGAAGCTGGAGAGCTGTAAGATTCACAAGTCCCTCTTCCCCAAGGTTACGTAAGCACTAAGCAAATGCTGGCGAGACCTGCCGAGCTGCCTGTTAGCTGTGTAGAGAGCTCTACCGATGCAGCTTCTGGGAATGCTACTTATGCTAGAGTAGGTTGTTTGTTGACGCAGCTGCTGCCTCTGAGTCACCCACGCTCTTGTAAATAATCCCTCATTCATACCCTGTAGGTAACTCCCCCAAACTCACTGGTTCACTGAGCTAGACTGGTCCATCCGTGGTGCCCTCCCTGGGGTAAAGAGATTTCTGTGTCTTTAGAAGCTCACAACAGCCCTCTGCAGCTGCCTCCCATTCCCAATCTGATACCCGTACTGCTCTCCTGGACTTACGGTAGAGGACACTGCACTACAGTCAGAAGCCAAAGGGCACAGCCTTCAAAGGCCAGTCCTGTCTCCTGGCATAAAGTACGCACCTGTGATAAGGACCTGTCCTTATCACTCATCTCTGAATCCAGAGTGTCAGTGTGACCATACCCATCGACATCGGGCAAAGAACAAACAGAAAGTCAGCAAATTTCACCCAGCAAGAGACACTGCCATGTGCTCTCTGCTTGCCTGTATTTGTGGGGGAAGTCATGATGCTGCAGTATAGCCACTGGCTCAGTCCCTGCCAGGCACTGACTTCCAGGACAGGGACATGGCATGGCACTGGCTGCAGGCCAGGTCCAGCTACCCACCTGGTGCTGGCAGAAGTCCAGCACACAGGTAAGTGACTGATGGCCCCTTGGTATCTGTGGTGGCTATCTCCCTAAAGGGAACTAAATCACAAACATAGGGCCCACGGATATGCAGTCCATAGGGCAAGGCAATGCCAGGCCACAGAGTTCATAACAAGCCAGGCATCAAAGATGAGGACACAGGCAAGAAGCTAGCACTGGCACCTGAAGCGAAAAGGGTGACCCAGGACCTATCTCGCAGTGGGTCACATCAGGGTCCTGGCAAGGACAGGAAGCACCTTGGCAGGCAGGTGGCATCTGTCAGCAGGGAGGTGCTGGCCCTGCTCCTTGTTTTCTCTGGGTCTTGTGCTGCTCAAACCCAGTCCTCCGCACCTACGAGGCTCACGTCCTCTTAACAGTCACATTCATGGAAAGCTTACAAACACACACGGAGATCACCTTATGAGGACCATACAATGAGGCCCAGGAGCACATGGCAACACGCAGCACAGCCGAGATCTGGGCGAGCCCACATTCTGTACCTTACTGCCCTATCCTAGCTGTAATATGTGGTGGCCACCTCTTCCCAAGGCCAGTGGACAAGGAACAGCAAGTTCCCAGGCCATGTTTTTTCTATACAGTCCACCGCTAAAGGACTTTGTACCTCTTTTTATTTTTGCAGTGGGGTCTCACTTGGCTCAGGCCAGCCTTGACTCCTGATCCTCCTGCCTCCGCCTGCCAAGGCCTGGGACAACAGGTGTGAAGCACCATGTCCCATTCAGGGGCTCTAAATAAATAGATAATTTATATATAATTTATTTATGTATTATTTATATATAATACATATAATTTGTATATCTATTATTTATTTATTAATATGTCCCTTCACAGCCCCCCCTCTCTCCACAGCCCTGGCTGTCTTGGAAAACTCTATGCATACCAGGCTGGCCTTGAACTCATAGAAATCCACCTGCCTCTCTGCCTCCAGAGTGCTGGGATTAAAGGCATGCACTACCATAGCTGGTAGAGGTTTTACATTTTTAGTTGCTTGAGAATACATTTTAAAAATTAGTATTTTATGATCTATGAAAATTTTAGGCAACACATAGTGTGGCTTCCACAGGCTGATTTGGCTATCGTTGTGTTTCCATGGCTCGTTAGAGCCAGAGTACAAAGCTGGGTACCTGGGACTGAGACTCTGGCTGCCAAGCCTGCCAAGCCTGTCAGAGACGTGCTGGGAGCTCCACAGGGTGGGCTGTTACCAATCAGCACATGTACCATGTCCCACAGCACAGTCTATATTCTCTCGGGATAGAGGCACAAGGACGTGTTTCCCCAGGTTAGAGACGACCCAAAAGGGCCAGCTACCGGCTCTAGTGGCTTAGTATATTCAACCTCCTTGGCTCTGCCATGCCTCCTTCCCAAGCTATAGATCCTATGGAAGAATGCGGTAAGAGTCCAAAGGCCAGCTCATCTAGGCCAGAGGCTGCCAAACCTTGAGACACCATCCCAGCCAGTCCTCACCGTGGAGAAGACAAGCATGCAGGTCTGCCCCAGACCACATTACCTTCTTTGACGACAGCAGCAGAGTCTGGACCGGCTCATAGTCCTGGAAGAGCTGGGTCTCCTCGACAACGTGCACCTCTTTCCCAAGGATGACAGCTTTATGTAGAGCTCCCCGGTCTGCAAGGTCGAAACCCAGGTCAGCAAGGAGGGAAATGCTTGTTTTAAGGGTCAACTTACTGCAACGTAGAATCACCTAGAAACAGCCTCAGCAGAGGAACTGCCTAGATCAGGTTAGCCTGTAGCAACGTCTGTGGAGGGCTTGTTGACTGACATGGGGAGACCTTACCCACTGTGAAGGCACTGCACCCACAACAGGTAGTCCTGGACTTTGTAAGTGAAGGAAGCTAGCTAGGTAAGCATAGAACAACCCAGCAAGCAGGCAGCATGGGTGCATTAATTTCTCTGGGCTCTTGGCTGTAAGTGTGATGTGACCAGCTGCTGAGGTTCCCAGCCGACTTCCCGAAATGACGGGCTATAGCCAAACACAACCCCTTCCTTTAAGTTACTTTCGGCCAGAGCGAAATGAAAGAAGACTCCAACCTCCATGGCGACCACTCACACTTCCGCATGCTCAAGTCATTCCCTCACCAAGGCGTTCAGAAGAGGATGTCTTTGCTTTAGAAGGGGAGAGCAGCACTTGGCAAAATAAATAATCAGGAGCTCGTTACAAGAACTCCAGTTTTCCCATAAAGCATCACCCCTGCCCCAGGGTGGACGCCACCGACCTTCACTAGTAAGGTCACATCCTGACACCTGAGTCACATTTGCTGTAAGGTGGCTGTAACCTTCAGGCGAGGTTAGGGCCCCAGACATTCAGGCGAAAGCAAAATGCTCAAGTCATCTGGACAGTGGGCCCTGGGGCGCTGCCAGCTGCTAAGCTCCAACTCTTCACCCCCATCCCAGAAAACTTGTCTGGAGTTGTGCCGCCTCCTAAGGCTAATCAGGGCAGAATGGAGCCTGGCTCCTCCTAGACGGGGCAGGGTCTCCCACTACAAATGAGGAAATACCAGGCCAATCCCACTGGTTCCATGACAACAGGGACTACTTTGTCCCACAGGCCAGGACTTGCATACTTAACAAGTGCCCCAGGTGCCTGCTGATAGTCACAGAACCTCAGAATCCCAGGTGCAGGGATGCCTTAGAAATCCCTTCATGTTGTCCCAAACCCCTCGGGTGCCTGGAAATAACAGATCTGCCCACAAATGACCACGTGAATTTCCTAGTCTTACCAAGGAACCCACCTGTGCTGATAAACATGACGTCGTAGAAGGTCCCATCCAAGGCCTGGGTCCTGTCTACCACTATCTGGGTGTAGTTTACATCTTTTTTTATTAGCTTGGGCCTGTTGTCTATTGGGGTCACCGAGTCATCCATCAGAGGGTGGTCTTTTACAAACTGCAGCGTTTTGTCTGGGAGATTCAGAGAACTGGTGTAGTTGGCTGCCCGAGCCTCACTGTCAATGCACTGTGGGAAAAAGCAGCGTGATAACACGTCCCCTTAGCGTGATAACACGTCCCCTTAGCGTGATAACACGCCCCCTTAGCAGCGTGATAACACGCCCCCTTAGCTCCAACTGAGCACTGAAGAGAGGCCGCATCAGCAGCCCTGGAGGGCCACAGTCACACCTCCAAAGAGGAACAGGGGCTGAGGTGACCTCCCGGGGGACAGGAGCAGTAGTTTTAAGGCATGGCCACATGACATAATTATCTTAGATCAGCAGAGGAATTAGGTGTCAATGAAAACCCTCAGCAAACCTCTCCAATTAAAAACACTCGTTTCATAGCTTCCCTGTGAGAAGAGAGCATGCTAAATATTGTTTAACATGTATACACGCGCGCGCGCACACACACACACACACACACACACACACACACACACACACGGGGAGAGGGAGAGAGAAAGAAAGAGGGAGGGGAACCAAATTCTAAGTAGCACAAAAGAAAAAAGGGCTGGAAATTTTTTTTTCTTTGTCCCAGCTCCTGAGCCATGTTTCAGTGAACACTGCACCCCCACCAAATTAACCAGGGGGGCCACCCACAGAGAAGCTGGTCCTGGGGAGAACTTCGAGAGTCAGATAGGGCACTATCTAAAAGCCACCCCCACACACCCATTCACCACATGGCAACAATGTGCAGGCAACCCTAGAATTTCCTTTGCTTTAAATTTACTATATTTAGGAGGCCAGAACGTGATGCCTGTTGTCTAATGGACAGGCTGCCTCAGAAGACAGCCTAGGCTCTGCTGACAAACGAGGTTTCTTTGGAGAAATCGGGAAATTGAGTGAGCCTGCCATTGCACAATGGCAGTTTCTCAAAGGAACCCAGGCCAGTGGCACTCTCTCATTTGGGCAGCATGCGGTGAGCCCTGTTCACATGGAAGAGATCAGAAAAGGAACAAGCTCCACTCTTCACCCCCAGGCCCAGCAGCCACTCGTCCCAGTGCAGAGACTCCTGTTGCCATGCAACAAGCTGCAAGGAAGCTCGGGAATCTCTGCAGTCTCATGCTTGGGGCCAGAGACCCAAAGGGAAGATAAGCCCTCCCTGGAGCCGGAGACCCTGCTTACCGTTCCAGGCCGGGGAGTGGGTACTGGGCCATTGTAGCGCACCCACTTGGTGTGAGATTGCTCCACCGTGGCACTCTGCATGTATTTTCCACGGGAGAAGACGGCCTCCACTGTGGCCAGCGAATAGGCACAAACCGCTGACAGACCCACATTGTTCCTGTGAAGGGGAAAGCGTGAGTGTCAGGAGGGTAGCAGGTCATCAGGGCGGGCAGGCCCCAACTGCCAGGGGAACTAACTTACAACTGTGGGGTGAAGACGGCATAGAACACAGGCTCCTTGAGGCCTGGGGCCCGCAGCACGAAGACATCCTGCAGTATGTTGAAGACCAGGCCACTGTCTGGCCTGGAGCAGATCAGCCTGGCCTTTAGGAAGGAGGTCCACTTCTTTTGCAAAGTCCGAAGGCCGCCCTGGTCCCCCTGGAATGCCAGAGACAGTGCGTGGTAGGGGCAGCACAGATGGCCAGCCACACAAACAGCCAGTTCATATGTCCCCACCTACCAGGTAGCCCAAGTCTGCTGCGGACAGTTACATAAGCGCAGCACTACTGCCACGTGGGCTGGGATCACAGAACACACAAAGAGACACGTTCAATGACAACCAAAACAACCACATTTGTCACCCCAAGTATCACACAAGAGCTACTGGACTTGGCTCCCGCAGCTTTCTGAGCTGTGACCCCCAAAGGAGCACGTAAGAGCTGGGCAAGTGATGGGTGGCCTCCTTCCCATCACACTGAGAGACCCTTTCATGTCCCCTCTGCCTGTCCAATTCTAGGTGTTTTTCATTTTCAGTGAGCCAATAGCTGGGAGGCAGCTATGAACTGCAGACGACTCAGGGCTGGAGAGAGCGACAGCTTGCTCCCTTCCTGGCCTTTCTCCTGCAATTCCAATTACCCGCGATTAGTCACACACAGAAAGGATTAATGCTCACTTTGACTCTTTTCCCCCTTCAGTTTTTTTTTCCTTTCATGTGTATGCACGCGTGGTGCGCCTCCATATGGATTCATGTGTGGGTGCATTTGGAGGCCTGAGGTTGATAACAGAAATCTTCCACCTCATTCTTTGAGACAAGGCCTCTCAATCAAACTCAGGGCTTGCTGATGAGGGTAGTCCCTCTAGCAGACTTGCTCCAGGCTGGCATTACAGGGGTCCACCTGCAAGCCATTTACATGGATTCTGGAGATCAGAACTCTGGTCCTTTTGCCTTTGTGGCAAGAATTTTAACCACCACCTTCCCAATCCTCCTTGGAGTCTTAAGAGAGAAAGCATCCATACAGTTCTGCCAGTTTAATCACCGGTCATTGTTCCGTCTCCTACTGTGCCTCAATTGTACATTAAACCATATCACAAGGGGTTTCCATTCAAAGAGCATTGTGCAAGGAATCTCGGAACAGCAGCACCTGTCCAGGACTATGGGTGGGAACTGGGCCTGGGGAATGGGCAAAGCACTCACCTTGCACACCCTGGCGACTCGTGGGATCATTAACTTGAAAACGAACTCGTACTCCACAGACACCTCCGTGAAGAAGAAGTAGACCTTGTCATCGTCACCCTCTGCACCATCTGGGCTTTTCTGGATCACATCCGCAAAGACGAAGCTAGGCTCTGCAAAGCAGTATCACAGGATCATCCCTGTATACAAACCACCTTGCCACCTCTCTACCTGTTCCCCATGATGTCACAGGCTGGCCAGTGCAGCCTTAGGGACTGGAGGCGTCCCTTCTAGGATATCTATACTGTGTACATGTCACACTAGTAAACTCCAGACCTGGATGCCTGCCTCCCTTCCTCAGCTTCAGCGAGGTGCACGGCTGGTGCTACAGAAGAAGCTGGGGAGGGGGGAAGCATCTGCTGACTTAAACAAGGGCCAAATCAGCCAATGTCAGCCATGGGAGGGCTACCAAGACTCCGAGTCCTGGGGAGGAAATGGCTGTCTCATACCTATCTCAGACCCCAGGGTCTGTCTCCGGATCAAGGGGCTTCAAAAAGACCATGATCTCACTGGCCAGCATCCCCAAGAAAAGATCCACAAGTAGACCCCCATCATCTACACCCTAAAGTCAGACAGCAGACATGCTTGTCTCTCAGTAATACAACATCTAAATACACCTGGCCTGACCCCAGAGGCTCCCCCTTTCACACCACACTGGAAACTGACCACACCCTGAATCCTATGTCTGCTTTCTTCCCATCAGAGCTTCATTAAAGATTCCCAAATTGATTGGGGGGGGGGGAGAAGGGGTGCGACAGAAGCAGATTTAAAACGATGTTGCTAGCAGAGAGCAAGACAGCTGCTCCAGTGTGGGTCCTGAGCAGTTCCAAAGAGTTTCTACTACCTAGGATCTGACATGAGCCGTAGTCCCCCACCCCCACCCGCCCCGCTCCCCATGGTTTGGGGACAGGCAGAGGAAAAACGAAATGGTACACCCGTGAGGCTAGCAGCACATACTTCTTACCATTGAGCCACGGGATAGCATACTCTGTCCTCAGGGGACTATAGGAGGAGTTTCGAGAGATGATGGGTTCGCTGCCCAAGAAATTATATGATGTTCCAGAGTAGAGCTCTCCCCCTGCAGTGGTGAAAAGGGGGTAGAGAGGGGAAATCCAATCAGTCCTTCTGCCTATGGTGGATGCTGGGGACAATTGTTTAGCACAAGATCTCGACATTAGCTCAGGCTGGCCTATAAGCAAGCCTCATGCTCCCACCTCCACCAGGTATCATACCTATACCAGGCTACCATAATCTATTTATACCCTCATTAATCCCTTGGAGAAAGGGGGCCTCCTTGACTCCTGTGATATGCCTTTCTGCTTCCTACATCAATATTTTTTTTTCTTTTATCAGGACAACCACAGTCGTCAAATTTAATTACGTTTTTCTAGGTTAAAGGGTAATAGGATAGCTAATCACCAATGAGAATTCCCATGGCTGAAACGAACACTCCTCAGCGTTCGACACCTCGGAAAGCCATCCTAAGTAGGAAGCACTTTAAGTCCTAAGAGATGCTGAGGCACCCACACCTCCAGGCAGCATGGTCCAGCCTCCCCTACTTTAAACACACTCAGAACATGACCGCACCACTGCGCAGAAGCGCCACCTCACAGGATGCCTGTTTTGAACTACAATATTGAATGTCTCACAAAGTTCCCTGGCTATTGCACACTGATGGTGAAGACGGAACCTCCACCTGACTGTCAGATCCCAGGGGCAGCTGTCCGTACAACAGCGCGTACCCACGCGCCTCTGAAGTGCGAGACCACAGCAGGAGGCGCCACGGCCCCAGGAGCATCTAGGTGGTGTGCACATGACTGACCGAGGCATGGGACCCTGCAGTGGGGCCTGGATGATGAGCTCCAAAGCTCTTCCTGAGGCCTGTGCAGCGGGACGCTCACCTTCTGTGAAAGGAGCTAGTGTCCGAATGGAACCAAGGGAGACAAGACTTGGGGATGAGCTGAGTGTCCCAGGTGGGCTACCACAAACTCGGAGAGTGCAGGAGCCCAAAGGCAGGACTCACCAACCATGACTGATGTGTAGCTGTGGGCAGGGTCGAAAGGGCATCTTCCTTTGCCATCTTCATTTTTCCCCAGAAACTTGAAGGATGTCAAGTTCTACAATGGAAGAAAAAGAAAACATCTGACCTTTGGATGCTGAGGACGTGCGCTTGCACCATGAAGACCAAAAGTGGGGAGCAAACGCGCCCTGACCCATGTGGGTCCAGCCCTGGGAGCAGCGACACCTGTAGTACATCTCAAGCATGTGACAGAGCCTGGGATGTCTCAGCTTGCTCAACCACACTTCCAAATGGGCAACACAAACCAAACAAAAACCATGGAATCCTCACCTCTGTTCATCCACTCCCAGCAGCACCAGGAGGATCCATTCTGATTACTAAAGGCAAAACCAAGCTCGCTACAACATAGGCCATGCTGTGCTCTAAGCTGCCCCATCATACATATAAAACAACAGTTTCCAGGCTGCACCTTGCCCTAGGAGATTCCATTTACAAGGATGGACCTGCAAACCACACCGTCCACCCCAAACAAACTGATAAGCAACTTATTCTTGGAAACAGAAAAGGGAGCCACCCTGTGAACTCATCAGGAGGAAGTTGAGAACGTCAGGGCACATATTTGCATTAAGAATACCTGGGAAAGCAGACCCCAGGAGAAGGTGTAACTTCCTCATTGGGCCCCAGGAAGCAATGGGCATTTAACATTGTGATGGATGGCCCTCCACACCAAACTATCACCTGGTATGTACTTGGAGCTGGTCTCTCCGGCTTTGCTCTCAAACATTTGACTGCAGCAGCTCCTTCCCAGCATTGGTCTCATTTGAAATCAACACAGAATCTCTGAGCCCAGTTCTGAAACCTCAGCCTCTTTAACCTGTATTTATTCTACAGTCATACATATGCCATACACATATAGTTGTCATATGCTGTGTGATATGCATTACTAATTAAGATTCAAATAAAAGCAAGGAGTGGGTGGACACGCCTTTAATCCCAGCACTCGGGAGGCAGAGGCAAGTGGATCCCTTGAGTTGGAGGTCAGCCTGGTCTACAAAGAAAGTTCCAGGGTAGCCAGGGCTACATAGAGAAACCCTGTCTCAAACAAACAAATAAACAAACAAAAGACTGGAACAGAAGAGTGTGTGTCTGCCTTGGTCAGATCACCAGGGCAGGCGGGATTATACAGCAGACTGATGGTACTAAAAGCACGAACCCTTGAGAATTTGTTATTGAATAAATTCTGGCTTGAGGAAAGACACAGCAGAGGCCATGGATCAAGGAATACTGCTTGCTCCGGTGACTTGCTAAGCCTGCTTTCTCATACACCCACAGTGGTCTGGGCCCTCCCATATCAATCACTAATCCCTGCAGGCCAACCTGAGGGAGGCATTTTCTCAAACTTGGTTCCCTCTTCTCAGATAACTCTGGCTTCTGACAAGTTGGCAAACATAAAACAAGAAACAGGACACATACAAGGAAAAAACACATGCATCCAAACATTAATACAAAATGAATCAGAATGTTCTCATACAGGGAAAAATGAGACACAGTGAAATGCCAAGTGACAAAGTGGGGGACATGCCCACAAAGTGATAACGAGGTATTTCCACTTCTGAATATACAAGAGGCTTGCAGACTTATTACAGAAGAATACAGCGGATGAAAAACAGAGGCCAAAAAGAGACATGAGCCAGAACTTCAGAAGTGTTAGGAAACTCAAAGGGGACAGGCCCTGTACACCTAACAGACTGGAGAGGTTGAGGAGTAGTGCTGTCTACCAGTCAGGAGCTACCAGCCCTGCCAGAAGCAGCTGGCTAGAAGCCACAGGCCAGCAAGCACACAGGGCCTCACAGTGTAAGAACGACTGCAATGACCAATGGCCCACTAAAAGCAGTAAAGGTCACCAGTCAGGTTAGGAAGTTTGAGCTGGGGTGACAGTGTGGCTGGCCCAGTTGATAATACACATCTGTCATCAAACCTCACAGGGATGCCTGGAGGCTACTGGGCTATGCCCTGCTCTGAGCTATTGTACAAAGGAGAAAAATGGAGGGGATTGATAACCGCTGTGCTTTCTTAGCTACAATGACGAATTCAGTTGTGCAGGAAAATGTCCCCAGTTTTTGTTTATTTTGTTTTGTTTTTTCCAAGTCAGGGTTTCTCTGTGTAGCCCTGGCTGTCCTGGAACTCTGTGTAGTCCAGGTTGGCTTCGAACTCAGAGATTCTCTTGCCTCTGCCTCCCTAGTGCTGGGATTAAAGGTGTGCACCAGTACCATCTGACAAGATGTCCCCATTCTTAAGAGATTCTTGCAAAGACCTATGGGAACCACGGGGTCACGCTTTATCAAGTGTATACATGCTCACACAATTACAAATAAGAACAGCTACAAACATGTGGAAAATGACACATGGTACAGTGTGGTCCAGACGCACAAATGCACCACAGGGGTGGGCTCTGCTGGAGGTTGGAGCTTTTCTCTATTTTTTTAAAATTAGAATTTCCTAGTCTAGTTTTAAACCAAGCATTCTATTCCCTTACCCCATACCCACGTATTGCTTTGGAGTGTAAATAACAGTGCTGACACTTCTAACTAGACCAATCAGGGTTTAGTCAGAGGTGCCAATGTGAAAATGTCTCTACTACATCACTCTCTTCTTTTCCTCCTTTCTTTTCTGTCTGCCTTCCTTGTTTTCTACTTGAGATGTCTATCTTTGAGGACCAAGGGCCTTTGCATCCCAGAACACCCACCACACGCATATACACCGTACATACAGAACACACACACACACCACACACACACCACACACACACCACACACACACCACACACACACACACACACACACACACACACCGCCAATCTTTTTTGCATCAGAGAATACAGTCAGTCAGGTAAACCTGTGCAGTGGCTCCCTCCCCCAAACAGCTATACAACTATTCAGTTTCTTAATTCCCTCTTGATAGTTCTTTTTTTTTCTTTTGAGAGAATCTTTTGAGCTTTATCTTGTAACCCAGCTGACCTCATACTCAGGAGTCTCCCAAAAGAGCCAGGGATTTCTGGTTTGTCTCCCCACACCGAGCGCCCAAGTGAATTTCTAATGAGTCTGTGTTTTGTCTGGTTATATGTCTGACTCTGTGTGTGTGTGTCTTCTATATGTATGGTGGATATGCATATGGTCTATGTTTATATAAGTGTATGTGTGGTGCTGGGGATCAAAATCCAACATCTCTTGCATGCTAGCATGCCTAGCCTCTAGCTGAACTATAACTGGGAACAGGTTTTAAATTTCAGCTAATTGAGGGTTTGGGTGAATGAAGCTTTTCATTTTGGATGCTTCCCCCATCTGTAGCCAACTGCAGCAGAGCAATGAACGAAGTCTCCTGCCTCCTTGCCTTGCCCTGTCCTGCCAGGGTGTCACTCCCCCATGTTCAGCAGACCCACGCGGTACGTGCTACCGTTCCTCAAATGCCGAGCCTCACAGTCATCAGAACACAGACTAAGGTTTAGTAAGAGCCAAGGTTTTGTCATCCAGTGGAGATTTTTGGAGCTATGCCCAGCAAAGAGAGGAAAACCATATAGTATGTTTCATTCCTATTTGTTATTGTTTATTTGTAAAATGTCTCCCATGGGCTCGTGGGTTTGTTTCCAGGTGGCACTATGGTGGGGAGGTTGTAGAAGTGACACCTACCAGAGGAAGTCAGTTTCTTGGGGGGCCACCCCTACTTCTTATCCCTGTCTGCCTTCTGTTTTTCTGAGATGCCGTCTATTTCCTTAAAGTGTGAGCCAAGGTAAGGCCTTCCTCCCTTAAGTTGTTTTTTGTCGAATATCTGGTCACAGCAAGGGCAAAGGTGAGTGATTTGTAATATACAGTGTATATAAACTTCCATATGTTGCTTGAGTGCACAGAGCAGCTGTCTTTGGAAGCAGGGCTTGCCCCCATTGCAGACCCAAGTAGGCTTTTCGCAAAGGGTCTCCAAAACCTCTGGTCTGGGGATGGGCTGTCCCTCAGCCCTGTGACAGAGGGGAAAGAACAGCAAAGAACCCAAGAGTAAGAACACTGTGAAGAACACCCAGGAACACTAAGCCCTTGAGAGCAGCTAGAAAGTGAATCTTTTGCAAAAGAGGTTACTATTATTTATCTCATGATATAAAAGTGCCTATAGTGTGGGGGGCAGACAGAAGTGACTGCCAACTCCCTTGGTTTGTAAGCTCCTTATCTGATGGCACAGTCTCTCTGCTGCTATCTGTTCTTTTATTTAGAAGCCTTGCCCAAGTGAACACTTTGCTGTGACCAGGGCTCTGTCTATTGGGAGCTCCAACAGGCTGCCTTAATGAGACCTCCTTGATTTCTGAGGGGCATTTTAAACACCCAATTTGATGTTTTGATATCTATCTATCTCTTGGTAATTATCTTTTTACGTTGTCTTGCCATGTACTTAATAAATTCATTTATCCCACACTGCAAGTATGGCTACTGTAGATTATCCTCTGGAGCACACAGACACTGGTCAGGAGGAACAGGGCTGAGGGCTGCTTGCTGTAGGAAATCTGACTGTGTAGTTCTTGGTACATACAGCTTGCAGAGAGAACGGGAGAGCGTGGCTCTCCTTTCATCACTGGCCAGGCTGGTGTGTGAGCACGTGATTAAGAGGGATGTGTTGGGGCCTTACCAGGTGGTCACAGGTGGGTTGGAATGCATTGGTCCCACACACATAGAGGGAGGTGGTGCTGAGTGGCTGCAACACTCGGATGTAGTTGAGGCATTCTGTCTGCAAGGAAAACACACACAAATCAACAGGCAGCCACCAAAGAATCTGCATGTCCCCATGGTGAAGGCCAGTCACCCACTGCCATGTCCTCTTCTCTACTCAGGCTGATCTGTCTGTACCCACTGAGGGGGCACACTGCACAGTAAGCCAGGCTCTTCAATGTGAACTTTATTTCTGTGGTCCACAGGCAGTTCAAGTGCCAGGCATGACTTTAGCTCTGTCCCTAAAAAGATGCTCAGTCAGTATCTGTTGACCAAACAAAGCCAAGACCAAACAAGAGCTGACCTCAAATTGTACCGGGGTACCCACGACAGAGGGGCAATGTATTTACCCTTGCTAAGCACACCATTCATTTTGGTGCCCATATCACCAAAGCAGACACTGTACAGACTCCTTCTGCTTCCTTGGGGACCCCACCCTACACTCCCGCCAGCACGGAACTAGAAATAGCGACTAGTAGAGTCAGAAAAAAAAAGCTAAACCTGAGGGTATAGCCAGCTGTGCATCCCTGAGGGCCCGGTGGGAAAACAAAGATGACAGTTTGGAACCCATGTGCTATTTTAGCACAACAGTGCTCATATTTTATGAGCTATAGCCTGAAATTATCTCAAAGTGGGAAAGTTGTTCTTTCTTTTTCTTTTTTTTCCCAATAACTGTTTTCAAATGGATGGGGTATCATTCAGAGGAGGGCTCCCTACCAAGTTCGTTGTGGGTCCCCACGTGTGGCAGTACAAGGTAACAGCTCATTCGGCTACACGGATTGCCTGCACGACAGCGAGCCCACCATAATGCCTGCCCGCCTCTTAGTTCCTGAGCTAACACTGCAGCTAGAGACCAGTATACAGTGTAAGCGTTCAGTTCACATTTAACCAAGGAAGTTTAATTTAAAAAAAAATTAGTGGGTTATTTTTTTCTTTTAATCTTTGTTTTGAAATCAGTCCACAACTGATAAACTCTGCCATCACTCAGCCATCGTGACCACCATCAGGAACAACCTGGCTCTTGTGGTCTAAGAACATCTGAGACATCTGCAGGGCACCAGGGTGGGCACAGGTGGGTACCCAGAGTGCCTGAGAAAAGGGATCCAAGGCCCAGTCTCGCTGAATGGGCACCACACTGATGTATAAAGACAAAAAACCCAAACCCCAAAACTAAACAAACAAAACAAAACAGCCAACCAAAGCCCTGTAACTTCTCAGACCTCAGTGGGTGCAGGGGAACCCAGAAACATGGGGGGTTGGGAAGGGGTAGTCAATTTTACATCAGGTACTCACAAGGCCAGGCCATTTGAAAAAGCTTCTCCAGTGCCTGCACCGAGAGCACTAATCCTAACACGGGATGGGGGATGGGGGGTGGGGCAGATGTGTTGAGACAACAGGACTGAGTCCAGCAGAATCACATGCTACCCAGCGGGCATGTAGAGAGAAGCCCTGGTCCTTGAGAGGCTCCAAATCCAAATCCTAAGAAATGTGTATGCAGGATCTTTGTGACCCACAATTACCTGCTTTGATTTCCCCTTCTCTGCGCACTTTGCTTTTTTGTCTTCAGAGACCTTCCAATACACCTGTGAGGGAGGAATGCATGAATGCATGAGAGCCCAGTTCACTGCAGCCTCCCCTGAGAAGGAACTGCTGGGACAAAACAGACACCAACAGAAAGCGCACAACACAACTCAGCACAGAGGTTCGCAGCCAGAATAAAGTCAGACCGAGAAGAGGGTCACGGATCAGGCAGATGCTGAGGCCAGAGTCATTCCCAAGGCTTCCTGATGCTCTGTGACCATCATCCCCAAACTAGCAGGATAACACAGCCTTCAGACTTGCTCCAAAGAAACAGCAGAGTGCTGGGGAGACGGCTCCATGCGGGAAGTGTTTGCAGTGATACATAAGGACACGAATTTGATGCCTAGAATCCATGTGAAAAGGCCAGATGTGGCCTCATACACTGGCAGTTCCAGTGTGGAGCCCTACACAGGTAATCCCAACTCTGGGAAGGCAGAGACAGGAGTGTCCCTGTGGCTTGCTGGCTGCCAGTCTACTTGACAAGCTCCAGACCAGTTGAGGGACCATGTCTCAACATAACTTGCCTCTCAAGTGCTGGGATTAAAGGTGTGCACCACTACTGTCTGGCTTCTTTTTTTTTTTTAATTTATTTTTTATTTGCTTTGGTGTTTTGTCTGCATGTGTGTCTAAGCAAGGGTGGTGGATCTTGGAGTTACAGGCAGTTGTTAGCTGCTCTGTAGGTGCTGGGAATTGAACCTGGGTCCTCTGGAAGAGCAGCGAGTGCTCTTAATGACTGAGTCATCTCTCCAGCGTGCGTGCGTGCACACACACCCACCCCAGTTCTTTTTTTTAACCTTAAACATGCTTATTACATTTTAATTACATGTTATGGCTGTGCATGTGCCACAGCACATACGTGGAGGTCAGAGGACTGCTTGTGTGAGTTGGTTCTCTCTACCACCATGTCCAGGGGGTTGAACTCAAGTCATCAGGCTTGGCAGCATGTGTCTTACCTGCTGAACCATCTCTTTGGCCTCTTCTTAACCTGACTTTTTCCTTTGACAATTTTATACATGTATATAATGAATTTCAGTCATTTTCAGCCCCCATTACTCTCTCATCCTTTTAAGGGTGACCATGTATATACATGTATATACAACACAAATCAGACGCAGAAACAGCCTAGATTTTTCTTGGGTGACCTTGCTGGTGGAGTCCTGAGCCAGATCTATATAGAGGTATGGGCAGAAGTGAGCCCCTAGGGCAGGTGGGGAGGGCTCTGGACCTACCTCATGTCGCTTCTCAGAGACATCCAGCGCGTTCAGTGCGAAGACAGCTTCCCGGGCGCCCACGTACAGAGTGTCTTTGTCCTCACTCATCAGCAAGGCCGAGTAGTTAAAGATGCCTGGCTCATGAAACTGCACCAGGCCTACCTCTGTGGGCAGCAGAGGAGGGAAGGAAAACAAGAGCCAAGGAATCATTGCTTGGCCTGCACGCACCCTGGTCTCACCCCTTGGGGTCAGTGGCAGCCTGGTCACAAAGGCCAACTGTGTCACACTGCTCCACCATGGAGTAGTCCTCAGGACCCCAGATAAGCTCAATGAGTCCCCCAAATGTGAGAGGGGCTGGCCCACAGCTGGAGCCCGAGGCTGGCATGCATCCCTAGGCTATACCCCTGACCTCCCTCTCTATCCCCTAGTCCTGCTGAGCTCCGAACCCCCCATACCAGGGGTTTCCAGCATACCACGTACCAGATACTTGGTCTACCCTTTACCCCTCTAGTGTGTCTTTAACCATCCACTTTGGGTTTAGGAAAAAAAAAAAACATGTAATGGTTCAGGATTTTCCCACTCAGGAAATAAATGCCTTACTTGAAACCCTCAACAACAAAAATTCAGTACTAGTGCTGAGGACGTAGCTCAATGGCAGAGCATTTGCCTAGTGTGTGCAGGACCCATATTCTTTCCCCACCACCCCCGCAAAAAAAACATCAAGATGGGTGGACACATGTCTCTCCTCAACAACTTCCAGTCATGCCCATAACTTCCAGAGACAAGTGACATTATTGCACCTGCAGCAGTTTTAGGAACATGGTAGCACAGGAAGGACACAAGTTGTCCTGGAACTCACGATCTTCCTGCTTCTGCCTTCTGAGTGTGGGGGTTCTCAGTATGTACTGTGGTGCTTAGCTTGACATTATGAGCTGGCATTTACTTGCCTATAAGTAAGTATTCCCACATGTCCAGGTGGCTTCAGAGTTGAGCATTCTTTTTTTTTTTTTTTGAGGGGGGTGTCGAGACAGAGTTTCTCTGTGTAGCCTTTGGAACCTATCCTGGAACTCTCTCTGTAGACCAGGCTGGCCCCAAACTCACAGAAATCTGCCTGCTTCTGCCTCCTGAGTGCTGGGATTAAAGGCGTGGGTCGCCACCGCCTGGCAAGTTGGGCATTCTTATTGCACTTTGCTTCCCGGCCCTCTGATCCCTCCCTGGAATGCTGTGTAGCCTGTGTGCCCCATCCTGGAAGTCTGACCTGAAGACCTGAGGCTGAGCTAATCTCAGCAGTGCAGCTCAGGTGCCTCTAGTCAGCAGGCATTAAACTGTGAGCTGCTGAGCTCACACGTGCACCCTGACTTAAGCTTGGCGCCTGCTGTGGGGCCTGAAGCAGCCAGCAGGGCCTCCTGCTCCCACAGCATCCTTCAGACATCCCAGCGACTTAAGCCCGCCCTGACCAACTCCGCAAAGCATCCAAAGCATGCATCTCCATGCTCTTCAGAGCCACTAACCCTCACAGCTTTAGAACTCACCTCCATGCTCCCAGGTGATCCGAGGCACAGGCGCATATGCCACCACTGTCCCCAACACTACCATCAGGGCCAAGAATAGCCCCCTAATGGGGGCACACATCCTCATGGGCAGGGGCCACCGAATCCTTCAGCAGTGGACACACAGAGATGGCAGTAGGGACTTCTCAGAGCCCCAAGGCTGGGGCCAGCAACACAGACTGGAGTCCATGAGTGGTAGGGTTCCCGAGTCCCCACATGCCAGGTTAGTGGTGGCCACCGTCACCACCTCAAGCCAAAGGTTACTGGTGTTCCCTTCCAACCTGCAAAAGAAGGAGAGAAAGGCTACAGGTCACAGCAGCTCCAACTAGTTCTCGGTCGTCTCCCGCCCCATCCCTTCCCACTGCCTATCCTGTCTGAATCTGTCTGCTGAGGGACATGAGGGCATTCAGGATCTGTGGTGCTGCCAGACAGGCAGACCTTGCAGAGACACAAGGCTAAACACACCAAGATGGACCTACCGAGGCGGGCTGTGATATGAAATAAGCAGCTAGAGGGAAAGCCAGCCGTGTGGTGATAAAGCCACAAATGAAAGGAACAAGTCGGGTTTCAGTTCCCTGGGAAGCTCACTTCCCAATTTCTGACATGCTAACCCAGGCAAATTATCAGACATGAGAAGTCTGCGGTGACAAAGTGCATGCCTGAGAACACATGCAAGAGTGCACATGTGTGGGCAGATGCACAAACGTGCATGTAGCCATAAATATACGCAAACATACGTGCCCACATACATACAGTATGTGAGCACACATACTAACCTTTATACCTATGAAAACATGCCCTCAGGGCCTCATTTTGCAGGAGTAGCAGGCTTCCACAGAGGACACACAGCCAGCCCAGGAGGCTACCGGGAGCCTCTTCCTGCCTCACTGGGAAGAAGTTAATTACCATGGAAACAGCAGCAATTAACTCTGATTTGTCCAAACAAGAAACAGAAAAACAGGCTTCGGGTGTTTGGTGGAACTGTGGCCATGAGGCTCTTGAGTCTGACCCTGTCCTCACCCAACCCAGCCAGGCCTGAGGCCCAGCACACATCAGAACCCCAGTCTCTGAGCCTATTGGTCCTGACCACCAAAGCCCAACACACCAAACTGTGTCATACCAGCTGTCCTGCTACACAAGTAGGCCGCACCTTTGAGTGTGGCCAGTAGAAGATGACAGGGCACAACAGTTCCCAGATATGGACCCAAGGCTGGCACAGCATCTACCTACCTGCCAGGCCTCCCCTGCCTCCCACAGAGGGTAGGGCCAGCTGCTCCTACATCTCTATCCAGTCCTCTGTCCTGTCCTCAAGTGCAGCCCTGACAAGCTGTCTGGCCTCCATCCCAACACCTTTATAAGCATCCTCAAGCCAGAATAGCCTGAACCCCTCCTTCCTCCGAGGAGTGGAATATTCTAGGCCAGTGCAGCTGATCTTTTCCTCAAGTGACTGGTTGCTATAGCTCAAAAGCAATTATAGGAGACACACAAAAGAAAGACTCCAGTTACAGGGAGTGGTGTCACAGAACAGAGGTCAGCCTACCCTACCCTACAGATAGATTCACAGCAGCTCAGCACCAAGGGGGTGAGTCCTATCCTCATCCAACCAGAGGAGCTGCTGGGAAACAGACAGTGGTGACCCACACAATTATGAACTCTGGGTTCTGCTGAGCAAGTTCACAGTGCACCCCGCCTAGCAAGAGCCCATTCTCCTGCAAGAACAAGGAATGGAGATGTGAGTTGCTAGGGTCCAAGCCATGGAAATTCTAAAGTCAGGGCCGCCAATTCCCTCCAATGCTAAGCGCCCACACTACTGACGAAAGGGCTGAAAGCCAGGACAGCCATTCACCCTGATCTTGAACACCCTCTGGGTCCACAGCTTCTGCAGAATGCCCAGTAGGGGTCTAAGCCCAGAAGGCCCTGTGCTTTGCAGAAACTGGAGATGGCCAGGGCAAGGGAGCTGTGACAGGCAGGAGGTCCCCTGATCTGTGTGCATACGGTTCCAGCTGGGAGGGTCCCAGGTGACATGGGACGGATGCTTCTCTCCACCTCAGAGCTCCCCTGATGGAAGCAGACGATGGTGAGATCCTATGAGATTGAACAGCAGCCAAGGTCATGAAGGTAGGGGTCACATGTCACTATGCTGCCTGCTTCAAAATTTTTTATCAGAAAACCTTCCTTCAAGGGCTGGGCGTGTATTTCCATTGTTAGAGTGGTTGCCTATCATGCACAAACACCTGAGTTCAATCCCAGCACTTCATAAACCCAGGCATGGTGATGCACCAGCAGGTGGAGGCAGAAGAAAGGAAAGTTCAGGGCCATCCTTAGTTACATACATCCTGTGCTACATAAGACCTGGACTGAAAATTTAAAAATACAAACAGAAAGAAGAAAGGGAGGAAGGCAGTTCTTCCAAAAGTAAAAGGTATACACAAAAGTAAAAAAGTACACAGGCCTTGAATCATAAGGAAGAGGCAGGGGTGCTCGGTGAGTTCAGGGCCAGTTCAGTCTACATAGTGAGTTCCAGGTCAGCCAGGGCTACAAATGAAACCCTGTCTCAAATAGACAAACAAAAGGAGTACTGGATGTGGCAGCACACACCTTTAATCCCAGCACTTTGGGGGAAGAGGCAGGCAGGTCTCTGTCTACATGGGGAGTTCCAGAACTGCCAAGATTGCACAGGGAGGCCCTGGCTCAGAATTTAATTAATTAACTAATTAATCAAATGTCTAGTAGCAGAGTACTTGCTTAAGTTTATATAAAATCCTGGGGGAAGGAGTGGGGTGCAGGGAACCAGACACAGAGAAAGAATTTGCCCAGCTGCCAACTGTGAAACACAGATCCTGTGCAGAGCCCAGAACAAGGGGCAAAGAGGAGCACTTGGGTCCACACCAGACACAACACAGTGCCCTCAACCTGGGAGCTGATGAACACTCATGCTGCTTGTAAGGACGCTCCACTATGACACAAAGGACAGGAGACAGACCCCCTAACTGGGAGACACATAAATGTGCATATCGTGGTGATGAAGAGGCCCCCCTAAAGTTCACCTTCAGCAGCAGCACAGGACTTCAAAACCCCAACTTCCCCTTCCCAGATCTGTGAGAGTGTCACAGGACATACATATCCCTGAGCCCCAAGATGAAACCCTCACCTCAGTAAGACACAAGGGATGGGAGACCCAGGAAGGCACTGGCCACTATAGCTCATCTACCTCCAGCCCCATCCACTGTCTGGATCCATGGAAATGACGGCCACCCAACCTGTAAGCCTGTGCACCTCCTTCCCAGTCCATCTACCCCTCCTCAAGCTCAGCAGCTTTCCCTTTCCCTTCCTCCCAGCATGCTCACCCCCCTGCCCCTGATGCTTCCTGCTTCATTCTAGGTAACAGGATTCTAAATGTTCCTAGGTGGGCAGAACGCCCAGTTCAACATATTTCTAAGTGGCCTTGGTTCTAGCCAAAGATATATAAGTGGAAATTACTAGAAACAATTCCACAAAATCGGCTAACAATAGCATCCTGACCCTAAGCTCATCTTCATGCTGCTGCCTGGGACTCAGAGTTGATGTCTGGAGCTCTAGCCGCCATTCTATGAACGTAAAATAAGGATCTCAGAGCTGGGCGGTGGTGGCACACGCCTTTAATCCCAGCACTCGGGAGGCAGAGACAGGAGGATCTCTGTGAGTTCAAGGCGGGCCTGGTCTACAAGAGCTAGTTCCAGGACAGCTAAGGCTATTACACAGAGAAACCCTGTAGACAGAAGTTCCTGTACCGCCTGGTGCCACAACCATTCAGTCCCAAAGAAACACAAAGAGGCTTACATTAATTATAAACTGTTTGGCCTATTAGCTCAGGCTTAACTAGCTCTTACAACTTAAATTAACCCATAATTTTTATCTATGTTTAGCTACATGGCCTGGTACCTCTTCTCAGTGCAGCATTCTCATCTTGCTTCCTCTGTGTCTGGCTGGTGATGGCGTCTCTGCCCTTCTTCTTCCCAGAATTCTCCTAGTTTGGTTGGCCCACCTATACTTCCTGCCTGGATACTGACCAATCAGTGTTTTTTGTTTGTACAGGGTTTCTCTGTAGCTTTGGAGCATGTCCTGGAACTAGCTCTTTTTTTTTTTAATTTTAAGTTTTCTTTTTTTTATTATTTATTTATTGAGCTCTACATTTTTCTCTGCTCCCCTCCCTGGCTCTCCCCTCCCTCCTCCAACCCTCCCCGAAGGTCCCCATGCTCCCAATTTACTCAGGAGATCGTGTCTTTTTATACTTTCTACTTCCCATGTAGATTAGATCTATGTAAGTCTCTCTTAGTGTCTTTATTGTTGTCTAAGTTCTCTGGGATTGTGGTTTGTAGGCTGGTTTTCTTTGCTTTATGTTTATAAACCACCTATGAGTGAGTACATGTGATAATTGTCTTTCTGTGTCTGGGTTACCTCACTCAAAATAATGCTTTCTAGCTCCATCCATTTTCTTGCAAAATTCAAGTTGTCGTTATTTTTTTTCTGCTGTGTAGTACTCCATTGTGTAAATTTTCCTTATCCATTCTTTGATCGAGGGGCATTTAGGTTGTTTCCGGTTTCTGGCTATGACAAATAAAGCTGCTATGAACATAGTTGAGCATATGTCCTTGTGGCACGATTGAGTATCTTTTGGGTATATTCCCAAAAGTGGTATTACTGGGTCTTGAGGAAGGTTGTTTCCTAATTTTCTGAGAAATCGCCACACTGACATCCAAAGGGGTTGTATCAGCTTGCATTCCCACCAGCAATGCAGAAGTGTTCCCTTTTCCCCACAACCTCTCCAGCATAAGTTGTTTTTGATCTTGGCCATTCTTACAGGTGTAAGATGGAATCTCAGAGTTGTTTTGATTTGCATTTCTCTGATGACTAAGGATGTTGAACATTTCCTTAAGTGTCTTTCAGCCATTTTAGATTCTTCTGTTGAGAGTTCTCTGTTTAGGTCTGTACTCCATTTTTTTTATTGGATTATGTGTTCTTTTGGTGTCCAATTTCTTGAGTTCTTTGTATATTTTGGAGATCAGACCTCTGTCCGATGTGGGGTTAGTGAAGATCTTTTCCCATTCTGTAGGCTGTCATTTTGTCTTGTTGACTGTGTCCTTTGCTTTACAGAAGCTTTTCAGTTTCAGGAGGTTCCATTTATTAATTGTTTCTCTCAGTGTCTGTGCTACTGGGGTTCTATTTAGGAAGTGGTTCCCTGTGCCAATGCGTGGAACTAGCTCTTGTAAACCAGGCTGGCCTTGAACTCACAGAGATCCATCTGCCTCTGCCTCCTTAGAGTTGAGCTAATCAGCATTTTATTGAACTAATACGAGTCACAAATCTTTACAGTGTACAAGAGCATTATCCCATAGCAAAACTCTGTCTCAACACCCCCCAAAATAAATGAATAAATGAACAAATAAATAAATAAACAAATAAGGGTAGCACTCTATGAACTGCAGAGTGACGTCAAAGAGGCTGGTCCCTGACAACACAGTTAAGGCTCTGCACCTGCATCTTCCTGCAGTCCAAGAATGAATTATTACCAAACACATTCAAAATGGAGCAATCAGAGCTCCAGGGGAAGGGAGACTGGTCTATAGCGGAAATGTAATCAATATACACTACCATGGCCTCATGTGCAGTCTCAGTCACTAAAGGGGAGTGTTGGGGCAGGGGAGGAACTCATTGGGAGGGTGGGGGAAGGGTAGAGGTGCAAGACAAGGGGCAGAGAGCAGGAGCCTCAGCTTGGGCCCCAGTACAGTCCCTGGAATGGGAAAGACAGGACACAAACGAAAGCAAATTTTCAGGAAAATACCAAGTGGCTGAAATAACGGAAGCTCCTTATTGACCAGGGCTGCCCTTGGACATAAGCTTCACAAAATGCATCAGCTAGGACTCGAGAGGTGGTTCAGCCATGAAGAGCAGTTGTTGCTCTTAGATAGAGAACCTGGGTTTCATTCCCAGATGTACGGCATCTCACAACCATCTGAAACTCCAGTTCCAGGGGATCTGACGCTACCTTTCTGGCCTTCGGTGGCAGCCGGAAGCAACTCCTCTGGCAACCCTGACTAACTGTAAAGACAGTAGGAACTGTGGGGCTCACCATGGTCATCACACACCCCCACCCTGGCCTGACCCTGATGCTGCTTACAGAAGCACAGGACATGCTCAGCCATGCCACGCCCACCGCGGCATCAGCTCCTGCCCTGTAGACCCAACCCCACAATGCAGAGCACAGTTATTTCATGGGGAGACACTAGAGGGCAACAGCCTTGCCGAGACCCCGATGCTCTTAAAAAACGCGCCCCAGGGAACAGCCAGAGAGAGCCTTGGGGTGGGGGGAGGCAGAGAAGTGGAAAAGGGGAGGAGGAGGAGGGCTGTTGAGTCTGACTCCTCCCCCCTTCTTTTCCTTTTTTCCCCTCTACACTACTCACAGTTTGGTGTAATTTAAAACTCACTTTAAACAAAGCGACTGCCACTCCCACACAGACAGGCCGCAGGCCCTGGTGCCTTCCAGGAGAGCTCCACAGTTATCCTTGAATGCCGAGTTCAGGACCTTGCTCTCTGTGTTTAAATTTAAACAAACGGATGTAACACCTTTCCCTCAGGGGAAGCTGAGGTCTCCCACTGACAGCTGAGGCCCTCCTGCTTTCTGTGGTGACAGTGAATTGTCACTATAGTGCTCTCAGAAGAGGGTCTGACATCCCATTAAAGACAGGGTCACGGAGGAGCCCATTTACCACACTGAGAAGGAAGACCTGCCTACTGGAAATCCAGGAGAAAGAGCTGAAGTCCCTCCTGCAGCCTGCCTGGGATGTCAGAAGGCAGCTCTCCACCTCCAGGGAACCCTAAAAATCTCAGCAGAGGCTGCAACAGGAACAACCCCCAGCCAGAGCAAGATTAAAGAGTGGTGAGCGCCCAGCTCAGGTCTGGGACCATTAATAACCTTAAGAGCACTGTGTGTATGTGTTTGTGCCTGAGTGCATACACTGTGCATGCAAACCTGTGTATATCATGTACACACTCACGTACATGGCCACACCTGCAAATGCCAAGTTAAATGTGTATCTCTGCATGTAACACACACACAAGTGCATGCATACACATGTCCACACATATCTATATCTGCAGATGCATGTAAACATGTATGACTATATGTTTGTGTGTGCATGCATCTGCAGATATGCACCTAGGTATGTGTGTGTGTGTGTGTGTGTGTGTGTGGTGTACACACTGCATCTTAGACTCCTCGCTGTTATCTGATAGCGGGGGCAGATCACAGAGGAGATACCAACAACAAGATGTCACAAAGACTTTTAAGCATCCTCCTGGGCACCACAGGGGATCCTGAATGGCTGTGGTAAAGTAAACTGTCCCCTGAACTCCAACCCCATGAAGACATTGGCAACAGGAGCTTGCTCTGTCTACTTCCTACCTGCTCATTTGCTTAGACAAGAAGGTGAAACTGGCTGCTACAGGACAGAGGATAACCTAGTCACACCTTCTCCCCAGCTGGGTGTGGCCTTCCAACCACTCCCTGGCAGCCACTAGCCAGGCACTCCACCCCCACAATGCTGGCATCCCAGAGATGCTGATGTCACTAGTCTGAACACTGAATTACAGAGGGCCTGTCCCTTGAGAGTTCCAGGAGGGGTCCAGGAGCTCCTCTGCCTAACACAAAGCTGTTGTCCCAGCTTTGGTGTTCCCAGGCCCGGGGGGCATATCCCCAGAGCCAAGGTCTTCAGCTGGCAGGGATGTGCTCTACTGTAGTACCCTGGCAAGGCACAGCTAGTGGGGGCAGCTGGCCATCACCATCTAGGTCAGCACTCAGTCTCAAGCCACGTGAGCAGGCAAGACTCAGATGATGCCTCAAACGGACTCTTACCCCACCCAGCTCACGCCCCAAACCTGATCACTAGGTGGGTGGGTGCTGTGCTGGGTGGGAAGCCAGCATGCAAAGCGGGGCATGGGCGTGGTGACCATGGTGCCTACCAAACCGCAGTGGTGGCAGGGTGTGCATTTAGAAGGTAGGTAGAGCCAGGAGTGAAGTGGGGTTCCATGGGGGACTAGCGGCCACCTGCAGAGACCTGGACAATGGCATGTTATTAGTACGATGTGGTTTAGACTTCAGACAGATCCTGACACCATCTCTTCCTACAGGTTTTGTGGCATGAGAGTGGCATTCTGTCACCTCCTCAGGCTCAAGAAGTACAAGCCTGGCCTCACAATCACCCAGGACTCCAGGTATTGGTCCTGGATCCCAGAGACAGTACAGGTCTGTGCGGTGGCTGGTCAGTCCCAGCCTCTGGCCCCGGGTAACTTTCACCTGCCACCGTGAATGTTACTGTGACATCCTAAATTCCTGTGTGGAATCCCAACTCCCAGAATGATGATGATCGAGGCGGGTGAGGTCTTTTCAAGGTTATGAGGTCATAAGGATGCCCCTCCTAAGGATGCTCCACAGAACTATCTCCCTCTCCCTCTCCACCAGGCGGGGACACAAGGAAAGCATGATGGACATTCAGGAGCGAGCCCTCGCCAGACACTGAATCTACAGTGGCTCAATCCTGGGCAGTAGCCCACAGAACTGAGACCACTGTACTGCTTACAATGGAGAGCCAATTAATAGCAAAACCCAGTCCGGAGAGGCCAGTACCAGATATACTAGCAGAGAGTGCTTACTCAGGAGGTCAAAGACAGTGGTGCTTTTGTCCCCAAAGAGAGAAAGGAAATTTCCGTTAAAGATGCTACAGAGCACCTCCTTTGCCTTTTCAAGGCTCCTTTCTTATAGAATGTTTTCTAGCTGCATGAATGGCACCGAGGTGTCTGACTCCTCTAAAGAAATGTAAACTGATGTGCACACAATGTGTCCCTGAGTCTCCCCCAGCCAGTGCTGCTGGCGTTGGAGGACAAAGGATTTGGGGGGAAGGGACAATAGTAATTAAGCCATGGCAACATTCCACCCCCCTGAAGGCTTTGGGATGCAGCACTATGAACAGTAAAGGACAAGAACCTACTACATTATTTGGACTGCAGAAACTGTTCCTGGTTCCTTGACTGAAACAGGCCAGCAGGTGCACCTAGGAAGACAGTGCACAGAGACCAGGGTGGGTGTGCCTGGGTCATATTGTGCCTGCTGCATACCTCCACTGCATTCCGAGGAAGGTGTAGGTCAGCATGGGAGTAGCCCATACTGTTGAGAGGAAGTGTTGGTCTGCACGGAGACAGACACTTTCCTCTGGGGCTGTTACTCATGGGGACCAGGGATCTTACTATTTAAAGTGGCACTCAGTGCATGAAATTGCCCATACCTTCAAATTTCTCATATCTAAGGAACCTGAGAAACATTTCAGAGACCAACGAAATTCAAAGACAAATGGTCAGTCAAAAGGAGAAAGAAAAGGAGAAGAAGCAGCAAGACAATGCTTGGACCCCAGTGCAAACTTAGACGTCCTGAGGAGTAATGAGGTCTCGGGCCAGTGAGGTGGCTCAGTGAGTAAAGATGCTTGCTATGCAAGCCTGACGACCCGAGTACAATCCCTGGTACCCATGGTGGAAAGAGAGAATCAATTTTGAAAGTTATTCTCTGACCTCCACTGGCAAGCCATGGCATGCATGCACGTGCCTGGACTCTCGTAAGTAGTCTCTGCCCCAATGCACCCAGATATCCATGCTATACATGTGTATAACCAGCATCCACACCCCCAGTGAGGGCTTCCCACCTCACCACAGCCCGGCCAGGCTGTCTCTGTGGAAGAAGCAAAGCTGTTACTTGTGTCACCGTGTACTGAAGAAGAGGAGAAGGATGAGGGACTATGGGTTTTAAATACTTTCTGGTTATTTCTCTTAGCTTTGTCCAAGTAAAAAGCATCACAAATCCTGGGTCGAGTGCCATCAGGAGCCCTCTTCTGGTGCTGTGCCTTCCCGTGGCAGGAAGGCAAAGGCCAGTGTGGGTGCTGTAGCCCACACCATGTTGAGAGGAAGTGCTGGTCAACATACATAGACAGACACACAGAGACAACTGACACAGGACCCACACTCACAAATACACAGGCAAGCACAGCCATATGGGAGAGACAAGCACACAGACAAACTCAAACACAGATGTGGAGTCGTAAACACACAGGGTCATGGACACAGGGACAGGGCCACATGTCTTTTCTACGCCCCAGAAAAGAAGAGAAAGCACACATGGGGTGCACACAGGGGCATCATGCCATTAGCAATCACAACCCAGAAGGGATGGGAGTTGGAGGAGAACATGGAAAAAGGGAAGGTAAGGCCATCAGGGGCATCAGTGGCCAGCATCAAAGCCCCATGCTGCCCTGAGGGACGGCAGCCGTGTCTCAGCCTTGGCTCCAATGTACACACAGCAACAAGATACCTAACCGTCCATTAGAGCCAATGGAGGCTTTTAGACGGTATCAGTTGCTAACGTAGGCATATAAATCAAACACACAATGATTTACCTGTACCGTGCGTGGGTCTCTGGGGTCAGTCTTGGCACTCTCAGAACGGAATCTTCAGGAAGATTGCTCTGAAAGTATTGAGAAACCAAGAGTCAAGCCCCCAGGTCCTCCACCCTCATGCTCAGCTTGGCTTCCAGATACTGATACAAATTTCTGCTTAAACTTATGGCCCCAGATAGATGACCTTTCTCCCCAGACCTATGCGGCTTGTACACTTCAAAGGGAGTGAGGTGCTTGCTGGGTAGCCAGCAAAGGGGAAGTACAGTCTGGGTCGGCTGGCACTGGCCTCACCACACGCTACCACTTCTCCTTTCTTTCTTTTTCCTTCTCTAAAATAACAGTCGGAGAGATGGCTCAGAGGTTTCGAGCATTGGCTGCTCTTCCAGAGGACCCAGGTTCAATTCCCAGCACTTACAAGGCAGCTCACAACTGTCTGTGGCTCAAGTTCCAGAGGATCTGACACCCTCACACAGACATATATGCAAGCAAACCACCAATGCACAACAAATAAAAATAAATTAAAAAAAATTAATTTTCACCAGGTTGCTGCTCTGTTGCCCAGACTAGCTTCAAATTCAGTATTTTCTTGCCTCAGCCTCCCCGCTGCGGAGACTTCAGGTGTATATCATTACACCCTGGCACCTCAGCCACTTTTGAGTAACATAAGCCATGTATGTATACTCTGCCTGTCACAGAGAGCAGAGTCCATTCACTGGAAAAAGACTCACCAGGCTTAGTTAGTAAGCTTACCTAGCATGCAAATGGCCCTGGGCTCTGTCCCTAACACTGTAAAACTGGGCATGGTGGTACAAGTCAGTAATCACCCGCAAGGCAGAGATGGGATGATCAGGAATTCAAAGTCATCTTTGGCTGCAGAGTGAATTCAAGGCCAGCCTGGACTGCGTGAGACCCAGGCTCAAAAACAAAAACAAGTATAATCTTATTCTTTTCAGATTTTTAAAAACTCCAATTACACTTTATTTATTTATTGCATGAGTGTATATGTGGGGGCACACTCGCCCACAGCACGTGTGGAAGTTCAAGGACAACTTGTAGGAGTTGGCTCTCTCTGTCTACCACGTGGGACCCAGGGATCCAGTTATGATAACTGAGGTAGGCGGCAAGCAACTTTACCAGCAACATCTCATCAATCCTAATTTCAGATTTGTATCTTTTCCTTCTTCCTAAGAAAACAACAACAAAAAGAAACTACAGAAGACATAGTCACAAGAATTAAGTGGGTGCTCGCCCCCTGTCTTGTTTGTTTGGTTTCAGGGGGTGCTGGGACAGAACCCAGAGGCCAGTTCACACTAGGTCAGCAGTCCACCTCTGAGCTGCACCTCAGCCCCTCTTTTCTTTCCTGGTAGTTTTAAAGCTAACCAGAAACAAGTAGCCTCTGTAGAGTGAGGCCAGGCTTCTGTAGTCCATCCATAAGCATCAGGGACAGAGCCTTCCAAACAGGTTCCCTGAACCCAGTGACTCCATGCCATCAGCTGCAGAGGGACAACATACGCTCTGGACGGCTGGAGGCCGAGTGTTGGAGGAACCTGCAGGGCTCAGGAGTCCCAGTGGCTTTCCTAGTCTGCTGAATCCTAGGCCACTCCCGGTGGGACTTCGCAAATGATACAAGGTGATCCACTCAAATGGCCCTCTCCTGTCACAGGGGTAGCAAGAAGGGGCAGTCTCCTGGGGTCGGGACAGAGAACAATTTAGGGAGACAAAGGAAGTGATTTACGTAGGAGAGGAAGGCTTAGAGAGCAATGTGAAGGCCTAGGATTATGAAATGGAAAGAGTCCCTTTGGGGAGTCATTCTATGCTTGCCACTTTGTGAACGAAGGAACCTTGTCATTTTGTGAGTGAGGGAAGAGCCAGGGCTGCTCCACACGGACTGATCAGAGCTCATCATCTGTTGCAGGGCAGGGATGGCAGTGTTGACCCTTTGTCCCTAGAGGTTTCTGTGTCCCTCTAATACATGGCCTCTGACAGCTGGACTCACTGTTTGTGCCCATTTCCTGCCCACCAAGGTTCCCAAGTCCCTATCCAGTCTCTGACCCCAGCCAGACCCCGAATTCAAGTCATGCCTGCTCTGGCTGCAGCCGCAGCAGCTCAGGCGCCAGGCCTCCAGCGTGTGTTCACCGTTTACTCAGACCGTTTTCTTCTGCTTCCTCAACACAAAACCACACAAGATATAATTAGTTCTCTCACTCCAATCAGCCTGCCATGGACTCCCCCCGCGTGGGTTTACGATGGCACCTTAGCCTCCTCAACACAGCACCTACTGGTGGCTTGCAGGATGAAGGACGAGGAGAGAAAAGCTTCCCATTTTCAGAAGCCAGAGAAGCCTACCTTTCTCTCGCCTCTAGAAGCTAGGGTGGCCCCATATTCCCAGCAGAAGTAATTGGATCAACAGACCCTAAAGTCGAAACTACCAGTTCAAAGTCTGGCTCCTTCAAGATGGCCTTAAGGAAGTTGCTGGGGTTCTCTGGGCCTGTTTCTCCCTTTAGAAGACAAGCGGAGAAATAGCAGTGACCCAAACAGCAGCTGCCTCAGACGGTCACTGCCTCACCTGGAGGTCTGAGGATCTGAGGTTGATCTATGTGAGGAGCTTCATCCTGAGCATGGCACCCAGTGAAGGTTGAGCTGCTGAGTGTTAACTGGGTGGCACTCATGCAGCCTGTCACAAAGGCCACACATAAAAAGAGCAGAGTGTAGCTGCATTTGCTTTAAGTGTGCCAGAAGCATTTTAAGAGTCTGGGCTGAGGCTAGATGCAGCTCAGGTGGTGGAATGCTTGCCTACCATGTGTGAAGTCTAAGGTGTGACACCCAGCACTGTTCAAAACTGGGTTTGGTTGTGGATGCCTGGCTATAATCCTAGCTGTGGAGACAAAGGCAAGCAGATCAGAAGTTCAAGGATATCCTCAGCTACATAGCAAGTTCAAGGCCAACCTGGGCTACATGAGACCCTGCCTCAGTTCTCTTTCCCATATGCAACAAGGGTTTCGAAGCACTATGTCCTGCAATGACCACAGGCCTGGATGGCATTTCTTGAACTCCAGAACACCCACCAGTCTCAGTGGCAAGCACAGGTTGAAGAAAGCGTAATAAGACGTGGTATGTAGCGGGACCCCCAGACCCCTGGCCTTGTCCAGGGCTGTGGAGTGTGGGGCTCACCCTGGTCCCTGTCGCTCTCAGCCCCATTTCATGCAGAGGTAATGGATGAAAACACGGCATGAGAGGACAGGGCCACAGCCAACTGGGATTTGTCTTCTAAGTCTCCAGCCACTAAATGCTATCCTAGCAAACTGCTTTCATCCCCAGCAATTCCTTGGAAACACACAACGAAAGATCAGGCCAGCGTGACAAGGGTCATAATCAAGATTCGGAGACAGGGAGGCCTAGGTCAGTGGGCGGTTGTCTCCTGACTCCTTTCTAGCGATGTGGCACACCCATGGGAGGGGCTGCCTGCTCTCTATAACCCCCCAGCATGTTCAAGCTCTCCTAGCCGCCTGATTAGGGTTTCCAGTCTAACTGCCAACTGTCACACTGCCTCCCCCCGGAGATCCCAAGCCATACCTCAGCAATTTCACCACATCTTAAGGTTCTGTTAACTTTTTGTCTTTTTTTTTTTTTTTTTGAGATGGGTTTTTACTGTGTCATCAGACCTGGCCTCAAACTCCTACACACAAGTCATCTTCCTTCCTGCTGAGCCTCAGAACAGCATACCTCTGCTTCTTCTTCATCTTTTTTTTTTTTAATTTGTTTTTGTTTTTTGAGATAGGCTTTCTCTGTGTAACCCTGGCTGTCTTGGAACTCACTCTGTAGACCAGGCTAACCTCAAACTCAGAGATCCACCTGCCTCTGCCTCTCTAATGCTAGATTTAAGGCTTTTGGCACTATGCCCAGCTGAATGTCCCTGCTTCTTAACCACAGTGGAACCAAAGCAGCCAACGTTTTATTGATGCTCAGCATGTGGTCACTGTGGACATCTTGTGAGACAAGACAACAACTTTACACACTGCATGCCTGTGACAGGAAGAAGCAAGTGTTGCAAAGTCCTGCAGTGCTTTTCTCAAGCTGAGGGTGCCAGGGGTCCCCACGCTCCTAAGACAGTTATGGCACAACTGTTGCCATGTTTATGACCAGACTCTCTAGTCTCTAAATACCAAATGGCCCTCAGGCAAGATGTAAAAGGTTAGCAAGAAGACTGAGCAAGGAAGGGTGCCTGAGTCAAGTCTTTTGACACGTGCTGTGGCACATTAGCATAGTACACACACACACACACACACACACACACACACACACACACGAACACTCTAGAGGTTGGTTCGATGTGATCCATAAATTACAAATGAGCCTCAAACTCACTTTATGCATTTTCTCACAGGAGCTATTTCTTCTTGACTTCCGTTAAGAACAGCGGCTGTAGGGAACCACCGGCATCAAGAAACAACTTTAAATAAGGCCATAACCTACAAAAGTCCTTGCATCTGTTACAGACACTAGAAGTCACTGGAGGCAGAAACCGATCCAGAAAGATGGCCCCATCAGAACTGCACTCACAGTGTCCCCGAGGCAGCCAGCAGGACCCAGGAGGGACTCACTATCATTAGACCCAGAAATCAGAGATCGTTCTGCACACTCCAAGCAGGAAAAGGAGAACCCGAGCAACCTCACTGTCCCTCTAATGAGAGGCCCTCTGCTCCTGGCAGCCCAGATCCCTACATAGGGCACCAGGGCCTGGAACTCTGCGGTGAATTTGAGACCCTGGCCCTGAGTGTCTCTGGTCTGGTAAGCCTTACAACAGCAACAGGCCAGGGATGCCAGAGCAGGTCTCCTGTGTTCTGTGCTGTGCCAGTTCCTAGATGAATCAGATTGTGAAGCACGGTGGGTCACTCACAAGGAGTATGAAAAAGCCGGTGAGTCACTGGCACCAGACACCAATGCACCATCGTCTTCCACCGGCACAGCTGCATCTCTTTGGGGGCACAGGAAGGAGATGGACTCATCCCTAAGTACGGGAAAAGAATGCTGGGTTGATATGTGGAACTGCCTCACGTTAAGACTGGAGCATCAAACCTTAGAAATCCCAGCAGCTTCTTAGAAAAGCCAATTCCAGAACATTCTTTCACCAAGATAAGCTAGGCTACATATACAAACGACAGGTGGCCCTGGAGCCTTATCCCTGCCTCAAGACAATAATTTGTCCTTAACTAAGCTCACTGCCCACTCAGCAGGCCCAGAACATTCCAGCCCTGAAGAGATCCCCTAGTGAAAGGAAGACCCCTCACATGCATCCACCGGGTTCATTCCATCTTTTCCCTGTGTCCGCAGGCAGAAGAACACAGGCGGCAATGACCTTAGGGTCCCAGATGCAGAGCAGAGGCAGCTGTGCGAGAGGGAGAGGCTCTACTCTTGGAGCCACCAGGGGCTGCCCTTGTTCCAGGGCTGTCAGGCATCCATGCATTTAGAGGCACAGAAAGTCAGGGCTCAGGGAGACAGCTAGGTGGGTAAAGTGTTTGCATTGCAAACCTGAGGACTTCAGTTCAATTCATAGAGCCCATGTGAAAAACTACATATGATGGTGGTCCAATAGAAGTAGGCATGGGCCTCAGGCTTCTACACTTGCATAGCGTACTTGCTTACTTAAGTGTGCCCACACATATGTGAACATGCACGCATACAAATACACATGCAAGAAACATTGGGTCTGGGCTGAACGTGCACACACTTGTCCTCATTCCTTACAATACTCTTGGGGTGTACCTGTATTCACATTAGCAACCCCAAGAAGATGAAGGCTGTGGGGGGAGGTGCAGGTTCCACACAGACACTGAATAAGTAGCTCGACCATGGTGGGCTTGTCTATCTTGAGGTGAAATAGAACTGATCTCCACACACGAAAGGTGAGAAAATCACAAGCTGTGAGTCAGACAGCCTTTGGGGAGGGGACGGGGGTAACACGAGGTTCAGGGAACAGTTCAGTCATGGGAAGGGGATTTCAGCACAGGGAGTGAGTGTATCACAAAATTTCGCAAGGAGGGGAAGTTTTTAGCAACATTGCCCCAATCAGCAAGGCCTGTCCGGCTCTACCCAACGCACCCGTTAGACACACCCAGCCTCATCTTACCTCCGCCAACAAGCAGAGGGGTCTGCAAATCCTCTGGACCCAGATCTACACAGTCTCCTGTGCAGAGGGCCTCAGATGAGGGCAGTGAGCTGGGACCTGACAGTTCTGCCATGCTTACTTCCTTGGCTGTGCCATCCCACAGGTTCAAGGGGATGCCAGCTTGGAGATATTTATCTCCAAGGTGGTTTCTGAACAAAAATTATCCTTCTAACATATGCTCACCCATTAGGAAGGGTTAAGTAAATAATAACAGCAGGGTGTGCAACACAGGCAGCACAAGCCAGGCATGTCAGCAGTTCTCAGCAAGCAAAAACACAATACAGTATTGCATGCAAAACATGTAAGTCAGGGCTACTCGCTAAAATCACAGTCCCAAGGATGGCGTCTGGAGGCTGGGCCAGGCAGCTCCACCCAGACCCACACCTGGAGGGGCAGCAGCTCCTGTTTTTGAGGTGCACGTGGGTCTCACATAGGTAGCACCTAGGCTGACGTGGAAGTTGTCACCTGCACACAAACAGAACTACCTGCATTCGGTTCAGTGGAATTTTAGAGGCATTGTTGGCATCCTCTTTGCACTTTTCCAGGTCTTCTATGTATGTGGCTGGGGTCTTCTGTCAGTATTAGCCATAGTGCCACATGCACTGCTTCCAACCACAGCTGTGCCCCACCTCTGCATCCTCTCTTCTGACGCATCTTGCCTTGGTATCCCCACCAGGCATTCCTGACATCTATAGCCTCATCCACACTGAGATCTGCATTCTCAAAACACCAAAGCCTGGTGCACACTCAGGGTTACCTCTCAGGTACTTATCACCTTAGGTCTGTGCCTCTGTCACCTTCACAGCTGTGCTGTTCGGCTCTGATCTGTGCCTCCATCATCTTCACACCTGTGCTCTGTGGTCCACTCTTCCCTGCCATCCCCACACTCTGACCCAGAACCACAGTGAGACTATCAGCACCAGCTGTAACCTGGGCCCAGTTTAGCGTCCATTACCTGGTAGAGCTGGCCTCCAAAGGTGCCTGGGCTGCAGTGAGGTTACTGAAATAGACTACTGGTTGTGGCTTGATTCACCTCCTGAGCCACAGGAGATATGGTTCAATAAAAATCCATAAGCTCCCTATCACTTGAGAGGCAAAGACAGGCAAATCTCTGTGAGTTCGAGATCCGCCTGATCTACCCAATAAATGTGACCCAATAAAAATCCCTAAGCTCCCTAGCACTTGAGAGGCAGAGACAGGCAAATCTCTGTGAGTTTGAGATCCGCCTGATCTATAAAGTGATTTCTAGACCAGCTAAGGCTGAGACCCTGTTTCAAAACAAAGAAAAAACTTGTAAGCTCACTTTAAACATAGTATGATTTTACTAGGTCATATGGTTCTTGGGTGCAAATTCTACATAAGACAACATTGTATATGATGTCAAAAATCTAGACATGCCTGAAGGGGAAATCAACCTAAAAACCAACTCTCCATCTGGAAAGGACGGCTCAGTAGCTCAAAGCACCTGCTCCTCTCGCAGGCAACCCAGTTCCAAGCACCCATGTTGTACAAATCAACTGCCTATAACTGCAGCACCGTGGGGAGCCAACAAGTTCCAGTCTCCATAGGCACCCACATGCACACAGCCCACAGTCACACGCACGCATGCGCGCACATGCGCGCATGCACACACACACACACACACACACATACACACGCGCGCGCGTGCGCGCGCGCGCGCGGGGTGGGGGGAGGGAGGAGGGACAGAGGGAGAGAGAGAGGGAGGGAGGGAAGGGGAGAGAGAGAAGAGAGAGACAGAACACAAGTGGACTTGAAAGCCCACATTATTGCATGGGCCACAGTGCTCAGTCTCTTCAAGCACGCAAACTGAAAAGAGGCTCCAAGCCCCGAGTAGCAGCCGAGCTATGGCGGTTTGAATGAGAATGGCCCCCATAGGCTCATATATTTAAATGCCTGGTCCCTAATTGGTGGCACTGCTTTGGGAAGGATTGTGAAGTATGGCCTAGGAGGAGGTGTGTCACTGGGGTGGGCTCTGAGGTTTCCAAAGCCCACTCGAGGCCCAGGCTTACTCTCTCAGCCTCCAACTGTTGGATAAGGCGTGAGCTCTCAGTAAACTGTCCCAGTGCCATGTCTGCCCACCTGCTGCCATGCTCCCTGCCATGACAGTCACAGACTCAAACCCTCTGTAACTGCAAGCGTCCCATTAAATGCTCTTTTATTATTTTTTTAAAAGATTTATTTATTCAATATGTATACAATGTTCTGTCTGCGTGTATGCCTGCAGGCCAGAAGAGGGCACCAGATCTCATTACAGATGGTTGTGAGCCACCACATGGTTGCTGGGAATTGAACTCAGGACCTTTGGAAGAGCAGGCAGTGCTCTTAACCACTGAGCCATCTCTCCAGCCCTTAAATGCTCTTTTATAACTGGCCTTGGTCACAGTGTCTCTCCACAGCAATAAAAAAGTAACTAAGACAGAATCTTTTCCAAGCACTAGAGAGAAGTTTCCAGAGCCAGCCTGGAGGCAGAGAACAGACACAGAGGTGGCCTGGAGAGGCTGGGGGGGGGACACAGAGACAGGGGCTTAAGTGCAAAGTGGCCAGCAATGGCAGCAGTGGCATCCCTTCGGGCTTGGGTCCCGTCCACAGGATCCATGCTCACCAGCCCGGCATGTGCAGCCATGACACTATGTGAAAAGAAGCAGAGAATCACATTCCTCCTGCCTGTGCTGGGTGTCCATGGCACCTTAAGCACCCTGCACCCAAAACCACTGCCACCCAGAGAACACAGAAGGGCAGCCAGGCCTCTAAGCCTCTATTGGTTCACCTTGCTGGCTGGCTCTGCTTCCTGGGCACACCCAACAGAAGCACTGGGAAAATGTTTTGTTTTTAGCTCTGTGCATGCTGACCTTTCTCTCTGCTCTGCCGGCCCAGAGCCTGTGGCTACTTGTCTTGTTCTAAACATATAGTAGACTCATGCAAAGGGCACACTCCGCAGGTCCCTGGGGCTGAGGCTGTGCTGAACAAAGAAGGGCCTATTCTGTGGCCCTTCCTCAGCTGACCAATGTGGTCTAACTTTTTGGTTTGTTTTGTCTAGTATGACATGGAGGAGGGGGTGAAGGTTTTGCTCTGTTGCCCAAGATGGCCCTGAACTACTGACTTCAAATGATTCTCCTGCCTTAGCTTCCTGAGTAGCTGAGACTCCTGATACACATGGCAGTGCTAGGTTCTTTCACACTTTGCTGTGCCCATCCCTCAAAAGAACCTCCCTTTGTGGATACTGAGGCCTGGTGATGCCTACCACACTCTCCACCTTGCTGATGCTTCCCAGGAGTAAGGACACATAAGCCACCTTCACTGGTCCTTAAATCTCACCTATCCTCCACCAGCTGACATCTATCCAGCACCTCTATGTTGCCTCCATCTAAGGACTGCAGCACCTGTGGTCCACGGTGCCACTGCAAGCTCCTGCCGGGCCAATGGCAGTGGCAGCAGGTGGGCATGCTCGTGCCCTTTGAACACCAATATTGGCATGGACAGAGTTCCTGCAGCCCCGCTCAGTGCTCCATCATCACTGACCTCATCTGCTGCTCGAAGGCGTAGATGCTCCTTCCCCTGAGGACTGCATCTTAGGGGGCATGGATGCCTCCCTGGGACTGCTGTTGAAACAGACTCCAAACTCACTGCTTTGAAACAACACAGACACATTACAGAACAGCTCTAGAGGACAGGCATGAAGAGGGCTGGCTCCAATCTCAGGGTTGCCTAGGCTCCTGATTGTACCACTGGGCTTCTCCCAGCTCTGTAGGCTGCCTGCACCAGGGACCTTCCTCCATTGCCACAACCATGAAATGGGATCCCAGTGTCCCAGGCCAACTAGGACTTTGTGCAGTCCTGGCAGGAATGAAGATATTCTAAAGATACCCCTGTACCCCTCCCTTTGGATCAGGCTACTGAAACAATGGACCCCAGGAAATTGGAATTTCTCCAGGCATCTCATGCAGGGAGAAGGGCGTGCCAGAAGCCTAGACCAGCCAGGGGCACTCATCTCCCAGGAAGAGAGTTCGAACAGGCAACTTGTCAGAACCCTGCAAGAGGGACAGAGCTGAAACAATGGTTGTGCACTAATGGCTGGGACCACATATGACCAGGACTGCTTAGCGATACAGACCTCTCAGGACCCCGAAGATGGTCCTGATATACGTGGTGGTGGTGTTCCTGCTGGACTGCTTTGTTCCTCTTCCCAATGCGATCACACTGAATAAATCTCCCCTTTCTGCTATTGGCCATTAATTATTTTTTTAATTGGCTTACTGAGGACAGGTAGCCTGGCTTGTTGGGGCTGCCAGACCCCAAGCTCTAACTAATTGCTCCAGAAACAAAAGCCGGGGCCAAGCGACGTGACATTAATTTTCATTTGCGCAGGTACCGTCTATCACGCACAGGAAGGAAGGAGGCGAGGCAGGTAGAAACGGATCCTCCTCTACCGCATTTCTAGGCCACTGTGGCACAACTCTCACCCCAACCTCTTTCGTCTCATCTCTTCTCTGAGATTTATCACCATTTATTTAAACGGCTCTGAAGCCCGAGTCTGCTTCTTTGGAGTCTGAGTTCTTTTGTGAGAGGCACCAATACACATGAGGATATTAAAGTCAGCCTGCCTGTCTCCTCTTGGTCTGTCTTTTACTACTTTACTTCACAGGCACCAGGCAGCAGGGCCTGGAAAGTGGGGTCCCCTCCCCTCTGAAGCAGTGGAGCCCCCCAGCAGTACCCTGATGATTACATTCTGGGTCACCTGAATTATCAAGGACAGTCTCCCCACCTCAAGGCCCCACACCATGAGACCCCCTCGCCACGTCACCTAACCATCAACAGGCTCTGATGTGAGGGGTGGATGTCTTGAGGGACATTTATTCGGCCCCCTACAGATCTCCAGATTAGCACATCTGTCACTAAAATTCAAGATCAAGAGAAGGGACTAGAGCCCTGGCAAAAGACACTTGTGCCCCACAAAGATGGTTTCCTTTTGTTAGCAAAATTAGTATGTTTGGCAGTCCAGCGCAAGCCAGCTGAAGCTGACCGCCAAAGAAAAATCTTTACCCAACATCCAACAAAGGACCCAGGAAGGAACTCTGCTGGGCCCAGAACAGGTAGGAATTTTCCACTTGCCATCCCATAAGACGCACGACCAAGACGCTTTACTTTCATAAGTGGGAATCAGAGACGGAATGTCTACCCCTTTTCCCTGGGCCAAACTTAAAAACAACAGGCAGAAAAAACCAAAACCAAACAAACAAACAAAACCCTCTCCGTACTTCTCTCGCATGCAGATCCTAACTTCTAACTGTTAAATATTTAACTAAGTGGGTGTGGGGAGAGACCAGGAAAGTAGAAGAGGGCCCATGAGATGGAAAAAAGGCTTCAAATGAGAACGGAGAAGAGGGAATGGGACTATGTCATTGAAGCAGTAAGGGGAATATGGGGGGGGGAATAAGATGGGGGAAATCAACCAAAACTAAGGACGTATGCCATTGCCATAAGGGAATGTGTTACTTTATAAACTCATTAACAAGACAAATAAGTAAACAAAAGTGTCTGTCAGCAGCCTAACTTGTAAAGAGAATATAAAAATAGCAGCCCCACCAGCTGAGACACAGGCAGCGGTTTGCTCACTGGAAGGAGCATGTGCGAACTGCCCCAGAGCCCATTATAGGAAAGCCCCTCAAGCTCACTCAAGGCTCAGTCTGCACCTCTCCTGGCCTTTGTCTCATGGTTCCTAGAAATTATAAGATGGCCATAGCCTTTTTCTCTCTCCAGTTAAGCCAAACTGTAAATTAATCCTTTTTCCTTTGCCTATGTCTGTTTCCTGATTTCTTTCGGAATTCAGGGAAACGGAGGCTGTTGGTTGATTAAGGCCCTGAGTATCCTTCCATGCATCCATAGAATTCCTGGGACCCAGTGAGGGAGGAAGGAAAGGAGAGAGCTAGCTAAGGTAGGGCTGAGGACACGGCTGAGAGCTGTCTCGCAGGCAGCTGCCAGCCTTCAGGAAGATGCCCACAGTGAGCACAACTTGTTTGCTGCTGTTTCAGGTAAAGCCTGTTTCTGCCGGGAAGCAACAGACTGATATTTTAATAAGGGGAAGTCCATAGTGCCCGTGCCTGAGTCAGCTGCTTGAGCAAGCTGTGTTCACCAGGGTCACTGAAGGGCACTTCCCAGCATACCTGCCAAAGCACGTGGTCCACAGGAACACCACGAGAGTCAGGTAGAGAAGGGGCTGGTCCAGGGGTATGAGCAACGACTGTGGACTGGGGAAGAGTCTTAGGACCCTGGAGAACATGGGAGACTACACAGACCAAAAGTCTCTGACCTTAGAAGTCACTACACCACTGGAAGCCCCTAATTTCTGGGCTCTGGTTCCAAGGTTTCAGTCCCATGAACTCCGGGGCAAGCACTGCCATTTGGTCCTGGCCTGTAATTTTTTGGCTGCTCCCTGTCCTCATCCTTAGGTCAACACACACCCTAGTCCTCTGACTTCCACACACATGAGCCATCAAAACCACTGATTTACAGACCCCAGTGGCATGAGATGAGGGCACTCCGGTTGTGCCACTGTCCTAAACAGCAGCCACATCTGGACTCTGTGAAGCTGGTATAGAGGGTTTCCTTCCCTGGGCTCTGGAGCCAGGCAAGTCCCTGCCAGGGCCACGCCCACAGGCAGCAAGCCAGTGGCCATAGGCCACCACTCCTTCCCCACAGAGTATAAAAGACAGAAACCTGAGATAAATAACTTCGAACAACAAAAGGAGTGTGGCCCAAGACAGCATCAGCAGATGCAGGTGACAACTAGCTACTTCCAAGAAGGACCCAGGGGTAGCTCCAGGCTAGGTACAAGCAACCATTGAACGATAGACTGGCTCTGTAGCCAGGCCATGCCCACTGCCTTGAAGGTATAGGACAGTCGCATGCTCAGACTAAGCATCCACCCTCTGCCTAAGTACCCTTTTTCCTCCATTCCCAGGCACCAGTCATCTGGGCTCCTGGAAGGTAGGTACACTCTCAGGATAGGATACCCCACTTAGACCCGAGCCATTTGCAAAGCCAGAGGGAATGGCAAGCCCCTTTACTAACCCTGCATACCTTTCTGCAGCTGGGCTCCCAGCCCTGCTCTGGCCACTGTGTCCCTGGCTGCTAGCAGGATCGGCACTCAGGACTCCTCTAGACCACTCAGGACCCTCGTGTGGGACCTCTGCCTGCCTGAGACGTCTGTCTTGAGAGTTGGGGTTACAGTCTGGGATGGGGTGAGGAGGACGTGCTACAGGAGGCTGGGTCCACTCTTGTTACAACAAGGCACCCTTCAGCAGTGGGACAAGGCTCCGTGGTGAGCTCTCTCTGCAGGTCGTGGGACAAGCCTGTCCCCATTCTCTGGCCTGTAAATAGCGGGGCTGTTCTACAATGTGGGCCTGATTGTTTTCCTACATGGGCTGATTCGGGGCATGGGACAAGCTAAGGAAGGAGAAAGGCTGCCTTACAGACTGGGGGTGAGACGTGAGGAGAGGGGACTAATCCTACCCAACACCCACACTATGCTGGCTACTGCCTACCAGGCACAGCCAAGGGCCACCTTCTTGACCTAAAGGAAACACTTTTTATAAATCAATAACCCACAGCTTTAAGATTTTTCCCACCCCTAGCCATTAGAGTGTGGGGATGAGAACTTCCAGAGGAACAGACATGCTGGATCCCTTAGACACACGACCCTTACCTGGTTCTGTAAGACCCTGGGCCAGACCTAAATGCAAGGGTGCCCCAGGCCCCTCGGCAGTAATGTTCAGAGAACAGCTCATTCACAGGGTCAAATATTCCTTCTGCCCTCAGTGACAACATAAAAAGGCTTTTAATTAGCACATGCTTCCCAACACCTGCAAGCACCGCCCACATCCCTGAAAATGCAGGACTCAGTTTGACTTGTCTCAGAGGCACTAGCTCAGCAAACAGTGAAGGCCCCTGCAGCCAACCCAGACCCCACAACATAACACCTCAATCTGTTTATGGTAGAAAAAGCAAGAGTGGGTGTCTATTTTCAAAATCATGCGTTTTCCTTAGAACAAAACAAAACCTAAAAGAAGAAGAAGAAGAAGAAGAAGAAGAAGAAGAAGAAGAAGAAGAAGAAGAAGAAGAAGAAGAAGAAGAAGAAGAAGAAGAAGAAGAAGGAAGAAGAAGAAGGAAGAAGAAGAAGAAGAAGAAGAAGAAGAAGAAGAAGAAGAAGAAGAAGAAGAAGAAGAAGAAGAAGAAGAAGAAGAAGAAGAAGAAGAAGAAGAAGAAGAAGAATTTACTGTACATGCTGCAGCCAAATGAAACCCGGCTGGCCCGTGACCAAGCTCAACCACATTTCGGCGCCACTCACAGGCATTAACTCATCCTGTTTGGTCCAAGAGCATGCCACATAATACGTCTACATCAGTGTGGGGCTCCGCGGGTCACCCTCATCAGGCTGCCAGGGGCTGCGCTGAGGAAGTGGCTGACCTGGCTCACCCAGAATGAGCCAACACAACTAACAAGCATGTCAGTGTCCTCCCTCTGAACCCACCACGTCCTGGGAGCTACCAGGCCGTGGCACCTCGATCCCCACACAAGCCCACTGTTATGTTGGTTTCTTATCCCCCGACCCAGGTCAGGGGACTCATCTCTCTCCCTGATGAACTAGGGAAGAAAAGTTAAGCAGATTATGCATAATTGAATATGCGATTAAGTACTGCTAAACACTACTAGAGTTTTGAGTTCTGTATTGGGCTTTCCCTAAAATTTTACTGTAAACATACCTCCAACACTGTCTGTAAGCGATTAAAATTGCTACGGGTAGGCACGTGAGAAGCCTTGAACAGGGAACCACGGGTCCCAAGAAACAGCTTGAGTGTCCTCATGTCAGCCAGGTCATTCTGGACACTCCCTGGTCACCCTGAGGATACTCCAGCAGTTACAGAGGATCGCTACGACCATGGCTGAAGTCATGCTCCAATCATAACCACTCGGATAGAGCTTGGTGGGAATGTAGCACTCCAGGACCACACAAGTCTGAGCAATCTCCATCTTAACAAACAGATATTCTCACTTGGACCAGAGAAGGCACACCTTCCCAGGAGGCTCGGCAGAGGGCCTGTGACTGGAGCAAACACAATCTTTTATTTGTATGAAGGGTTGCACCAAAGTTGGCACAAACACCCTTGCCACGCACTGCTCCTGGCCCATGCACCAGACTGTTTGGTTCACTTTTCAAGTTAGTCAGGAGACTCTTCCCTGTGTTGTCCTTTGGTGTCACAATGAAAGGCTTAAGCCCAACGAGAGGCTTCTTCCAATGGTCTTTGCCTACTTCAGATTTTTATCATAAGCTGAGTGGGCTGAGCTGGCAGCACCAAGAAGAGACAATGGGGCAGCAGCAGCTGTGGTGGTGGCGGTGCTACCAGCAGGAGCCACAGTAGCAAAACGGTGGCTGAAGGGGCTGGGGAGATGGTTCCATGTACAAAATATGAGCACTTTCATTTAGATTTTCAGATCCCACGTCTATCCAGACACAGTGGTGTGTGGCTGTAATCCCAGCACTCCTACAGTGAGGGGGAGGCAGAGACAGGCTGATCCCTAGAAGTCACTGGCCAGCTAGCTCAGTGTACACAGAAGCAAACAATAAGGAGACCCTGTCTCAAACAAGGCGGAAGGTGAGGAACAACACATCAGGCTACGCTTTGGCCTCTGTGTGCATGACATGCATACATGCTGTTGTGGAATAGAGTTTAAGCTATGTTACGTTCTTTTGTGTGGAATATTTGTTTAATGGTGAAAAAAATGTGTTGCATTCTTTTATGTTGCATTTGTTTAACTCTGTGAAGCTGTGTTACTTTGCCTGCCTAATACACCTGACTGGGTCTAATAAAAAGCTGAATGGCCAGTAGCTAGGCAGGAGAGAGAAATAGGCAAGGCTGGTAGGCAGAGAGAATAAATATGAGAGAGAGAGGAGTGAGAGAAGGAGAAGACACCAGGGCCCAGCCACTCAGCCAGCTACAGAGTAAGAAGGAAAGTAAGATGTATAGAATAAAGAAAGGTAAAAAGCCCAGAGGCAAAACATAGTTAAAGAGACATGAAATAATTTAAGAAAAACTGGCAAGAAACAAGCCAAGCTAAGGCTGAGCATTCATAAGAATAAGTCTCCATGTATTTATTTGGGAGCTGGGTGGTGGCCTCCTATGAGCAAAGAGTTAAAAAAAAAACTACATATGCACCCCCATTTGTAGATAACACACACACACTAGCTGAAGAACTGAGTGGCCAGCAACAGAGAAGACCAAATTTAGTAACGTACAGAAAGGGCTTTTTCTATTTTGAGACAGGATGTTACTGTTTAGCTCTGCTTGACATGGAACTCAGCGTAGATCAGCTGGCCTCAAACTCAGAGTTCTGCCTGCCTCAGCCTCTGGAGTATGTGCTGGGATAAAGATATGTGCCACCACACCCAGCCCAGAGAGACTTGCAGAGAGACAAAGATGAGGGACTGCAGGTCTTGGCCACAAGGTTTTGAGAGCTACCACGTCTTAGATTCACTGTAGGTTTCAGAGTTACGACAGGAGCTGCTGGTAGGAGCCACAGGTCCCAACACCCAAGGCTTAGGAGCTGTAGCACTAGATAGCAATAACAGCTGCTGCCAACCACTGCTAAGAGCCAAGGGATGGATACACTACTGGCCCAGTGCCAGCCACTGCCAGCTAAAGCCCAGAGAAAGAAGCTTCCAACCTGAGCACCTGCAACCAAACACCTCTGGCCTCTAGGGTCAGGAGCAAACTGCCCCTAGCTCTCAGGGATCCGCACCGGAATCTGCCCATATGTACACCTTCATGCTGGAGGGCTTGGGCTGTCAATCCAACAGCTACTAAGCATTTCAGAAAAGAGCACAAAGCCCCCAGATGGCTGACCGGAAGCCACTCTCTCTGCAGCTGTCTCTCCACAGGTATTTCCCTCCACAGTATAGCCGCACAACTATCTCTAGACTCCAGCTCTGACTAATGGTTATTTAAAGAGAGGAGGAGGAGGAGGAGAAGGAGGAGGAGGGGCACCTCCAGGGACTCGGGGGGTGTTTCAGTGCTTGCTACACAAGCAAGAGGTCCCAAGTTGGGGTCCCAAACTCCCATGTAAAAGAGTCAAGCAGGTGGCAATGCATATAGCCCCGGAAGTTGGGGGATGGAGATAGGTGGATCTCAGGAATTCACTGGCCAGCCAGTCTAGCCAAAAGCAGCCTCTATCCTCCAGACACATGCGCACACACACACACACATGCACGCACACACATGCACACACGCAGGCATGCACACACCATACACAAATGCAATAAAAAGAATAAACAAGGGCTGGAGAGATGGCTCAGTGGTTAAGAGCTTTGCCTGCTCTTCCAAAGGTCCCGAGTTCAATTCCCAGCAACCACATGTGCTCACAACCATCTGTAATGAGATTTGGTGCCCTCTTCTGGCCTTCAGGGCCACACTCCCTCCTCACACCCACCTGCAAATACCCCCTCCTCCTCACACCCACCTGCAAATACCCCTCCTCCTCAAACCCACCTGCAAATATCCCTTCCTCCTCACACCCACCTGCAAATACTCCCTCCTCCTTCTCACACCCAAGTACACACACTCCCTCCTTTCACACCTACCTGCCCATACTCCCTCCTACTCACACCTGCCCACTTCCCTCCACCTCACACCCACCTGTACACACTCCCTAGCACCTGCTGATGTCAGATACTATACCAACTGTCAGCAGGGGACCAGAGTTACTCTCATGGAATCAAGCAGGGGAGAAACACGGGAGCATGCCTCGGGGTGTGTGTAAGATGTGTGCCTGGGTGTACCACGTGGTAGTCAGTCCTACTTGAGTGCTGAAGATGAGCTAGTTTGGCCGGACGACTGGAGTGGAGACCTGGGCCACCAGGGGTCAGCCCAGGCCACAATTACCCTATCTATGACTTCTCTACTCTCATAGTGTTTCCCCCAAATGACAAAGTAAAATGGAGATTTGCCAGGTGCAAGCTCCCAAACTGGCCTGATCAGCAGCCCGCTTTCCTAACCACTCACAAGCGCAAGGCCTTCTAAGAACAACAGCCGCCTCCCATGGCAAACTGCTTCCTCAGCACCCAGTCAGCGCAAGTCAAGCCTCAACCTGTCCTGGGATATTTCGATCGCCTCTGACACTCCCAAGACTGTCAATAAAATTTACACTGAGCCAGAGGGCGGAGCTAGCTACTACCATCATTAGCCACAGAGATTTTGGAGGACCCAGGACATATAGAGAGACACAGGAAGTAGCAAGGAGGGACTCAGAGAGATTCACAGCCCTTTTGAATTGAGGAAGGAGAGAGAGGAGGTCACTGGTCACCTCTCCGATCAATCATGTTTTTACTCCAATATCTGATTTTTGTATTTAATAATAGAACAATATGAGTAATTGCCTCCTCAATCCTTACCCCAACCCCAACTGCCACCATACTGAAAGAAATGCCTTAAACCAAATAAGCCTCACCAACAGGCCCCTCTCCCTCCACACACACGCACACGCAGGATGAGTTGCGCATGTCCTCCTTTGTGTCAGCGGGTAAGCTGCACCTCTGAACACCAACAACATCGGTGGTGGCTCTGCAGGGCCTGGCCTCTGGGCATGATGGATGCCTGTAAAAGCCAGGCCTCAGCTAAGGCATGTGGCAGTGCACGTCCAAATGTCAGGATGATTCCAAGAACAGGAAAGAGAGAGAGGGCAGAGGGCTGATCCCCCTGTCCTGCAGCTCCTCCTCGGGGCCTCGGGGCCCCAAGCTGAGTGCTGCCTTCCTCTCCGGTAGAAGCTGCCTGGCTACTCAGCCCTTCCCCTCGTGTCTCCTCCCAACAGCTCAGTCACTTTGCTTCTGAGCTATTACATGTCAGCCTCGGATGAAAGCAAGAGGGAGCAGTCACTGTGGACGAGGGACTGGCAACTGGAAGAAGACTGTGCCCACCCTCCTCTAGAGTGACTTTGGCAAGTCACAGCCTAGGCATAGGAATCTGACAAAGCTCTCAGCCCCGCCCCCAGCAACCTTTAAAGGGCTTCTCCAGATGCCACTACTATTTACCACACCAGGATTCCACACAGAACATGGTGTGTGGATTAACACCCAGCAAGTCTATGAAGGAGGCTGTGTCTCCCTCCCAGCCACGATACCCAATGACCTGTGGCTGGGCTCCTCCCTTCCCAGGGGCCAGGCCACACTCTCACACCCAAGAAACGTTGCTGTCCAGATGCTGGAGTTAAGGTCAGTGGGTAGAACAACCATGAAGGCCAAGAAAGGGAATGCAGCACCCTAGCCTGGCCTCGTTGGCCTTCCTACCTGATCTCAACCCAAGCACTTCTGCAAGGACAGTGTGGAGCTGGCCCCTTGTGTCACAAGAGCACAAAAAGAATGAGGATACCAGGAGACAGCCAAGTGTGACAGAGCTGAGATGCTGAGGAGAAAGGGAGGGGATCAGAAAGCCACATACAGAAATAAAACATGTCCGGCTGGGGCCAGCTTCCCCTGCTGCTGTTCATGGAAGGCTTTGAAAAGACAGCCTTCCAAGAGAGGAGGCTCAACCCCACAAGCACCCAAGACACAGATACAGAAGAGCAGGCAGGCGGCCGTATGTCTCCTGCCCAGTCACTTCCTCTACCCCCAGGAAGCTGCTTCTCCTCAGACCATGACTCAGTCTAGAAGGCCCACCTGTACCCCACTGGGCTCCCCCTGGGAAACTCCAAAACCACTTCCTGATGAGACTGGCAAGGCGACAGCTGGAGCATGACCCCTCTCCTGCCCCAGGGCAGAGCCCATAAAATGAGAAGCCCTGGAAAGAGATGTGTGTTTGCGTTCCAGGCTGTGGAGGGGCTGAAAGAAACGTGTAAGGAGGGATGCCCTGATACCCACTCGACCCATAGGGTCTTGTTAGCACATCTAGACACTCTGGCCATCTGCCCCCTCCTCCAAGGCCTATCACTCCACCCACCTGCCCCCAAGCCCCGCCCCTCTGTCCACCTTTAACTTAGGCCTAGCTGTCCCCTACTTATCTCATCTCACTGACCTTGAAGAAATGTCACAGCTGCTGTTCCTGCAGCAAGCTGGATGTCAGGAACGTAGCATTCATCCCTACACAGCAGAGCCACGCTCCAGCAGCATCACTGCTACCATGAAGCAGCCACAGTCAGAAGGGCCTGCCTGCCCAGGACCAGCAAATAGTTAGGCAGACCCGGCCCAGTGACACCTGGGCCAACCTCAACCCACGCCTATCTAGGAGCTGGGGGCCCAGGCTGTCAGTCCTGTGTGGGGTCAAGCACCTGCAATACTCCACACCTCCACCCACAGCTCGGGTGCGGCTGGGTCACACACAGGCAAATGCAGGCCTGACCTCATCATGCTCCCAGCAAGGGTGGGACTGAGCCAGCTCAGCAACACAGAGAGTTTTCAGAAGCCATGGAGCACCAGCCACCAGAGGGGCAGGCAGTGTTTAGGGACAATCCTCAGAAGGAAGCCCAGGCCTGGCAGTTCAAGGTCAGGCACACAAACCTGGAACATGGATGTGACACACACACATTAACAGGTGGATGTGGGCACAGAACAACCCTCCCATACCCGCCAACTGTTGGTGCACAGACTCTACCCCATGTATGCACTCACCCATCCTGGACAGTGTCAGACCACAGACACCTAAAGGAAACCCAGGAGGAAGGCAGGTATCCAACACAGAAGCCACCTTCTACTGCCACGCCTGCCACAGGCTGTTTTCCAGTTGGTGCTCATTGCCTTACACTCTGGCTTCACTAATTTCACATTTGGGTTTTTGTTGTCCGTGACTTTGAAACAGGATCTCATTGAGCCCAGCCTGGTGTCAAACCAATATGTAGCCAAAGATGGCCCTGAACTACCAACCCTTCTGAGATTACAGAGGTGCACCATCACGCCTAGTTTTATGTAGTGCAGGAGAGCAAAGCTACCGAGGGCTTCACGCACGCTAGGCAAGCACTCCTCCAACTGAGTTACATCCTCTGTTCTAGCTTCACCGGCTTCTAGACGTTACTGCAAGCACACAGAGCGTGCTGGGAACATGTGCTTGCCTTTCTCCCTGGTTTTCCCTGCTCTCTTCCACAGCCCCTTCAGCACAGCGACTGTGCACCCTGACCGTCCTCTGCAGAGGAAGCATGCATCAGCCATGCATTAGAGGAATCTTCTCTCATCACGGTGCTAACATAGCATGTGCCGGACACAGAGGTGGAACGCCTTCACTGCTGTCAGCATATTCCACAGAACGGTCACCAAAGTGACTCGGATGTGAAAAGGCAAACAGGTCACTGGGGAGCGGTGGCATGTCCTCTTATAAAGAACATTAAAAAAAACCACTGAGCTGAAGTTCAACTCATGAACCAAAAAAAAAAAAAAAAAAAAAAAGAAAAAAAGAAAAGAATGATTGTGGCCTAGTGCCAGTACACTGTAAGGACCCAAAACTGGGCCTGGGCCCCTTCTTCCCCAGACACACCTGTCACCAACCCTGACAACCTGAGTTTAATCCTACACAGTAGAAGCAGTGAACTGAGTCCAGCAAGTGGCCTTTGACTTCCACCCAAGCTATGGTACACTCATGTACACACACACACACACTTCCCTGAAGCCTTCCCTCAAACATCTGAATCCACGCAATACAATTCAAATTCACAGAATAAAGTTCCTGCACAGCCATTCTGTCTTAACACTGACACTACAAACTTTATGAAGAAAAAGACCTGAGCATTACAGGCTTCACCTGACTGGCAAATGAGACACTCATAAAAGCAGCCAGCAAAAGACAGAACTGGGAATAAGCAAGATGGCTCGGCTGGTAAAGGTGCTTGTTGGCGAGCCTAACAGGAGTTCCATCTCCAGAAGCCACATGGTAGAAGAGATCTGACTCTCTCAAGTTGTCCTCTGATCTCCACAAATACACCTTGGTAAGCGTGTACCCTACTTCCTGCTTCCACACACAGAGAGAATAAACAAATGAGATAAAAAAAATTAGGAATTGGTGTTTCAAAATTTTTTTAAGAACTGGGCGTCAGTGTTTCAAAGCAGAAGTATCTAGAACACCTAACCCCTGCTGAGGAGCAAGGCGAGCAGGCGACCCAGCAGAAGAGCGGTAGCAGGACCCGAGGCTGAAACCACTCACCAGGATTCAGGGACAGGCAGTGTGACAACATCGCTCTCCAGCAGACACTTGCCACTGCAGAGGGAGGGAACTGGGAACAGGGTCCGCCACTAAGTGCAACAGTCAGATCCTTCCACAGAGTAGGCCGGCAAGTTCTACCAAAGCCAGGAGCCACACACCCTGTGACCCAGCAGTGCCCCGCCCGGAGGTCACAGCCTCGGAATGACAGGTCTGCGGAGGGTATCTGTGGAAGTACTGTTTATCCTGACTTCCTGATTCCCCGTGGCCGCCCCTACCAATTCCTAAAGCCCAGAAGCTTAAAACAACAGGCATTAGCCCTCCCTTGTCTCTGGAGGCTGGAAGTCTTAAGTCAGTGGCACTGGGCCAAAGTCAAGGACCATGTTAGACACCCAAGGATTACATCAAGGCTCTTCTTGTGTCTGGTGGCTGCAAAGGGTCCTTGCTTGTGGAAGGTTCTTTCAAGAGCAGAACTGATGGGATGTATACAGAGAAAGACATTCATGGGGACGGTCTGACCAGCGACTAAAGAGGATGCGATCGCTATCCTGCGAACGGAGACCCCTTAGCTCCCAGGCAATCTGCAGGCATTTGCTCCTCCTAAGAACCACCCACATGGGGAAGGCCTTCTGATTTACTGAGTCTTTGAATTGAACACAGAGCCGGGGACATGGCTCAGTGGGGAAAGTGCTTGCTGCACCAGCAGGAGGACCTGGGTGGGTTTGGGTCTCCAGAACCCACATAAAGCTAAGTAAAGTAGCATCTATCCATAACCCCGTTTCACCTACTGCAGGGGTTCTCAACTTTACTAATGCTGCAACCCTTTAATAGAGTTCCTCGTGCTGTGTTGACCCCCCAACCATAAAATTATTTCACTGCTACTTCCTAACTATAATTTTATTACTGTTAAGAATCATAATGTAAGGGCTGGAGAGATGGCTCATAGGTTAAGAGCAGTGATTGTTCTTCCAAAGGTCCTGAGTTCAATTCTCAGCAACCACATGGTAGCTCACAACCATCTGTAATGAAATCTGGTGCCCTCTTCTGGCCTGCAGTCATACATGCAGACAGAAGACTGTAAACAAAATAAATAAATCTCAAAAAAAATCATAATGTAAACATCTGATGTGCAGCCCCAGTGAAAAGGTCATTCAACCTCCAAAGGGGTCATGACCCACAGGTTGAGAACCACTGTCCTACAGGAAGCTGGAAGGTGATAACAGGAGAAGCCCCAGACCATGGGTCAATGAGTCTGGGGCACACAAAGGCAAAATAATAATAATAATAATAATAATAATAATAATAATAATAATAATAATAATAATAGCCTGTTTCAAATAAAGTGGAAGGCAAAAACACCCACACGTGAGGCCGTCCTCTGAACGCCACAAGCATGTATGGCATGATGTCCTGACATGTATGTGCTCACATTCACACACACACACACACACACACACACACACACACTTAAGAGAAAACATCAGAATGCCCTCCAGACAGCCAGAGTGATGTCTGACAGAACACTAGGCACTGTGGGGCTCAGGCGGGTTGGGGTAAAACCCACCTTGGCAGACCACTGCTCCAGGGTCCACCTCATCTCCACAGAGCCAGCTCTGCACGGCGTCTCGACTCCTCCGCCCTTCTCCTATGAGGGCACCTGTGACTGCATCCAGGTTCCCCCAGATAAGCTCAAATAAGCTCTCCATGAGAAAGACCTTCAATTTGCCCACATCCACATGAGGTAGTCACACAAGACCACCCCATGAACGAGGCATGAGGGTCAGAGTCTGACAGCCCTAGGGGAGTTATACAATCTGTAGAAAGCCGTAAGAGCAAAGAACACAACACTCAGTGTGGGTCTCTGAGTGGGAGTGCTGCATAGGGACCACTGCCTGCACTATCCCACTTGCATGATTAACACACCCAGGCCTGCCAGGTTCTCAGGGGAGGAGAGCATGACACTTTACAGTGTTCTCGGGGCTCCGCATTTCCTGCACAAGTGAGCAGTCCCCTGGTTCAGTAAAACACGCACCCTCTAGGACCATGGTGGCCATGACTTCTAAACACAAGGCTGCAGGAGGAGGAAGACGACAGACACAGGGTATCTTTATCCAATTCCAAACCTCTATGTCCAGTTCAGAAGGGCTCGGCTAGGGGGTATCCCAGTGGGACCAGCTCTGCACATGAAAAAGATGAGACACATGGCCTATGTCCTGGCAGCTCCTTTTTAACATGTCAGATCTCTCCATGGACCCATGCACCATCTCTTCTCCCACTTGACCTTAGTGATCCCACCTGGGGTCTGTCTTCCTCGGCAGCTTAACATTTACCGTTCACCAAGGCCTGGTTGCCTGGACACAGTTAGCTACAAGAACTCTTCAAAGATGGTGTGAACAGAAACATCTGAGAAAGACCAGCCTCTCTGCAACAGGCCACCTGGGGGTCGGCAGTTCCACCTGCCCTCTAGGAACCAGCATCCACATAGTACAGAATGACAGGCAGAAAACTGCGAGGCCCGGGCTTATCAACGAGAACTCAATGATGCATCCAGAAAGCCGCTCGCGCACTGCAAGGCTCGTGTCTTGGGCTCTGGTCATGTGCACGACAGCATCAACACATACAGGCTCTCCACAGGGAAAAAAAAAAAAAGAGTCCTTTGTGGGATATTAATAGCCTGGCCAGATGTGGGAGTGCCTAGGGTATTTTCCTAGGACTGTGCCGGCTCCCCACAGCTGCACAGGCAGGCATCAGCCCCTCCACTCAGGCTGCCAAAGTGAGTCACATGGTACTGGGGGGGGACAGGTATTTACAAGGTAGCTCTCCTCATCATAAATATGACACATAGACTGAGCAGGCCACCAGTGCATTCAGGACAAGGCCATGATATGGAAAATCAGCTATAAACATGTACACAGCATCTTTGCCCCCAACAGAAAACAAGAGCAAAGGAAGCCTGATGCTGCGCCTTCAGGGTGTGGGCTCACCACAGGCAAGGCAGGGCTAGTGCCTGAAGAAAAATTCAGTCAGTGTGGGGACCCTCTTGAGCCCCCCAGGAGGCTGCTTAGGAGCTTTCCTTAGAAACCCAGAAACTGCAGCACTTACCACTGGCCCAGCCCCAGAGGGATCAGAGCAAAGTCAAACCCAGGTCAACCACAGCACACTCTAGATCCACACTGCTAAGGGCACACACACGGCTAATGGCACATGCCACTGCAATTGCATGGATGGCCACATGAGAAGAGTACATACCTTTCTCACGTAATCCAGTATACAAACGTGCACAATACAGCCTTCTAATATGCACTTAACACGTTTCAGAAAGAGATATACATAATCCCTTCTCGGTACTGAATCTTCAAAGCAGGCTTTGGCTTTGAGCAGTCACACTCCAGTACCTGGGCCAGACGTAGCAGCGCTCACTCGTGGGACTGGGCCACGTGGCTCTAAAGCACAGGACAGCAATACAGCCCACACATGGCTGCTAATATAAACGTTTGGTTCCAAGGGTGCTAGGGGTGTCCATGCTTCCAGTCACTATAAATGGACACTTTGCTGTGCCAATGGCAGAGCCCCAGGCCAGGGCTGGCCCCTTTGGGTTTGAAGTGGCTGGACAGTACCACACTTCCACATCTCCTGCCACACTGGAGCCACTGAGGACCTGCCGTCTTGTGTACTTCTCACGCAATGCCTGCTGGAGATCTAATACTGTGGGCCTAATGTCTGGCTGATGCCACACAGGAGTTCTGTATACTAAGGGCCTCTGAGCTTCAGGGTCGGCACTTTAGGCCCCGGATGCCTAAGGGGGAAGGGCCTGGGCATTATTCCAGGTCATAGCTTCCCAGGACTGCACCCACAGGACCAGAGAGACCTTCCCAGGCTCCATGAAACACACGGGAGAAACTATCTCCCATTTTAGTATAATGTAATTAAATCTACGGTGGCCCTCCTCAAAGCTTGTCCTTTAGACACTAAAAATGAGGCCACCCTCCTATACATATGCTGTTGGTCCCAAGGCAGATGAGCACACTCAGGGGTACTGGGCACACTCAGAGGTGGGCATACTCAGGGAACAAGTACCCCTAGCTGAGCCCACTCCAAGGCTGGGCACACTCGAGCAGGGCAAGAGCGTGCACACAATGGGCCTAGTAAGATCTCATGGCTGGGGCTGGAGAGATTATGGATGGCTCAGGGTTACAAATCCTTTTTGCTCTTGCAAAGAACCATAATCCAGTTCCCAACACCCATAGCAGGGTGCTCACTGCCACCTGTAAATCTAGGTTCAGGGGATCCATGCTCTCTTCTGGCCTCCTTGCAAGCACGTGGCATACACCCATACAAGCACAAACACATAACTATAATAAATAAACATAAGAAAGATGAAGCTAGGCCCTGCACACAAGTGGCATACACCCATACAAACACAAACATATTATTATAATAAATAAACACAAAAAAGATGAAGCCAGGCCCTGCACACAAGTGGCATACACCCAAACAAACAAAAATACATAAATATAATAATTAAACACATCCTAAGAAGCAAGAAATATGAAGCTGAGTACAGTGGCACACACACCTTTAATCCCAGAATTTAGGAAGCAGAGGCAGGCAGAGCTCTATGAGTTCAAGGCCAGCTTGGTCTCCAGAGTGACTTCCAGGACAACCAGGGCTACATAGTGAGACCCTGTCTCAAACAACAAAACAAAATCAACCAAGAAAAGCAAACAAAACACAAGAAAGACTACAGAATTGTGAAAAACCAGAACTTTTACAGCTCAGGCAGCCTCAAAAGTGTAACAAAACTTAAACACTTTCCTTCCCATTCTATGTGTCCCCTAACACACTCGCGCAGAGTGTGGCTCTAAGAACAGGGCTGCAGGTGAGCATAGAGCCTTGTAACTTGCCACTAAGCAAGTCCTATCTCTAATCTTGATATCTGCCCTGTCATAGGCTCGGTATTCCCAACAGACCTGAGGGGCACCCAAGCACCCCCAAACCATGCTTGTTAGCCAGACCTCACAGAACCTCTTGGCTGCCGCCTTCCCTGCCTGGACACACCAGTTTCTCCTAGAGGCCACTCTTGGATTCTTGGCTAGATTTCCACCATGGCGTCATAGAGACGGGCCCCCAGGGGCAACAGTAAGGACAATGCCTGCTTTGTCCCCACTCTGAGGACCCACCAAAGGCAAAGCTGCTTGTATGGGCCACTTCACACTGGGAAAGATCCTGAAAAGTTATTATAGTTTCCACCTCAATGCAAATTCTACAATATACAGCTTAATATTCCTAAGTATTTCCTTTCTAGGCAGCCTTTTATATGCAAACTACTGCATTCCCCTTATCCTGGGGGTGGGGGGGAGACAACGCCACCCTCCAACACTGGTGACTTGTCACTCGCTGGGTGACTGACACTGGAGCATGTACCAGGCTTTTTCAGGCACACCGAAACCTCGGGCAGAGTTTCTTTCTAAAAATTAGACACAGCGAGGTATCAAGAACAGCTAGCAAGAGGACTAAAGAGCAGAGAGCTGTACAAGTGTGAGCCCGCTCCTCTTGCTCTCTGAATGCTTCCCGGCACGGCTCTCTCTCCTTGTTGATTTCAGGGGACAAAACATGCACACAGTGAAACCGCAGATAAGGGGACTACTGTATCCGTGATGTGAAAGCCGAGGCTCGCCAGTTAGAGTGCTGTGCTCACAGCCGGCCAACCAACTGGTCTTCCAGCGAAGACTCCAACACTAGAGCTGGGAAGGCTAGGATGTCAAAAGTCGTGCCTGGAAAGTCTACCAAATGCAGGTGCGTTCACACATACCTTTAGTCAGAACCTCTGGCCTGGCCGTGGAAGGTATTGGGGTCTTTGTGGCTGCCTCTCCCTTCAGTTCTGAAAGTGGCAGGCACTTGGGGGCTTGGGATGAGGTTGGCACAGTAAGGCCAAACAGCACTGGGAGGTGGGCGCCATTACAGTGGTTGGAGGTTACAGATAAGGCTGGAGATGCCCCTGAGAAAATGGCTAGGTACTTTACCTTCACCACACTGTGCCTCACCATCACCTGGGACGAAAAGGTACCAATTCCCTGCTGAAGCTGCTATGACAGGTTGGCATCGCTACCACATAACCACGTGCAGCAGGGTCCATGTATACCAGGCCCTCTGAGTCCTAGGCAAATCCAGAAAGCCTCTACTACCCACCACCCCGAACACACAAGTGTAGTGAGCACAAAGGGCTGGCACCCACCCAGCCCGCATGTGAGCTACCACCTACCCCAGGGTCGCAGCGGTTGGGAGGGAAGAAAAGAGGCAGGGCCAGCAGCTCTTGAAGCTCCCGAGGGAGGGAGACAGGCCACCTTCGAAGACCCGTGCACACTCCTGAACACAAAATCCCCAGGGGATTTTTTTAGAGGGAGGAGTAAGGGTAAGCCATGCCAGGACTCAACCCCAGCTCCCTCCTGTCTTGCCTGAAAGTTGGAAGTTGGTGCTGACCCAGGTGAATCTTCATTGTCAACTGACTGGATTTGGAGTCACACGGAAATACACGTGACTGTCAGGGTGTTTCCAGAGAGCTTTAACTGAGGTCGGAAGACCTGCCCTAACCGTGGGCTGTTCTATCCCAGGGATGGGGCTCCAGACTGAACAAAAAGAAAGAAAGCTGAGCACCAGCCTGTTTCCCTCTGCTTCCAGACCACGGGTGAAACCCAGCTGCCTCGCGCCATTCCTTACCTGCCATAATAGTCTATCCTTAAACTGAGCCAAAATGAACCCTTCCTTCCTTGTGCCACTTTTGTTCAGTATTATGTCACAACAGGAAAAGTGAGAAACCCATCCTCCGAATGGGTTTCACCCAGAGTCCCTTGCTGGCAGCCTGTCCCTCTCCATTGACATGGGGCCTTCAACACCTCATCCAAACAGTGACCCTTTTGGCAGGAATGCCTCAGTTTTCATGGGCAGACTTTTCTTGATTCTCTAATCACCCCACAGGGCCAGGTATGTAACAGAACCAACTGCTGACTCATGGGGTCACCTCCCAAGGGGACATTTCCTTGGCGGGTGGGTTTTGTTTACTCACCTAGGGACCAGGATTGTCAGACATGTCGGCATTCAGAACCTGGCTGTGTTTCAGTGGTGTTAACAGAGTCTGAAACAAGAATTGGAAAAGGAGGTATCTTAGCAGAACCAAAGTGAGTCAGCCAGTCAGCCAGCCAGACACATACAACACAGAGAAAGAGAGACAGACACACACACACACAGAGTCACATACATACATGAGACTCTTCAAGAGCACTGCCCAAGAGAGAAGTCTGTCATGGAGCACAGCACTCCCGCCAGGTGAGCTCTAAGGACAAGCCCCACAGGAGCAGGAAGAGTGGAGGTGGTGTCTGCCTCTCCCTGACTTATTCCCTCTCTGCTGGCCGGGAACCAGAGCAGCAGTCTCCACAGCACAAACTAAAAACTGGTGTGTGGAGGAGGGCAGGAGACCATGGGTGGGAAAAGATAATCCAGTCATCATAAAAAATGACACTTCAGAGCAAATGAGATGGCTTGGTAGGTAAAGGCGCATGCCCCCAAACACAACAATCTGAGTTTGATTCCTGGTACCCACATAACAGAAAGAAAGAACTGACTCTCAGAAGCTGTCCTCTGACTTCCACACGTGCGCTGCAGTGCACACAGAACACATACAAACGTTTTAAAAGCTTTTTAAAAGAATGACATTTTAGCACAACCCTTCCAATCCGGCCCCTGAACTAGAATTAAACACTAAGAAATATCGGTGTTAGCACACAGCCAACCATTTTAAGGAGAAGATAGAGAAGAAACCAGAATACCAGAATTGATGGGGTTTTTGGTTTTGTTTTTTTAAAAAAATAAGCAAAGCAGAAAGGATTGAACTATGTAACACACAAAAAGGGGGTATAGAAACAGCAGGCAGAAAATGCTAAGGACACCTTCCCTAGGGGCTCCTGAGAACCCCAATGTCCCCAACCAAAGCAGGAAACTGCAGAGGACAAATCAGAGATGGTGGGGGTTCAGTACCATTAACTACACAAAGAGTAAACAAGATGTCATTGCCTCTTCCAGGTGGGAGCTAAGTGGCCCAGCCAGTGATGGGGATGGCTCAGGGAACTCCCAACACAGCAGGGACAAGAAACAACAGCTGCCTGGCCTGACGTTGGAAATTTCCTGACATACATCGGCTGCTGTTGGAAGAGGACCTCCCAAATCCATGTGTTGAAATTTGGCTGCCACTGTGCCATTAGGAAGAGAGCGAAACTCCATCCCCATACTCCTACATTGCTGGTGTTTGGAGATGTGGCTTCTGCAAGGTATTAAGATGAGGTCATGAGGATATGGCCTCCATGGTGACACTAGTGGCCTTAAAGAGGAGGAAGAGAGCCACGCTGACACGCTTGGTCTGTCTCACTGTGTGATGCCCTTACCATGATACCCTACATCAGAAGGTGCTAGACAGACACTAGCACCCTGCCCCTGGACATCATAACTTCAAGCTGTAAGCTGGATAAAGTTCCCTGCTTTATAAATGGCCCAATTAGAGCAACAGAAAAGACCTGTTCCCACTCAGACACAAAGATGTGTCAAAGGACATTCTCGGCAGTGTAGCAAAGCCATGGAAACAGCCCTAAGGACCACTAGCAGGTGAGCAGAGAGTGAGTTACAGTTTTGGCCCAAGGCAGAATAGGGCTGGACGGAGATGGCCAGAGTGAGACTGTGGCTCCAGCTTTCAGGCGTGCCTCACTCAAGTGTGTGAACGAGTGTCAGGAAGCAGTCAAGGTTCTCACACTATGGGTTAGACATGGGAGTCAAGACAACTTGGTCCTTCTCTGCTAGTGACCTTGCGTACTCCAGTAGACACATGCCACAGTCCTCTAAAAGAGAACACATGCATCTCTCTATATATGTATACCACATGCACTCATGCCTAGATACACATATGTCCCAAATGCGCACACCCATATATAGCGGAAGAGGCCTTTCTCCTTCTCCCAGAAGCCCTACCCACTTACCCACCAACTCTGAGATATGCATTCTTAGCCACTGCCTCTTCTAGGAGCCTCAGTCAGTGATTTTGACATAGGGATACTGCCACGGATGAATGAAAACCAGACCCTTGGGCCCCAGTAGGAACCCTGGTACGCAGCGCAGAGGGGAGCACAGGACATGTACATTCCTAATGGATTCCAGGCCTGTGCTGCTGAAGGCCTCTGGGGCCACAGCTGGAAGCTGCTCTTCCAGGGACCAGCATGGGAAAAGTTCAGCAACTCTGCTGTTTCTTACAGGGACCTGCCTGCATTTTCCAAGTGGTCCCAACACATTATGAGAAGATGCAGAACCAAAGCGAAGAAGGTAATTCCAGGAAAGAGGTACTATTACCAGCTCAAGAGTGTCAATAGGGAGTTCCCACTACTAACACCCCCAAAAGGCCCTGGCACCCATGGCCTCTTCCCGAGCCTCCTGTGGCTTGAAGCACTCTCTCTGGCAGGACGCTCTTGGTTACTGGCCAGCTCAGAGGATACCCCTAGAAGTAGGAAAGGGGTCCCCTAGCAGGAACATCTGGCAAAGTGTATCAGGACCATCTGGGTGAATGGACAGTCTAAGCCAATAAGCCTCCAACACTATACATGAGTCTAAAGAACACAAAGTGACAAGTGTGACCACCCTGGCTTCACCTAAGCCCTGAGCTTCTGCAGAACAATGACAATGGCAGGTGGGACCCTAGGCTGCACTCTAGAAAGGCCACTGCAAGGAAACCCCTTCCTGACACCCAGATTCATGACGCCGGTCTAAACAGACAAGGCCACGCACGGGCCTCCAGGTCTGACTTGGCATCCCCAGGTAAGCAGTCAGTCACAACAGACCCTGGGGACCAAACCTCGGACTAGCTTCCCTCCACAATTAGATCCCATGATCCTCAAGCCACTCCTGGTACACGTTCATCCCTACCTACGCCCGGCTCTTCCCTGCAGAGCCTACACCCCTTCAGGACCTCCATCCTCCCACTGCTTACTAAGCCCCCGTTTGGTTTTGGTTTACCTTCCTTACAATGCAGGAGATGATACCTAGCCTCTTGAGCATGCTAAGCCATCTGCCGCCAAGCTTAATACTTCAGAGCCTTTTTTTATTTGAATTTGTACAAATCAAAAAATACTGAGGCCTCCACCCCCAAAAGGTGTTATATATACTATCATACAACTAAGCAGAGGCAAGAATGATCTAGCACCCTTGAGAATAGCTTACTGTCATACCGAGAATGCCAGAATAAATCTCCAATAGGTTTTATTCACCCCTGGCAGAATAGCCTAGCGGTGAAAACTGGGGTTTCCTGAATGACAAGGGAATTACTAAACAAACTCCAGAAGGCTGCGATGAAGTATAGTAACTCTTTCTAGCAGTTCATTAAACTGGTTTGGTTAGGAGGGGAAGCTCTGGGGGCTTCAATAATTCCCAAACTGCAGAACACGGTGCCAGAATGTCTCTGTACATCATCCCTTTATGTTATATGAATTTCATCTCAACAACAAAAAGCTATAGGAAGTAAAGGGATGTTGGGATGAATTCCCGATGAACACGGATTGGCTCTTTCCACAGGAGGGCATCAGTTGCCTCTCCGCTATGCAGGAGCCATGTGTACATCCACAGATGTCTGTGTTGGTATCAGTGGTCTCTGACTTACGGTTCTGCACAGAGTCAGAAGCCTCTCAATCTCACATCCACTTAAACATTACTTATTCCAAAGCCTGAGGCTAGAAGAAAAGAGGGAACACAGTACTGGGGTTCTGGAGGTACAGGGGATGGTTTGGGGGGAAATCTATGAATGAAAGAGAGGAGTGGCCCCTGCACTTCTGGGGAGGCAGAAGAAGTGGGTGCACAGGGAAAACAAGAGTGAGGAACCAACCAGGCCCATGACAGCAAGAACCGAAGACCTGAGAATCACACCAGAGTGGAGGTCTTCTAGGAGGCCTGAGCCTGACCTTTAACAGTGCCCCATACGGATGTGTCACAGTGTCAGGGACCTGTACCAATGGGTGAACAGGAAGTTCAAAACCACTTCCTGATTCAGGGGTTGAGGAGATGGCTCAGTTGGTAAAGTGCTTGTCTTGCAAGCTTAAGGACCTGAGTCCAAACCCCCCAGACCCACGTGAAAAAAGCTGGACTAGTCATGCATGCTTTTAAAGCCAGCTCTGGAGGGAGGGTCAGAGTTAGGAGAACTCTGGAGTCTCACTGATGAACCAGCAAGAGCAGGCCAGTGAGAGGTCTTAAAAAAAAAAAAAAAAAGTAGGAGACATCTGAAGAATAAGTCAAGGTTATGGTCTGGCCTTTGTGTGCAGATGCAAACACACGTGTACCTGCACAAATCAGTGTGCACACGTGCACAAACACCCACTTCCTAATACAAACAAAAACCTAGGAAAATCAGCTGAGTTCACCTGATAACGAGTTTATTTTCATTTCTGCCAATCTAGATTCTCTTTAGGGCTGACAAAACAACTCTAAAGGCCTGGGGCAGGGAAATAGGTCAGGGCCACCCAGGGCCTCCCTTCCCCAAGCTACCACAGGGGTACAGGAAGTCCTAGTCTGATGCCCTGGCATCACAGCTATGACAGCTTCTGCTAGAGATGTGCGAACATTCAAACACACTAACACTCATAAGATCATGGGAGCACACACACACAGTAGGCCTCCTAGGTGTGCAAGTACCCATGAGTCCACTCAGTACCTCAGTGAGGGTCACCACTGCCCAGAGCATGTGCTAGTAAGGTGGGACCCAACCTGGCAGCACCAGCTGTGCTTGAGATGTCTTGTCATCAGGGACATCCCCAAGGCCCTTCCCGCTGCCCTCTTTTCCTGCCGTCAGCACCCAGCAGGCAAAGCCCATAAACATGGTGAGAATGAGGGCCAGGCATCCACATCCTGAGCACAAATGTGAAGTAGACATGAGTTACAGAACCTTCTAGGAGGATGCAGCTCTCTTCCAAACACTCCTGTTACTGTATAACCAGAGGTTTTGAAGTCCAAAGCTCCGGGGGACAGGCCCTAGAAGGGCTTTGTTACTCTTTCAGAAGCCGTCAGAGCAGAAACTAAAATGTCACCAGACTCCTGAAGGGAAAGTGAATTAATCTTCCCAGCTCTTAGCCTGCATATGAAGGTTAGCTGGGGTTCCCCAGGTTGCGGGGGCTGAAGTTTCCATAAGCAGAACCCCGGCAGCATTCGGAACAGCACCACCTCTGCCTCCTTCCCGGCCACCATGTGCAGACCTGAGTACATGTCCCCAGTACCACTCTGCTCTAGCACCATCATACCCTAACTGCCCAACTCTGCTGAATCAAGGTGACTCGGTGAAACCCAGAGCCTAGAAAGACAAGATGCGACGTGCTATCTACTAGGTGGCTCAGCCTACACACAGACCTCTTAGCACATGGGTTCCACAAATGTTCAGCAACTGAAGCTCTGCACAGACACAGTCTTTACCCCCTGTCATTTCCCCCCTTCCATACACCCACTGACATGGTGCGTACATTAGCTCGGAATGGTGAGGAATTTAGGTGCCTGGTGTACCGGCGGATGCTGGTTGCTGTGTGTGAGCACCACACACACCATCTTATGAAAAGATCTGGGCATCTTTGAATTCTGTGGATGGTTCTAGGACCCATTTCATCCCCTCAGACACAGATGGATAACTGTGCACCCTGGTGCAAGTCACCCGGTGGAGTTGTTGACTTTCATGTCCTTTACTCCATTTTCCGTGTGTGTGTGTGTGTGTGTGTGTGTGTGTGCTTTGCAAGCATGTGCTTATGCATGTGGAAGCCAAAGGTTTAGGTTGGAAATCATCCTCAATCACTCTCACTGAGGCAAGGTCTCTCAATCAAACCCAGAACTCATCAATATAGCACTCCCTAGGCAGCTTGCTTTACGGATTTCATCTCCACCTTCCATGGGTAGAACAGTCAAGCCACCATCTCATTGGATATTTACTTGGATCCTGGGAATCCAAACCCTGGTTCTCACACTTACACAGCAAGATCTTTAACCAGTGACTCAGCCATCTCTTCAGAGTCTGGGCCACTGCAATTTTAACATAAAAGGTCTGTATACAATATATCTGTATACATGGCTACGTTTTGGGACTAGTCTGGATTCTGTTTCCACAAACAAAAACCACGGGTTCCTTATGAAAGGAGGGAAGACATGGTCCTGAGAGATCCTACTCTAGATGAGATCACAGTGGAGGTTACTCTTCTAGCTGCCATGAGCTGCCAGTCGGCTGACGCCATGTCACATGCCTGCAAAGCCACGATCCGAAGGGGCAGCAGACAGCGGCAGACGGCTGGTGCAGCCTGAGACTGAGCAGCAAAGCACAGCAGACACAGAGACCATGCTTGGTACAGCACAGGCCAGGACAGTCACTGTGTTTGGCCCACTTGTCCCATAACCCAGCATCACTTCCATTTGGTGCCCTGTCATAGCCTGGGGTCCTCACAGTCTCATGTGTCCTTTTGTGGTGGGGATTTCTAAACCCTCTCCATCTTCAAAAACTTCCCCTCTCTCTCTCTTTTAAAGATACTTATTTTATGTGCATGTCTGTGCACTATGTGCATGCAAGAGACCAGAGTGGTCATGAGGAATCGGATCCCTGGGAACTGGAGTTAGAGGCCATGAACTGCCACGTGGATGCTGGAGCCCTAACTCCAGCCCTCTGCAAGAGCAGCCGTCTTTCCAGCCCCAGCCTTCTCTCTTTTCATTCCTTAAAAGTCATTCTCCCGTTTGAAAGCTCAGCATGACACAGATTTTTTTAATTAAATGAAGCAAAATTACTTGCCTGAGGAATTACTAAAAAGGGGGTAGGGAGGAACCTTTTCCCTCACCTAAGATGCTCCAATGTATCAGGACAGGGTAAGAACCACAATCTACAGCTTCTATCATCCAAGCAAGGCAAAAGGGAACAACGTGCCCTTCAGAAGGACACAGTTGATCATCTTCACTCAGCAGAAACAAAAGACAGATGCTCTGGAGACACAGGCTGAGCTGCCTAAGGAGCCTGAGGAGGCTGAGGACCCTCAGGACCTCCTGGACTAACACCGCAAAAAAAGAATCTCAGGGTGAGTTATACATTAAGAGAGTCCACAAATGTATTAACTAGAGATAAGGCATAGCAATTAAGCCAGAGTTGAGCGCTGGTACTTAGAGCCACAGAGATATCTTATATATATTTATACATAATATATATGTATATTTATATATAATACGTGTATGTATGGTGTACATATGCATATAACATATATACACAAATTTCGTAGCTAAGTTGCACTCCTAAATAATATAATTTACAACAAGATTTGAAGTTTAAGCTAAATTTTTAAAAATTATTTTATTACTTTGTGTGTGTGTGTATGTGTGTGTGTATCTATATGTCATGTACAAACCTTACGAAAAAAAAGAATAAAAAAAAATAAAAAATAACAAAAAAACCAAAAAAAAAAAACCAACAAACCTAGTACCTGAGGAGGCCAGAAGAGGGCACTGGATCCCCTGGAACTGGAGTTACAGAAAGTTGGGAGCCACCATGTGGGTGTTGGGAATAGAACCTGGGTCCTCTGAAAGAACAGCCAGTGCTTTTAACTGCTGAGCCATCGCCCCAGTTCCTATGCTAAGTTTCAAACTTAAGTTAAAGTGTATGAGTAGTTTACTTATTTCAGAAACTTCAAGGACTGTCTTTTGTGAATGGAACTGTCAGGTTTGCTACTTATATGCAGAGTGACAGAAGCCAGCCGACACAGGCAAATGCAAGGCTGCAAGCTTCCGGGTCTGAGGAAGCACATTTTGTTGTCGTGTTTAAGACAGAATGGTCTCACACTCACTACACAGCAGAAGGTGACCGTGAACTTCAGGCTTCAGGCCTTTACCTCCAGAGTACTGGGATTACAGACAGGTGTGCACCACCACACCCATTCCACACAGTGCAGGGGATTAAACCCAGCACCTTGTGCTCATGAGTCAAGCACTACCACCTGAGCCACACCTCCAGCCCCTCTTGCTGGCTGTTTTTAATATCCTTGTTTGAGATGTCCATAGGAGGGCAAACACTATTTCTGTAGGCAGTTTTGGCTTTTCTTTTTCAGTTTTGACCCAGAGACAAACTCCCAGCCCTATGATTCTCCTACTTTCTATCCTGCCTCACTCCACTTGGCAGGCTTGTCTGGGCTTCCAAGCAGGTTAACAAGCAGCCTTTGTGGAACAGACAAAGCATAAATGAATCTGTATGTTGGAACAGTCACCTGAAGAGTGCTCACAGAGGAGGGACAATCTCATCCTCATTCTTGCCTACAAGTTTCCTCTTGCTGTATATGAAGTCCCCTGGGGACTGCTTCCAGGTAGCAGGCTGGCCTTTCTGGAGACAATGAAGGCGTACAGGTCACTAGGGTACTGTGCATTAATTGGTTAGTCCTGGCACCACCTGCCACCAGGGCTGCAGAGCCTTGGTGTTCGTCCTAACACACACCACTGACTAGTCCCTTGGGCCCCTGGGCATGAGGCAAGTGATAACTGCACTGGAGTCTACAATGTGTGAATGACTGTCCAGTGCTCACTGTCAGCCAAAAGTGGAGTCACCGCCACAGACCCATAGACGCCAAAGCTATAAACAAATGCCTGGCTTGGAAGAGAACACCCAATTCTTTAATAACTACAAACTCACCCAAGATACATACTCTCTCTCTCTCTCTCTTTTTTTAAAAAGATTTATTTATTATGTACACAGTGTTCAGCCTCCATGCCTGCAGGCCAGAAGAGGGCACCAGATCTCATTACAGATGGTTGTGAGCCACCATGTGGTTGCTGGCAATTGAACTCAGGACCTCCGGAAGAGCAGTCAGTGCTCTTAACCTCTGAGCCATCTCTCCAGCCTCCTAAACTTTTTTTTGTTTGTTTGTTTGGGTTTTTTTTTTTTGGTTTTTTTCGAGACAGGGTTTCTCTGCAGCTTTGGAGCTTGTCCTGGAACAAGCTCTTGTAGACCAGGCGGGTCTCAAACTCACAGAGATCCGCCTGCCTCTGCCTCCCGAGTGCTGGGATTAAAGGAGTGTGCCACTACTGCCTGGCTGATACAGTCTCATCAATACTGTAAACACGAAGGAAATTTAAAACATAATTAAAACCCTCAGAAGCAGACACTGATTGAAAACGTCTATCTAACATAAAAGAAAGAAGGAACTAACAACAGTCTATATCACCTCTTCTAGAAATAGGGAGGAAAACGAAAGGCTGACACTACCTTGAGAGCAAAGCAATCATTTCCTGCTTATTCATCTCAAAAAGAAAGGAAAACAACAAAAAAGAATAAAATGGCTGCACTTATTTGATTGACATGTCTTAAAATTTTGTTTATTTTTGGTGCTGTGAATGTCTTTAGGACAAAACAATTTGGTGCCCTTGGAAATAAATTTATATAAATAAACTAATAAACTCTTACACTGCAAATGGATCTTTTCTAAAGAAAAAGTTTGTGTGTGTGTGTGTGTGTGTGTGTGTGTGTGTGTGTGTGTGTGTGTGTGTGTGTGGTACATGCACCTGTATATGTGTGTACTCATGCCCATATGCACATGTGTGGAGACACATGTCAGCATCAGGTACCCCCCTCTATGGCTCCACAGTATTAGCTTATTCATTATCGAGGGGGACACACACCCACCACAGTTCCCACAAGGAGGTCTCCCCCTTTACCTCTTGGGCAGAGCCTCTTCAGTTGTTTCTCTCCCACTATGTAACTCCAAGCAGCTTGCCAGTAATTCCCTGTCTCCATGGTTCATCTTGTCATAGAACTGCTGGGATTACAGATGTGTGGGTTCTGAGAATTGAATTCAGATCCCCAGACTTGCGTGGTAAGTACTTCTCCCCACTGAGTCATCTCACCAACAGCCGTATTTATTCACTCATTTATTTTTGTTTCGTTGAGGTTTGTTTTTAGACAGGGTCTCCCGCCCATTGGCACAGTGGCCAGAGAGCCCTCCAAGTCTTCCCATCTCCACAGCCTGACTAGGCCTGTGGGTGCTGCCACTCCTAGCTTTCCCATGGGTGTTGAAGATTCGAACTCAGGTCTACGTGCTTATAGAGAAAACATTTTACCTACTGAGCCAGTGTCCCTACGCCCTGAAATTTTTGTTGTTAAAGCTACACGTCCCAGGGGCAGATAAATAGCTCAGCAGGCAATGATGTGAATTTGATCTTCAGAAGACACATGGTAGAAGGCGAGGAGTGGTGGGGGTGACGGTCATTTGTGATGTACTGCTGCGCCATCTACTTACACACAAGGAAGATGGGAAATTTTACTATACGTATTTACCACAGTAAGAAAACAACGACTTCAGGGCTGGGGAGATGGCTCAGCGAGTAAAGCAGCTGCCCTGAAGGCACAAGGATGGGACTTCAGATTCCTGAACCCACATATAAGTGACACAAATGATAAGGGATCCCCGGAGCAAGCTGTCTAGCCAGAGTAGCCGAAACGGCAAGCTGCAGTTTCTGTGAGAGACTGGGTTTCAATATGTAACAAAAACATCCTTAGTATATCTGCTAAGTACATGTACCCCCACACACATACAAGCCTACACACATGTGAGCATACACATATACAAGCACACTATACCAAGATACAAATTTACAAAATTATATATAGATTTAAAAAATAAAGCATAAACTAAAAGCATTATATACTGTCAAATAATAATAACAATGACAATAATAATGAAGAACAAGCAATAAAAGAAGCTCAGAAAAGAAGAAAATTGGAGCAGTTCCTGACACCCCTCTGCAGATACCATGCGTTCCAGACCAGAAGGGTTTACATACCATCCAGGGTCTATGTTTGCTTCATATATGACTGATGTTCAAAGGCAATGCAGGTTTTGAATCCTGTAATTACTGATGAAACGGAGCCCTCAGGACAACCCATCTATTCCTTTAGAATTTCAAGAAATCATATCTTTTACTTTCCAGAGCAAAAGGCAACCCAAGTGTAATACAACACATTCTGGGCCTGGGTGTGCAGCTCACGTTCTTGGCCACACAATAGCCCTGTCACCCAAAGCTTAATCTTCCACAGTTTCAGTTACCTACCATCAATCATGGTCCAAAAATATCCACAGGTCTTGTTCTAAGTTTGTGACTGCATGCTGTTCTTTGTAGCATGAGAGAAGTCTTTTGTGACCTTGCCCCATCCTGATGGGCTGAGCCATCCTCTTGCCCAGTGTATCCACCGTGTGGATGTTATCCACGCATGCATCACTCAACAGCTGTCTCGGTCATCAGGCTGGCTGCCTCAGCAGCACAGGGCTTGAGTTCCAGTAACCCCTATCTGATTTACTAATGACTCTAGCGCACAAGAGGAGGGGGCTGTGGGGATTTGGATCTGCAAAGAGAAGCCCCAGGAAATGCTTCTTTTAAGAGAAAGGCTGCGTGTTTTCAACCTAAGGAAAGAAATAAGACAGACTAAGATTGCTCAGATCTACTGGACAGTGAGATTTTTTCAAGTGTGTGTGTGTGTGTGTGTGTGTGTGTGTGTGTAAGAGAGATTGTGAGCTAGTGTAGCACATGTGCACTCGGATTAGAGCCCTTTTACATTTTTTGAGAGAGTCATCAAGCTGCCTAGGCAGGTCCCGGAATTGCAATCCTCCCATCTCGTCCTCCCTAGTAGCTGGTACTGAAGATGTGCACCCCAGACAAGCTTGCTGTTAAACTCTTACTGTGCCTAACTTATGCTTAAACTCTGCTGTAGGTCTGTATGTATACAGCTCAGTACTGCCACGGGTTCGGCCATCCACCAGTGGGCTCTTCCCCAGATGCCCTGAAGGAAGTGGAACCGATGGTAATCCATCTTGAGCTGACCGTGATCTTATAAAGAAATGAACGCAGAGCATGAGCCCACCTTTTGGTTACACAAGGCAGACCCAGGAGCCAACAGAGGGGACTAAAGCTTGCTGTACATGTATGAGGCCTAGAGTTTGGATCCCCGAGCCATGTAAATACTGGGTGGGTATGGAAGCCCACTCGTAATTCCAGCTTCAGAAGGCAGACATGGGATCCCCAGAAACAAGAGTCTGGTTGAGAGACCTTGCATCGACAAGGAAGGTGGAAGAGCAATCCAGAACGATGCCTCAATCAACCTCAGGCCTCCACGTGCACGCGCGCACGCACACATACACAAATGCACGCACAACATACACACATGCACATGAACACACACACATATACACACATGCACAACATACACAGATATACACACAGAAGAGAAGGAGGAAGAGGAGGAAGAGGAGGAAGAGGAGGAAGAGGAGGAGGAGGAGGAGGAGGAGGAGGAGGAGGA